>CM038143.1:264451951-264859762 GCA_021437245.1 Aegilops speltoides | reverse complement strand
AGTTGACAAAGCCTTGCATACCCGTCAACTCTCATTTTTTTAGGGGAATAGCGTCAACTTAGTAAGGCGGAAGTGTGTGGCAGAGAACTTATAGCCCATTTGAGATTTGTAAGAATGTGTAGCCCATTTTTAAATTCTAATGGAATTTACTACAGCCCATTTACAGTTTGTTAAAAGTACAGCCCATTTCAACCAACCGTTCAAAACACAATTCAATAAAATTTCCCACATTCTGATGCGATTCGAATATTTTTATCCCGATATTTCTAGTAAAATTAAATACAATTTCAATATAAATTTATATTGCGTAAAAATCGAACGAAACATTCCGCTCGCAACAATTAATGAAATTAAAATTTTCAATATTCCAAAATAATATTTTATAAAGTAATCATTGTTTGGTGCATTTTTTATAGTTACTACCAGTTTTATAATTACATCCCATTTATTATTTCTTAAAGCCCATTTATTGTTAAGCCTAATGCATCCCTCATAGGAAAGATTTGCAGCCCAGTGAGCGGAGAATAACAACTTGACCTTGCACGGTATTCCTAAAAAAGTATAGCTGGGCTAGACATTTTCAACGAAAAAATTAATATCTGGCTGGATATCGGCTTTTTGAGCTAGGCAGACCCGACAACCTTGATTAATACTGCAGCAATGTTTTCGTTGTTGTTTAGAGGAGAAAAATTAATATTGGGGTAAACATCGAAAAACTCTGCGATGCTCACACCTCAAAAACACAAATCTTGCTCGAGCTGCTTGGTCCCGGTATCGGCCGCTTCTTGTGCAATTCTCTCGTTTATTGACTTCTCCCTCCTTTCCGGTTTATAATGCTCAATTCAATAATCTCACCAATCAAGGTAGATGGAAGTGGTGGAATACTTTTGTAGTTTTGCAAAAGCACCTAATTAATGCTCTTGTTATCCTCAAAAAATTATGTTTATCAATGCATTAATTGCAATGCATGCATGCATAAAGTACATGCATTGGTCAATTTTCTCTTAATACTTGCATGCAATGATTTAATGCACCTTGGAATCTGAACATGTGATGGAAAACAACCAAATTGAGCCTTATAAAATGGAAAAACTAAAATTTTGAGATAAGCCCTATAATAGGAAAGGAGGGTACATAGGTTGACAATGGTGTGGGACCGTGATGTGAGGAAACCAGGAGGAAGCAAAATAAATTATAGTTATATATATATATATATATATATATATACATACATATATATATATATATAAGGAGGCACTTGCGTACGTGAGGCTATGGACCTGGTGGGTCCCCATTGTCATCCTATCCAAGTAAAGTCATCTCCTCATGCCTTGTCACCACCAAGCTTGATCAGTAGCCGGCCGCCCTTTCGGTGCAGGCGATTGCTCCGCCTTCAAACGACACAAGTGTCATCTGTCCGTCCATCTGCCGCACACATTAATGATACACGGTTGCCGAGGCGGCTACTCTAGCGCCACAACTCCGTCCCTCCGCCCGCCCACCATTGCTATATAAACTGCTACGCCGGCAATAGCCGCAATCATCCGCATCCATTCCCTTTCTCCTGTCCACACCACTACTGCCCACCATGGCTTCCTCGCGCTCTAGCTCTCTTCGGGACGGGCGGACGACGAACCACAAGGAGAAAGCAGCCATTGCTGCCGACCGGCTAGTCGGCAGGCAGCCGGAGGATGATGACGTCCCAATGGAGAAAATGGTAGTCGACGATCCGGCGCCAACCCCCTCCTCCGCGCCATCCTCGCCGGTGCATTGCACCATGACCATCGGCGAGGCTCGTGCCCAATATATGGACAGGGTGAGGCGGATCGTGAGGAGCAGTTCCGGGGGCGCAGCGGCGCCGCCTACAACCACCATCTCCTCGGGAGCACTGCAGCGGAGGAGCAGATCGCCCAGTGGAGGGGGCGGAGCGAGGCGCTGCTCGACTCGTGCCGCTTCGCCCTGCAGGCCGCCTCGGCGCTTCTTGATACCACATGCTGGTGGCGGAGGCTGCGGCCGCCTACAAAGAGGCTAGCAAAGAGGCGATGAAGCGGGCGGCGCTGTTTGGCGAGGCGAGGCGGCGAAGGACAATCTTGGCTCGGCGAGTCCCGCTCGGCGCGCATCGATGGCGCCTGCTCGCCCGATGCCCGTGGCTCCAACAAGCGAGAAGGACACTACTCCGCTCCTTGAGCCTCATGGCGCCAACAAGGCAGAGGACACGCCCGGCTCCGCCGAGGCCACGCCCGCCAACAATGAGGCGAAGGACATCGCCCGGCTCAGCGAGAGCCCCACCCTGCGCAGCAGCGTGGGGAGGATTTCCACCGCTCGGTGGCGCCGCCAACGGCGAGATAGAGCATTGCTGGCTCCGCCGAGAGCCCTGCCCGGTGCCAGAGGCCGTGCCACCTGAACGAGGAAAGAGTAGAACACGGTGGGTCGCCGCCGCTCTGGTCCAAGTAAGGCCACCGCTGCTACCCTCGGTTGAAGCCAAGCTAAGCGGGTTGACCATTGTGGCGGTTAGCTTCTTGGCGGTGACGTGAGTCGGAGAGCTGCTGCTGGAGAAAACGCTGCTTCTACTTAACTCTGGTGTAGTTGGTGGTGACACGTGGGCCCACAGGCCACATGTCGATTTGTAGCCTGCACTGCGATTAAATCTTGAAAGCTCTGTTGACTCGGCCGGGACCTGGTGGGTAACCGGTTAATTAATTATACCTCAGTGCACCTTTTAGTTTTTTTGAAAGGAGGATGACCCGGCCTCTACATGCAGGAGATGCATGCGTACAAACACCCTTTTAGTTGAAGAATGTATGAAATGTAATGAAATCCGGCATGTTTATATGAAATCTGACCGTGTATGAATGAATTTATTTCGATTAGTTCGAATTCCTGTATCACTGGCATTGGATGAACATGCAAAACAATACGTACTAGCATTATTACCATTTGCATCAGTTTCACATGTACTCCCTCCGGTCCTTTCTAGTCTGCATACAAGTTTTGTCTGCAGTGAAAGTATCTCTACTGTGACCAATCTTATACAAAAACGTATGCACTTTCACAATGTGCGAAGTAAAAAGGAACAGAAGGAGTACAAAGAGTTTGAGCAGCTTTTTAGCGTTTCTGTACATTGCAATCAAACACACAGGCCTACAAATTCATAGAGAACATTCAAAACAATCGATAATTATGCATCTCAGCGACTCACATGTCAGAGGCAATATTTACTTCACAACTAAAGAATAAAGAAAAAATTGATCGTCGCTGCTGACAGCAAAGGGCGTCCCATTCAAAAATATCAAACGCATATCTTGCTAAAATCAATGAGCAAAATTTGACAAGGTTGTCCCATTCCAAAATATCAAATGCCTACGATTGTGGAATGGGAAGGGTTTGCCATCAGTTCGAACATTGACATGGCACCTCGAGCTGAATAAACCAGTTGTTCTTTTTGTGCAGTTCCACCAAAATCAACCAAATTCACGCGTAGCTTGTATGATTTCGCCATTATATGTTGCAACGCCTTGAGCTTATGGGCACCTCCTTTCTTGTGGTGGAAATGAATGATTCGATGTATTCATGAACATTTTGTGCAGTTCCCGTTGAAATCAAGCCGAGCAACCCTGTTTGCACAAATACAAAAAAGTGATTAGTATAAAGCAAACTGTACTATGAATTGACAGTTTCAACAGGCACATACATGGTCCATGTAGAGCACACTTTTAGAAAAATGGAACTCACCAGAAAGAATCCTAGAACAACATTGTACTTGCATCACAGCCAAAAAAATGGAGATTTGTCAGTCCTTCTGAGCTGAAGTTAGTTTGGTCTTGTGGGGAGTATTGTAACCATCCTTCAACTGATCCTTCTGATGAGAAGATAGACAGGGCTTCTTCATCCTGGCATAATCGGAACTAGTCACTTCACATACTCCATACTCTTCTTCAGAGGAAGATGATCCCTGTTTGCTCGAAAAAAAGGAAAGGAAATATTTAAAACAGCATAGATAAAGCACTTCTCAAGGACAATACCACTTTTTCATGACAGTATCTAAACAGTAGCACAACACCAATAGAGATGACAAAGCTCAATCATATGGATGAAATCAGTGGGTGAGTACCAACATTTGTCAGGAGGCTGATTGTGTAGAGCATACAGATGAAGCACTTCTCGAGAACCATCTGTTGCTATCTACGGGGGTGGCCATGCTTACTATATACTCCTCGATTAGTTTAATGTTTCCAACATCTTCTTGTGCAGTTCCACTAAAATATATGGTATCTTCAAAGAAGATTCCTGTTTGCACAAGTAGAGATAATTACGTATGGCATCAAATCACTGGCAAAACAATTGCTCGCAGCCATAGCAATAAATTAAGATGCAAAACTATATCATTACTTGTGTCATCATAGTTAAAGTGCTTCATTCTGACACGGGAGTTGATTTTGTTTTTCTTCGCTTGTTCTTCCCTTCATCACTTGGTTCAATAACATACAAGCTTTGCCTTCAATGTAAGATTTGGCATGTCAATTAGGGAGCACAAGTATAGTACTAAACTTAATTTTACGATGAAAGTGGCAAAATACAGGCCAGCAGTTGTGAAATATCCTTATCTTACCTCAATGGGATATTACGGTGCACATCTGATTGGAAGTCTTGTCTCCATTTGTGCAGTTTACTAAAATCAAGCAACATTATCATACAAGTAGCACAACATATGAAAGCACACTGCAGAATCATGTGAAAGAAGGCTAGTACTGATCTCTCATGATGTGGAATTCAAACAACTCACAAGAAGAAGATCTGAACCAAATTTGCCTTAACATATAGGAAGTAAGATCTCCTCTTGTGCAGTTCCACTACGATCAAGCAATCAAGCAACGTTGTCGGTGTGACATTTTGGTTGAACTGCACAAAACACTCTTAAAACAAAAGTGTTTTGTGCGATGCAACAAAAGGTCACAATAACAACAGTGTGAAATAGATAACCTGTTTACAGAGGTGCAAAGGAAACAATTAGTGGTCAATAACGGTGGATGACACGAAGCCAACAAAAAGCATCTACCTTATCTAAATGGGAAAGAAAGCAAGCGGTAGCATTTCTCAAGCGGTGGCATTGATTAATATTAACATAGATAATATATTAACAATAAAATTAGTTAAACATGTAATTTGCTTTTAAGCGTGGCATTGCATTAAGGTGTTTGTTTCACGGCATTATTAGAGGTGTTTGTTTACGAGGACATTTTGGTGTAGGGACTAAAAAACTCCATGTCAGTCACATCTAAACCAAGCAGGAGGGACTTTTGGGACTAAAAGTGGGCATTTGGGACTAAAGAAAGAAGACCCAGGAGTCTTTTGGGACTTTTCAACGATTGCCCCACGCATCGCACCTTGTTTCTATTAGTTCATTACTAGGGGTAACATGGTCTTTTATCATGTCATTTAATAACCTCTAGTCCATGTTTAGTCCACTGGAACCAAGCGGTAGGGACTAGGGAGTTTTAACCAAGCAGGGCCATAGATTAACAACAGCTAATGAGTTGCAGCAGGGCGGTGGGCCTTTCAGCACCATGTGCATCTACCGATGTATTGTGGTCATGCAGTCTGTTGCAACAAAGAACAAACAACCAAGGAGCATATTTGTGTTGGTCCCAGTTTTGTTATCTTTAGACACCTTTCCTTATGTGAGCACAGAAAATCTAGTCTGCTCAAACTCTCTGACCTTGTACCTTCCTTTCCTTTTTGAACTAGTACTTTCGCCCTTCCTTTCCTCTTTGAACCACGTCCTAGATTTATGTGCTACAACTTTCCCACTACTTTCCCCATTCCTTTCCTCTTTGAACCACGTCCTAGATTCATGCTATACAACTTTCCCCTTCATTTCCTCTTTGAACCACGTCCTAGATTCATGCTATATACAACTTTTCCACTACTTTCCCCACTCCTTTCCTCTTTGAACCACGTCCTAGATTCATGGTATACATGCAGCTAGAGCAATGCATGTGGAGTAAGTAAATATACCTTAAGGTTCTTGGGGTGTGGTTCGATTGGGCGACAGGAATGCAACAAAAGAATAAGGGGTGGAGGCCCTCCAGCGCCCTTGTTGGGTGGAAAGTGAACAGCGAGCTTGATAGTGGATTCTCTCCCTCGCCGGCGATAGCGTTAAGACTCCTTCCCTTCTGGCAGACGGATCCTGCCAGCTCTTTGAGCAGCAGTGAGGGAGAGAGGCCAGCGAAGTCTTGTTTAGATCTGAGAGGCGAGAGTGTGAAGAGCAACTACAAGCTTGCTGAGGCTCCAGTAGGAGAGGCGAGAGAGTGTGAAGAGCAACTACAAGCGCTAAGGCTCCAAGCGTGTATATATATCTTGGAGAGGCTGAGGCTCCAACGTGTATATATATCTTGGAGAGAGTGTGAAGCGTGCAAACCCTAGAAAACATTTTGACCGGTCAAAGAATCCTCGGCAAAATTATGCTCAAGTGTAGTTATCGAACCGAGACCTCAAGTTTGATGGCGAGCAGGCTAACCAGCTACACAACCCTCCGCTATGTTCAACGAGAGGAAAATAACCTTTTATACATTCACTGCATTAGTGTGATAGGCATGCCGTGTTTTTTTGTGTGTGTGGGAGTCATTAGGATTTCAATCATAATCGTGTCATGTGGCTTTGGTGGTAAGACTATCACAGTGGTGCGAGAAATAATGCAGCCTTAGTCACCCTACCTCTCTCCACGTGTCGTTGGGTCCCACCAGTCAAAGGTGAAACAAACAAATTAATAAGAAAAATTAAAAGCGCCAATGGTGTATCTTACTACCTCACATCTACGCTCTTGCTCGGGAACACTGTCCAATTGATCCCTCTGTTTGCTCATGTACTATTTTAAGTGAATCCTTATTATAACATGCACACAAATTTTGGGCACTTGTATTACGACTTAAGTCGGTGTGCCACCGTATCTTGTATACCTACTCCCTCCGTCTAGGTGTAATAAGTCACGTTAGAAGGTGCTGCAGGGACCAAGGTGTGTGCGTGTGTGTGTGTGTTTAACAGCATGTGTGTGTTAGAGAGTCGAAAGATCGACCTACTCCTACAGAGATATGGTGTGTAGTGTACGATTTTAGCATGAGTCGGTGCATCCTCTCGTTTTGAGGCGTGTCCGGTAGGGACATCACGGACAGCTACCACGCCCGATCTGACCAGCTGGCCACCCAGCACCTCCACCCTTGCCTTCTCGCCAGCAGTCGGCACCGCTCAAAAGAATCGGTGCCGCATTCATGCCGGGCGAGTGGGCGCGACCTCTCACTAGCGCAAAGTGATGGTTGCCGTCCGTCAACTTCTTCTGGGTCTATGTGATTTGTGGCTCATTTGTCTTTATTCTTGAGGTGGTAGGACTCTTTGGATGTCCCGCTTTCGGCGAAAGGAGGTAGTAGATTACAATTTTCTCCATCTTCAGCGGAGGAGTGCAAAACAGTGAAAACATGAGCTCGGTGATTACATGGCCCACCTCACACTATCACCGTCGACACCTAACTCTTTACATAGTACTCCCTCCGTTCCTAAATATTACTAGATGAGTCCCAGCTCATTGCCGCGGAACAGCGGTATATCTCTCTGCGCAAAATTATCAATTTTATAGGACTAAAAAAAATCTATAGCTGCATGACAAATGTGGTAGCCAAACTAAATAAACTCCCATCATCATTCAGATCATCCCACGTAAGGAAAAAAGATCAGCCAACTCCTACTGCATAATGGGATTATATTTGTCTTTTTGACATGTTGATGGGACTTAAAAGCTCACTTACATGCATGCTACCAGTGCATGCTTGCATGCAAACATGTTGATGTGATTTAAAACCCACTCACATGCATGTGCCACAGTATTTACGCATGCTTGCATGTGGCTTAGTCTTGAGCCTCTCAACGTCTAGATAAGGCGGCTATTATGGTGACTTACTTCATCTAACAGCTCGTCAATTTTGATGATGTGGCTCAAGGAGAGGATAGAGAATTCCTAGTAGTGGGGCTAGCTATTACTAGTAGATAAGTCTTTGTAGAGATTCCACTAGGTGAACTACATACGGAACAAAATGAATGAATCTACACTTAAAATGCATCTATATACATCCGCATGTGGTTAATGGTGAAATCTCTACAAAGACTTATATTTAAACGGAGGAAGTACTAGTATAGTACTAGTGCGTCTTGTAATTTATCAGCGAGATAAATTTGTACAATGCTATAAACTTCCAGCTCTGTTACATGTATCTTGCATCCAAGGTTGCCCGTTGCAACATTTCATCAAATACAAAGGAGACTAACATGCATGCTATTGCATCTCAATGATTGACAGATCATAGCAAATATGTACTCCTCTGTTCCAAAATAAGTGTCTCAACTTTGTGCAAACTTTAGTACAAAGTTGTACTACTACTAAAGTTGACACTTATTTTGGAACATAAGCTAAAAAAAAAGCGGTCCATGCAGTCCCTAGCCCTTGAACCGTGAACCTGACCGGGCTTCAATTTCTTGGCAATGTTAGAGCTTCCTAATAAATGAAGTTTGCAACCTTTTGACCATCGGATCATTTTGTGCAGTTTCACCAAAATCGAGATGAGCATCCACATGGCAAAAGAAATTGAAGAAGCATGATTAGAATAAGATTACTAGGACTAGTTGATGAGATATAAACTCATCACAAATCTGATACATAAAGCCAATAGAGGTATCGGTATGTGCGGGGCAAAGAAGTAGAAATATCCACGAGGGAGTGATGTGGTCATTTGGAGCATGGTGCAAGCCAGCTGTAAAGGAGTTGTACACGGGGCGTAGCTCAACCTTGAGGAGGCGGGAGGCGGCAACTTACGTCGTGGCGGTGAGCAAGGGCGAAGGCAACCTGACCGGCTTTGTGAGAGAAGAGCGGCGGGGACCCCGATCGGGGCGTGCCGGCGGTGGGCTTTCACCGTCGGCGCGGCCACCGCATCTACACTAAGCATCCACCCTTCCCCAAGCAGGCGTGATCCGCGGGATGTTAGAGATGTGGCCAGTCATTTTGTGCGAGAGAGTGTGAAGAAACAACCTGACAAGCAACCATGTAGGCTGGCCCGTCGACTATGTATATAGTGGAAGCGGTTTCCTTTTCTCTCCATATGAACCTATCATACTGCGTCGTGCCTTTGAAGAAAAAAATTATTTATAAATGGCGGCACCTACTACTCGTTCTCCTATAACCTTGCGCTTGGCATCTCCAAAATATTAACCTTGTGATTGGCTCTTTGCCTCTTCGGGAAGTCAAGCAATAATGGTAGTGCAGTATATATCGTTCTGGCTACATGAGACCGAATGAATTGCTGCACGTCCACCCGTGGCGAGTCGAGGCGAGGAGAGTGCTACTACATAAGGAGCAAAATGAGTGAATGTACACTCTAAAATACGTCTATATACATCGGTGTTTGGAGTATGTACTAGTAGTTCATATTGAAATCTACTAAGGACATATATATTCCAAACAATATGATATAATCTCTATAACCAAGGTAGTAGGGACGAGGAGTAAATGGAGGGAGTAGTAAATTTTCTCCTCGTCCTGCGAGCCACCGTCGCATGGGGCGAGGAGAGCAAGCTTCACCTCATCCTGCGAGCCACCGCGCCCGTGGGCGGAGATGGCGTACTAAGCAAGCTTCTCCTTGTTACGCAAGTTGATGGGACACATCAAAAGTACTCCGGTGTATAGAGCCTTGCCTCTAAGGTAGGCCCCACATGGTTTGCCTCTTTTTAATTTAACATAGCACGCAGTCAAGTGCAATTTGATTGTTCACCCGTGGTAGGCGATCCTCCCTCCACCAAGTGGACAACCGATTACGTGCCAAATTACACGTGGACTGCCTTTTAAATCTGAAATAGGCTCCACCGTGTGCAGTGTGGGTGTGGTTTGGAAAGTGGCGGAGAATGCGTGCACCGTGCATGCACCTCTTCTCTTCGTGCCGTCCCCCACCTACGTGGGTGTGTGTGAAGATACAAACCGCATTTGTGATTGTTTTTTGTTTTGTGGTGGGGGTGGGGTGGGGGTTGATTTCGTGAATTACTTGTGGGAATATGTGTCAATGACATCTCAAACAAAATTCTGCATGCAATGTGTGTGAAATGGAGGCCTATCCATATCATATATAGAGGTCGGGCAGTCCATGAGAAGAGAGGGAGGGTCATAGCTATCGATAGAGTCGAAGAGGATCAAATGCGGGTGGAGTGCGAGATCGATGAAGAGCCATTGAAATTGTGTGTGTGTGTGTGTGTGTGTGTGTGCAAGTCAAAGATATAGGGCGTGGCCTCTGGAGCGTTAGAGGGCACATGTCAAGTTTGTGTGTGGCGGGGAGACATGACTAGGCGCTTGATGTATCGGTATGTCTAGGGGGGAGGGTGGGGGGAGGGGTGGCGAGAGGCCTAACTATAGAGGTAGAAACGACTTCGTATATGTGTTGAGAAGGAGAGACCCAGCTATGTCTTGAGGGAGATCGGTCGACATCCATACATAAGCGAAGGGCCAGAAATATGATGGGAAAGAGAGAGAGGAGGAGAGGGAGGGAGAGGGGTAGAGTGCTGGACGGGTGATGGAGTTTCTTCTCGGAGATGTTGGGAGAGGCCTACTAGACAAGCGAGGGTGGAACTGCAATGTTATCAATAAGAGTGGGGATGTGTTTACGTGTGTGCTGTGCGTGATAGATCTATCGGGGCGCATCCATGGATGATGAAGGGAACCATGTGTTTGGTAAGCAAACCTAACTAGATCGATAGATCAATTGTTGTTTAATCGGAGGAAGGAGACACAACTAATGAGGTAGATCGATCGATGTGTGAGTAAAAGCGAGTTATAAGGACCTAGCTGGCTATATGTATAGCTAGAGATCGGTTGGTGTACATCCATTTGTTAGAGGCAAATAAGGCCTAGTGAGGCGGATAGAGCAGAGAGAATGGAGGTAGGAGGTGGTGCGAGAGGCCCAACTACTAGCTAGATAGGGGAGGAGTGTGCGGTTGTGAGATCGATTAAAGAGGGTGAGAGTTTACGTGTGTCGACCATATGAGAGACATGAGGCAAGGACACATAAAGGAGGAGATTGAAGTGTGTGTGTATGTTGTAGGCGAGGCATCGTTGGAGAGGTTTATCGGTTGGTGTGTGTTGGAAAGGAGTTGTGGAGACTGTGTCACACCACGATTTTCATTCCACAACATAAGCTAATAAATCATGATAAAATGTGGTTTGACAAAAACTTTTGGGTGTTTGTCTTTGCTTTGATTGAATGTTTGTTTGCTTTGTTTGCAAGTGCTCTAAAAATCAAATAAATCCTCCAACTCCTATACTTCATATCCTTGCTCCAAACTCTTGAACAAATGATCGTGCCATGTGTATAGGACATACAAATAATTTCTTGCAAAAATAATTTGGCCAAATAGTATTTTCAAAATTAAGTTTTTCAGAAACCCCTGAATTGAGGTTGCACTGCAAGTACTTAATTAAGGCGGTAAAAATCTTTCCAAAAATATATTTGACTCCTATTAGATATAGGATACCCGAAACCACAAAAATATAATTTTAAAAGTTATTTTCCTATTTTATTTAAAAGCTTTTCTTAAGGCCGAAATGGTCTTTAATAGGGAAAATCATTTTATTGTTTCAAAACTATTTGACAAAAACCTAGGAAACTCAATGGACATATATTGTCCATATATAAAGTTTCAACACATGGTCATGTTCAAAATATTGGTCAAATCCTCAAAAACCCTTTACGGATATTACAAGCTTTTGAAATATTTACAAAGGAAATATTCTCCAACAATTCCAAGAAAATTCTATCATGTCAAATATGACATGCTGGATGATCTTGACAAGTATCATGTCATGGAGAATAGTATAACCCCATGAAATCCCCTCAAAACCATTTCTGTCCATTTTGAAGTTTGAGCAACTTTACGTTGCCAAACATGACCAAATGCTCTCAAATCTTGTGAACATGCTCAAATGGTCTAATCATTCATCTAGACCAAATGGCACAAGTTGGAGAAAATGTTATATTGATCAAAGTGCCCCAAAACCCTCTCTGACCAGAATCTAATTTGAACAACTTTGTACTACCAACTTACTCTCCTTGACCCCAACCTTGGTGAGCATATTCACATGACCAAATGAGGCCACTACACCTAGTGGTGCATCAAGGAGAAGTGATTTGCTCAACTAGATCTACACAAGTTCATTTCTGCTAATTTCTAGGGTTTACAAAAGTTGCATTGGCAACTTTGCCCAAATGGACTCAACCTTGGTGGAACCTATTATTATCTCATTCCATTTGACCCTCTCAAGCCTCATGACAAGAGGAGTTCATCTTCTTGCCCAAACCAGCAACAAACACCTTCTGCCATTTTACTAGAACCCCTGTTTTGACCACTTACACTCTTCTCCATGGCCTCAACTTTTTACCACAGCCCCTCATAGTCCCCTTGCACCTCCAGTAGCAACGGCAAATCCATATCTCAATTATTGGAGGGGTAAAACCCCACTTTCTCTCTCTGGACAGCCCATTTCCCTCTCTCCCTCAACCTCTCTCCTCTCCTACTGGCTCTCTAGGGCATCCAATGCCACTCCTACATTGTTTACTCACCCCCAAAACCCCCAGACACAAAAGGACATGCTCATGGCGCATAAACAATGCCGGTGCTGCAGGCTCGCGCTCAGGAGCCTTCTGATGCTCTCTCTGCTGTAGCTCACCCATGCCAAGGGCATACGACAGCCTTGGGCGTCGGGGTGATGTCTCCCAAGGTGGCCTCGGTGTCCGGGACACGGCACGCTGCCGGCCCCCTCCAGAACATCTCTCCCCTCCCCTCTGCGAGCTCACCCGAGTGCGTCCGTGCACGCTGCCCACGGTGCACCGTGGCCAAGCCCATATAAGCAACTCCCGACCTCTCCTCTGGCCTCTCCTAGACCTCCCTCTATCCCTCGCACCTCCCAGACAACATCCTTCTCCCTCCCATGCTCTCTTTCCCTCTCCATGGCCGCCATGGTCGCCGTCTGCCTCACTTGGCTCGGCGAACAGGGCCTCCTCCTCTATCCTTTGACCACCGGGAAGCGCAGCAGGCCATGGGATCATTCCCGCTCCTTATTTCCTCTATTCTGGTGCCCATCACGTCGCGCTCGTCCGCTCCCGAAGCCGCCCGCCAGCGCCAAGGCCGCTGTTGCCTCGGTCCTCCCCAGCTGCGAGAGACCCATAGATGGGCGGCTTGGCCTCCCGAGTCCACCGATGCGCCGGACACCGTCGAGGCCAGGCTGGAACCCGGCCAGCTGCCGGTGCCCTTCGGTCGACCTCCTCTGCTCTTGGCGCGAGGAAGGAGACTACCTGCGGGCGGGGCCCTCTCGTCGGTGGCCCAGCCTCCGAATAGCGAGCAAGTGAAGGCGCCACAGGAAAATCGCCTCGGCGTGGACCACTGGCAGCGTCTTGGTGAGCCGATGGGCCGGCCCAGTTGCGCCTCGGCGCTAAACCCCGCCCGGTGCACGCCGCCGCTGCCGGATTTGGCCCGTTTAGGTAAATCCCTCTCCTTTTTCTTTTTCTGTTTATTTGTAAAATCCATAAACAATTCAAATGGACTCCAAATTTGATGATTCAAATTTCCAGTGACTCTATAAATCATGATCTACCTGTTGGTGCAACATGCACATTTTTCCTGAGACTTTTTCTTCACAAACATTTATCAAATCTTGTTTTTCCTATTACTGTGATGATCTTAAGAAAATCACAGAGAGCTCCAAATTGATCCAAATGCCATGATTCAAATTCCTAGATGCTTCTAAGTTCATAACTTAGTTGATGAACATTTTTCTTAATACTTTCTGTACCCCACAGAATAATGAGCCATTTCTTCATGTTTGTCAACTTTGCAAATCCATAAAATATTCATTTGAACTCCAAATCCAGTGAAACCAACTCCTAGATGCTTCTAAAATCATGGTTTGCTAAACGGGTGCCTCTGCTCATTTTTCAAAAATATATTTCTGTACACTTCTTGCAAATCCACAAATCCCTTGATTCCATCATATTGAAATATTCAGAGATATCCATTGATCAAATCCCATTGAAACCACTTTGGTCATACCTCATATGACCAAAGGTATCTAAAAAATCCAACTTGCATTTTTGAGCACTTTTATTTTTGCCTTGTCGTGTTGCTTATTATGGTTGTTTTCGGCGATAGTTGTGAAGTAGACAAAATGCTCGGAGTTGGACGAGAGATATGTGAAGACCCGAAGACCTTGTTAAAAGCAGGCAAGCAGCCCTTTGACCATGTCTATGAAACCCTTTTATGCATGTCATATAGCACCATGTTGTTGTTGCAGCGGAATCATGATGAGGTAGTAACCACTTTGATGGTTTGCCACCGCACTTCCTCGTTGATACTTGCATTGTGCATGACCCTACCTTCTTATGAGGGTTATGACGGTGGGAGTAGATAGGATGCTAAAGTAGTGCTACGCGAAAAGGGACGGGAATATGCATGGTGAAGGAGACAAAGTATTTTCAAAAGACATTTCGAAAACCCCGCCGGGTGCCACTTATGCCCGGCGGAGATGATGAGTTGGGTAGCCACTTGATGACGAAGTGGTGTACCAAGGCAAGTGTGTGTTGTTTTCAAAATGGATTGGTTTAAGTTGTGACCGTTATTCCAACCTTACATGCGCAACCACTCTACCCTTGTATGGGAAAGGGCATTATTGATTACCTAGGCTGATACTAGCTTAGAGCCTGCATTACTAGTGACGGGGAGAGTTGGTGCTCTCTCTCGGGGCGAAGTGCGTGCGGGTAGGCGGCAATTGTCGGTGTCAAAACCGGCGGATCTCGGGTAGGGGTCCCGAACTGTGCGTCTAGGCGGATGGTAATAGGAGACAAGCGGACACGATGTTTTTACCCAGTTCGGGCCCTCTCGATGGAGGTAAAACCCTACTCTGCTTGATTGATATTGATGATATGGGTAGTACAAGAGTGGATCTACCACGAGATCAAGGAGGCTAAACCCTAGAAGCTAGCCTATGGTATGATTGTTGTTCGTCCTATGGACTAAAACCCTCCGGTTTATATAGACACCGAAGAGGGCTCGAGTTACACAAAGTCGGTTACAAGGGTAGGAGATCTACATATCCGTATCGCCAAGCTTGCCTTCCACGCCAAGGAAAGTCCCATCCGGACACGGGACGAAGTCTTCAATCTTGTATCTTCATAGTCTTGGAGTCGGCCGATGATGATAGTTGACTATCGGACACCCCTAGTCGAGGACTCCTCGGTAGCCCCGAACCAGGCTTTAATGCGATGATTCCGGTGCGTCACGTTGTCTTGGCGTTGCAAAGGCGGGTTCTCCTCAAATTCGTGTGTTCACGAATAGTGTCGGCTTCCTTATAAATGTTGCGCTCCTTGGCTTCCATGCCCAATATGGCCCTCTTCCACGTGTCGTCTGAATCACGAAAGGCCAGGGTATTTTACATTTACCCCTAGCTGCGTGAACAAGCTGCCTATAAGAGAGCAGAATTCAGATCCAAATCACACCATCATCCTTCCACAGTACTCATCGGGCGCTTCTAACCAAAACCCGTTCCATCATGGACCATCGGCGGCTCCTACTCTCGCTCCCAGCCCTCGGCTAGGAGATTGGAGGAGATGTTCATCCCGCTGCAACAAGTGGTGGCGCTCAAGCGGAGGACACCTTCCTCCGACCTTTATGGTCCCGGTCCGGGCGGGCTGGCCACCTACAAAGGTGGAAGCGGTGGAGAACACCCCAGATCCCTCAAAGGAGGCGGGTGTGCCGTCCCTTATCTAATAAGGGGCTCGGTTTCCCATACATCCGTTTCTCCGGGGCTTACGGAGTTCTCGGACTCCAACTTCATCACCTTCGCCCGCCTCCATTACGCACATTGCGGGCTTCATAGCTCTTCTTGAGCTGTTCACAGGAATTGAGCCCCATTTGGCGTTGTGGAAGAGACTATTTTGCCTCGTACCCGTTCTCAAGAGAATTCGATATATCAAGTGGGCGGGCGAAATATTCTTGCATCGCGGGACGGATATCTATCCGGAACCACAAAAGCGTCAAAGACGGCCCTCGGAATGGTTTTATGTGGAAGATGCTCCTTTGCGGACCCGATTCGGATCGGCCTCCGGAGTTCAGCAATGCTCCTCTGAAGCGCTGAGTTGGCGCCCATGAGCCCTCAACGAGGAGGATGACGGAGGCGTCCATTATCGATGGGCGGATAAGGTTGCTGGCTCATTCGGATTGACCATGATTGGAGTCATGGCCCGTCGTCATCGAGGGTGCAGCCGCTCAATATAGGGGCCACCCATGTGGGATTTCAGCGGGAGAATGGCGCCACCGTCATGGCCACAAGGGCGGGATCGGCGCGGTCTAGTGAAGATCTGTAAACTGTACAAGGGGAGAAGGAGGACTTCCTCCAAAGCAGGCCTTGAGCGGATTCTCCATGAATAACCCTCGGAGCTGGGTAGCGGGCGTTTATTCATCAACCCGTGCTTTCAAAGTTAACCGTCTTTGTCGATTGTCAAAACCGGCGGATCTCGGTAGGGGTCCCGAACTATGCGTCTAGGCGGATGGTAACGAGGAGATGAGGACACGATGTTTTACCGAGTTGGGCCCTCTCAATGGAGGTAAAACCCTACGTCTGCTTGATTAATATTGATGATATGGGTAGTACAAGAGTGGATCTACCACGAGATCAAGGAGGCTAAACCCTAAAGCTAGCCTATGGTATGATTGTTGTAATGTATGTTGTGTCCCTCGGACTAAAGCCCTCCGGATTATATAGACACGGAAGAGGCTAGGGTTACACAGAGTCGGTTACAATGGTAGGAGATCTACATATTCGTATCGCCAAGCTTGCCTTCCACGCCAAGGAAAGTCCCATCTGGACACGGGACGGAGTCTTCAATCTTGTATCTTCGTAGTCTTGGAGTCCGGCGGACGATGATAGTCCGGCTGTCCGGACACCCCCTAGTCCAGGACTCCCTCAGTAGCCCCCGAACCAGGCTTCAATGACGATAAGTCCATCGCACATATAGTGTTCGGCGTTGCAAGGCGGGTTCTCCCTTTAAGTTGCATGTACCTGCCGAACAGTGTCCGGCTTCCTCATAAATGATGTGCTTCTTGGCTTCTACGCCCAAAAATGGTCTTCCTCCACACGTCGCACAAATGCGAAAAGCCAGGGTGTCTTTTATGTTTCACCCCCTAGTTGTGCAAGTCATCCGCCTACAAAGAGGCAAAATCCAGATCAAACCACACCATCTTCCTTCATGAATACTCATGGAGCACCTTTGACCCAAAATCCATTCCATCATGGACCGTCGTGGCTCCTCTCTCTCGCTCCCAGCCCACCGCCCGAGGAGATTGGAGGAGGTGCTCTGTTCCACCTAGCGAGCTAGTGAAGCTCCAAGCGGGGATATCTCCTCGGCCTTCATGGTCCCGGTTCGAGCCGGGCTGGCCACCTACCAAGGTGGGAAGCAAGCGGAGGCTACCCAAGTCCCAACAAAGGGAGGCGGGTATGCCGTCCCCTATCGATAAGGGGACTCGGTTTCCGATACATCCGTTCCTTGGCGGGCTCTTGGAGTTCTATGGACTCCAGCTCCATCACCTTCGCCGCCTCATCACGCATATCGCGGGCTCGTGGCGCTGCGAGCTATTCTGGGCATCGAGCCCCATTTTGCCTTGTGGAAGAGGTTGTTACGCCTCCTACCCCGTTCTCACGAGGATCTATATATCAAGTGGGCGGCGCGAAGTATGGCGCATTGCGGGACGGATATCCATCGGAACCCCTAGAAAAGCGTCGAAGGCGGCCTTGGGTGGTTTACATAGAAGGCAGCTCTGCTGCGGACCCGATCGATCGGCCTCCGGAGTTGATGCTGCTCCTCGAAGAAATGCCTTAGTTGGCGCCCATGAGCCCCAATTGGAGGAAGACAAGCGTCCATTACGATGGGCGAATAAGATTCTTGGCCCATTCGGGTTGACCATGATTGGAATCATGGAAACATGCATCATCTTGAAGTACACCCTTTGCTGTCTGAGCTACCCCATGTGGGATTTCAGCGGGAAGGCGATGCCACCCGTCATGGCGCGAAGGGCTGGATTGACCGAGGATCAGTGCAGATCTGTCGGCTGTACATGGGGAGAAGGAGCACTTCCTTGAGCGAACCCCTTGAATGGGTTTTCCATGAACAACCCTAGAGGCTGGGTAAGAGAACACTTTTAAGGGCTCAACCCATGCTTTCAAAGTCTAAGCTTTTATATCATATCTTGGTGTAGGGGACTACACGGATTGTGGAGGACATGGTAAGTCCGACTCCATAACCGAGGATCGGAGAGATCGAGGATCCGGCCTCCGAAGAGAATCCGGATATCAAGGTGGAGCTGATCGGCGGGTGTTCTACCAGCTCAGCATGGATAGCGCCTTAGTCGCCATTCGGCGGACTACCGGATTATATCCGGCTTCGGTGATTGTGACGAGTGCAGACACCATTATCTCTTCCTTGCCCATTTCGACCTTCGCGAGCGATGGTGCTGCGAGAAGCGCCTTCAAAGCGGGAAAAGCGAGCCATGACGGCCCGACCAACAAAAGCCGATCCGGACTAGCGGCGGAAAAAGGGCTTGATACGGACTGAAATGTCGCCGCAAAAGGTATAGCTTCGTATTTAAATTTTGAGCAGCGTTCCTAGGAAGCGTCGAGTGCTCATGATCTTTGTAGGAGAAAAAGCGCCCGGACTGCGAGGCGTGAGGTTCCGATCCGACCTATACCAGCCGGGCTCCGATGCCCGGCACGGAGGAGAAACAAGCGCAAGCGCGGGCGGATACTCCTCAACGAAGGATGCCGGCGGTATGCGCCACCAAGTGCGAGGTGGAGGCGCCATGAACCATAGGCGCCGCCCGAACGAGTATTTCGTGAAGCGTGCTTCTCCCTGAGGCGTTGAATGTCTTTAGCAGGGGGCGTGCACCTCCGTGCTGCTCAAGACAATTTTACGAGCCGCGGGCGGTATGTAAAAGACATCTGGTAAGGGAATTTAATGGTTATATATGCGGTAGCCCCGAGACTTAAAGTAGTTATGTTAACTGATTTAGGATCATTTGAAACATGAGCTCTTACCGATAAGAATACCCAACTGTCTCGGGGCTGCAAGAATGCAAGGCCCAACTTGAGGCCGCACTTGCTGAGGAGGAAACACATCTTTTTGTTAAATATAAGCGTGTCGCGGCGATGCGCAAGTCTAATAATGACATTGCAGGTGCTTGGGACAAGATCCGGACAGGCGAGGAATTGCTGCGCCCGGTGAAGGCGGCGAGAGGTGCTGAATAGGATCTGACGAGAAAGGAACAAGCTTCAAGATGCCCGCCCAGCTTGGAGAAAGAGCTGAAAGCGCTGGGTCGAGCTGCCGGCTCAGTTAAGGAAAATCAAGCGGCTCGTCGCGGCATCTATAATAAGTGCTTGAGCAAACTCCTTTGAAAAGAAGAGTTCGGCGAGGAAGTCAATTGTTGGATGTGTCTTGTAGGTATACTCACGGTCCCCTGCGGAGGAGATGCCGTATCAGCGGGTGATCAACTTCGAGTTGTTGCAACTGCTTTCGAACGAGTTCGGCGGCGATGGCGGCGTCGTCCGGGCATTATGGCGGTCGTCTCCCTACCAGGGCCTTGGGAGCTTGCGGAGAAACTCCGAAGTGCGGCAGCACTTCCGTTTATGGAAAGATTCGGACTGCCGCCGAAGTGCCGAGGAGGCTTGGGCCATGGTGAAAGCAGCAGTACAAAAAGCGGATCCCAACCACATGGCCAAAGTTGGACGGTGGGGCCCGATGGGAAGGAGATCCTGTGAGTTTAGTATACAGCCAAGTAGAGTTGGCTGCTAAATTTTCCCAGCGGGACTGTAAGCTAGACAGCCTATTAGGCGGGATTGAGGAGGAATACAATCGATAAATTTGACAATGTATTTGAAAATGACATGTGAAATGCCTTCTAGCGGATTGTAGATCGTTTGTCTTTGCCGACCTTTTAAGCTTCAACCTCGGGACCCTAGAGTCCGGTGTGTCGAATACCTTTTGGTTAGAAACAACCGGGGTATGCATGGAGACCCGGCGTAGGGGTCATTAGTGCTTTATCAAACAAGTGCCCAACTAGTTATGTTATATTACATAGTTAGTAGAAACATCTTCGAGGAGAATAGTTCGTTAAGGGTTCCTTTCCTGGGAGGCATGCCCTAAAGTGCATGTGCGGACTGCGAAGCAGAGAAAAACATCAGGGGCAGATAAATAGATAGTTAAAGAAAAATCATCTTTTGAGTCACCGATTGAATATTCCCTTAAACGCTAGCTTTCGGCTTCACCCGATCGAGGTACACATCCGGCTGAACAGCGATAACAATCGCAGAGGTGCTCCTTTACCTCCTAGCGAACAATCGGGAGCGTGGGGGTAAGCGAGGCGAGCAGACCCAAGCTTGGCCAAAACTTAAGTCATATTGATGCATATAATGGTGAGTAAAAGGTACATGTGGAAGCATGACACATGTGTTGGGCATAAACCCTTATAATTGAGCTTACGGAAAAAGCCCCGGTATAATGAGTGCGGATAGCACATCAAGTGTGTGTGAATAATGCATAATTAGGCCCTTAAGGGCTTTGTGTGAAAAAAGGTTAAGAGAAGAAAGAGAAACAAAGTGCAGCTGTAGTGTAAAAAAATTTGGACTGGGGAAGGGGACGAACTCTTAGTTCGGCGCTAGGCGTAGAATCTCCGGAGGCGGGCTGCGTTCCATGGGTTCGGCTCGAGTCGGTTGTCCGATGCATTTAGTGAGCGATGCGCCCGCCGGTCGGGACTTGAGTCGATGATAAAGGGCCCTCCACTTGGGCTTGAGCTTGTCCTTTTTCTTGTCCGTGGCGTAGAACTAGTTAATAGCGTTGTAGGTCTTGGCCCGTACTTCTCTGCTTTGATATCTTTGAGCCTGCTGCTGATAAAATGCGGAACGAGCCTTGGCGACATCGCGTTCCTCCTCCAATGTGTCCAAGCTGTCCTGCCGATCCAGCTCGGCTTCTCGTTCTTCGTGCATGCGCACTCGAGGTGAGTCATGAATGATGTCGCAGGGCAAAACCGCCTCTGCGCCGTATACCATAAAAAATGGTGTGAATCCGGTAGTACGGTTAGGCGTTGTCCGCAGCCCCCAGAGTACAGAGTCAAGCTCCTCTACCCAGTGCGTGTCAGATTTTGAAAGTGACCGCACTAGTCTGGGTTTAATGCCGCTCATTATTTGACCATTTGCTCGTTCCACTTGACCGTTGGTTTGAGGGTGATAGACTGAAGCATAGTCGAGCTTGATGCCCATATTTTTGCACCATGACTTAACCTCGTCGGCCGTGAAGTTTGTGCCGTTGTCGGTGATGATCTTTGTGGGGACACCGTAGCGATTGTACTACCGGATATAAAGTCTATCCTGGTCCGGACTCTGCCGTTTTGACGGTTTGGCCTCTATCCATTTGGTGACTTTATCCACCATGACCAATAGGTACTTTTGCTTGTGGGTTCCCCCTTTAAGGGGTCCAACCATGTCAAGCCCCGGACATGACGGCCGGTAATGGGTATGGTTTTGAGGCGGTGGGTGGCATATGGCTACGATTAGCAAGAGGTGACAACAAGCGCATCTGGACTAAGTCCTAGGCATCTGCCGGACGTCGGCCAATAAAATCTGTGAAGAAATGCCTTTCCTACAAGGGCCGGCTGCTGCGTGGTGTCCGCCTAGTCGGCATAATTTCAGCGGGAGGTTTAGCCCTTCCTCTTGAGATACACCTTTGAAGGACTCGGTTGTACTTTTCTTATAAAGTTCTCCCTCATGGACCTTGTAGGCTTTCGATCGCGGACTATCGGTGGGCCTCATTTTGGTCTTGGGGAGTTCTGCCTAAGCAAGTAGGCTAGGAATGGTTACATCCACAGGGCATTCACTGCCATTATGTAAGTGAAATGAAGGTGTTATGTCATCGGCTGAATCGCGGTTGGCGCGGTTGTTTCGGTTTGTCATTTCGGTCTCCCCTTCCCATAATGCAGACGGCGAAGAGCCGTTCGGGAAAATATTTGGAGGGACAGCGTCATGTTTTGCACCGATGCGTGCCAGTACGTCGGCTGCTTGGTTATTATCTCGGGCTACGTGATGGAATTCAAGTCCTTCAAACCGAGCTGATATTTTTAGGACAGTGTTGCGATATGCTGCCATTTTCGGATCCTTGGCGTCGAAGTCTCCGTTTATTTGGGATATTGCAAGGTTTGAATCCCTGTGCACCTCTAGGCGTTGAATGCCCATGGAGATTGCCATCCGGAGACCATGTAGGAGGGCCTCGTATTCGGCTGCGTTGTTGGAGTCCGTGTACATTATTTGAAGTACGTATTGGACTATGTCCCCGGTTGGTGACGTCAAGACAACGCCAGCCCCCAGTCCGACCAACATTTTGGAGCCGTCGAAGTGCATAGTCCAATTGGAGTATGCGCCGTACTCTTTAGGAGTTAAACTTGTCCATTCAGCGACAATCAGCCAAAACTTGTGACTTTATAGCTCGCCGTGGCCTTTAGGTTATATCGAATGGTAGGATCTCAATGGCCCATTTTGCAATCCTGCCCGTTGCGTCGCGGTTGTTTATAATGTCATTGAGTGGTACTTCGGAGGCCACTCCTATCGAACACTCTTGAAAATAGTGTCGGAGCTTCCGGGATGCCATGAACACGCGTATGCTATCTTTTGATAGTCGCGGAATGCTTAGGACTTGCGAGGGTTAACACGGTGGATCGTAGTACCTTGGTTTTAAAGAGAATTTATGCCCTTTGTCTCTCATTCAACGGCAGTACGCTTACAACTTGATGTGTTGCTGCGATGTATAACAACATAGGTTCGCCTAGGTTTGGCGCAGCTAGGACGGTTGTTGCCAATATGGCCTTTATTTCTTGAGTTGGCGGTGGCGGCATCCGTCCCTCGAAGTGTTGGGCGCCTAAGGAGGCGATAAAGGCGATGCCTTTTCTCTCTAGCGAGAGATAAAAGCGGCTTAGGGCTGCCACACATCTGTTAATTTTGTATCTGTTTGAGGTCTTTTGGAATATCCAAGCTGTGTGAGCTTCGGATTTTAGCGGGTTTGCTTCAATTCCTCTACGGATACAATGAAGCCTAGCAGCTTTCGGTGATGCATGGCAGCATTTTCAGTTCACTTGATGTCATATGCTCGAGGTTGTCGAATGTGAGCCTCAAATCGTCTACTAGAGTTTCGGCGTGTTTTGTTTTGCGACTCGTCGTCTCGTATCACCTCATTGTTTTGCCGATCTGGGTAGCGGACATGTTTGAATCATCTTGCTGATATGTTGCGCCGGCATTTTAAGTCGAAGGGCATCGTGTTGAAGCGAGAATGGTCCGTATGGAGTGATGAATGCCGTTGCGGCAGATGCCTTCCGCCATCTTGATTTGATGATAGCCATAGTATCGTCGAGGAAGCACAATGAATCGTGCCTGCGGTAGCATCGATAATTTAATTCGATCTGCGGGGGAGGAAGGATCCTTTAGGCAAGCCTTATTGAGGTCTTTAAAATCGGCGCATAAGCGCCCGAGTTTGTCCTTCTTTGGTACCATTACCAGATTTGCTAGCCAATCCGGATGTTTGATATCTCTAATGAATCCGGCTTCCAATAGTTTAGCTAGCTCTTCTCCCATGCACTGTCTTTTGGGTTGGAAAATCGTCGAAGAGCCTTTTGACCAGCTTGAATCCTTTTAGGATGTTTAGGCGTGTTACCTTGTCTGCGTGGGATTCGGGCATATCCGAAGGATGCCGGGCAAAAATGTCCCAATTTTCGAAGGAATTCTCATGATCTGGCGTCTACCTCGAGGTTCAATTGTGCCCCAATGGATGCCGTCTTTGTTGGAGTCCGTTGGATGGACCTGAAATTTTATTATTTCATCTGCTGGTTTGAAGGATGTGGACTTGGATCTTTTATCGAGTATCACATCGTCCTATTCACCGTGGGCCTTATGTGGTGAGTTCTTCTGCCGCTAAGGCTTGGATAGTGCCTCCAAGGCTAGTGCGGCTGTCTTGTTTTCGGTAGCGAGTGCTATGTCGGATCACTAGCGAGTGATTATTCCACGGGCCGGGCATTTTGAGCTTCATGTACCCGTAATGGGGTATGGCTTGAAAAATTGTGAGCGCCTCTCGTCCTAAGATAGCGTGATATCCGCTATTGAGCAGGGCCACTTGGGCGTGACTTCTTCCGGATCTGTGGTTGTTCGGTGGGCGAACACCACATCAAGTGTGATTTTTCGGTGCGTGGCGCTTCGGCTAGGGATTATTCCTCTGAAGGTTGTCTTGCTGCCGCTCATCGGCTCCGATCTATTTCCATTTTCGAAGAGTTTCCTCGTAGATGAGGTTTAGTCGCTGCAGCCATCCATGAGGACCTTTGTAAGTCGAAAGCCGTCCACTATGGGACTAAGCACCGGTCGGCTGGTGCTCGGGTTATTCGAATTTAGGTTAAATCGCTGGCGTTGAAGGTGATGGCTGTGTCGCTCCATGGATTTCTGTTGCTACTTGGTAGACTTGGCGAGGCCGCGGTTATTCGTTTTAGCATATTGTTTGATCACGAAGGTCTCGAAGACTGTTGATACCCGTGTCGGTATTGTTGGAGTGGTTTTCGGGGCTAAAGCTCCTCGCCACTTTTGGCCACTGCCGTAATATCAACATGCTTTCGAAGGCTATGTGTTGGGGCGGCGCCCTCTGTACTATGAAGCTTACGAGGTCGGTGAGCCATCCCTCTAATGCAGTTCCGTGCCCTCTATGGGGTTTTGTTTTTGGTTTTTGCCTCACGGGGCTGAGTATGATGCACTCTTTTGTTTGGGACTAGGGTTGTACTCGGGGCGGATTGTCCCAAAACTGGTTTTGGTTTTCGGAAACTCTCCATCGCCCAGTACTTTCGTACTATGGGCCTTGGTCGGTAAAGCGTGTGATTTCTGACGGCGATGGCGTTCAATATTCCTTGTCCGTGCAATTATTGCAAAAGATTGAGATTGCGTTTTCCTCTCGGCAGTCCTTTATCTGTCCATAACGGGAGGAATCGGCCCGATAGTGATGTCTTGTTTCAGCGGGCTCTTGCCGTATTAGAGATAGATCGCATATATGCAGGCGGGTGGGTGTAATAAAATCTGATCCCTACCCATCTCGGGGCTTAAAGGCCGTAAAGTTTCCAATCTTGGAGGCTTGGATTGCTGGATGTTGTCCAGCGAGTCGGTCCGATGCGACTTTAGGTTGATGCTTTCGATCGAAGTCCGTTCCTCATGGAAATCCGGCTTGGAGGTTTGGGAGCCGGACATGTCTACTTTTTATCTGAGGAGGAAAGTCGCCGCATTGTTCCTCTACCACTGCGGCGTGGTGGGTGACACAGGGAGAGTTGATCTCTCTCGGATCGGTTTTAAGCCCAATCTGATTATAGTCATAGCGACTCGAGCGGCGATCACGATCAAGAGTTCGTTGACGAGCGAGAGCTCTGTCGTATCCAACCCTTCGGTGAATTCGAGTGACATGGAATTGCCTTTGGCGACTTGAGAAGTCATCATTGAAGCGATGGCGGACGGCGGTTATAAAACCACCTAGCGGATAGTTTGGCGGCCAAAGGCCTTTGGCGAAAATACCGTCCTTGAAGGCGGGTGGAGGCATCGCCGTATCGGTGATGACCGCGAGGAACTCTCAATGAAAGCACCAATGTCGATGTCAAAACCGGCGGATCTCGGGTAGGGGTCCCGGCTGTGCGTCTAGGCGGATGGTAACGAGAGACAAGGGACACGATGTTTTACCCGGTTGGGCCCTCTCGATGGAGGTAAAACCCTACGTCTGCTTGATTAATATTGATGATATGGGTAGTACAAGTGGATCTACCACGAGATCAAGGAGGCTAAACCCTAAAGCTAGCCTATGGTATGATTGTTGTAATGTATGTTGTGTCCCTACGGACTAAAGCCCTCCGGTTTATATAGACACGAGAAGAGGCTAGGGTTACACAAAGTCGGTTACAATGGTAGGAGATCTACATATTCCGTATCGCCAAGCTTGCCTTCACGCCAAGGAAAGTCCCATCTGAGACAGGGACGGAGTCTTCAATCTTGTATCTTCGTAGTCTTGGAGTCCGTGAGCGATGATAGTCGGCTGTCGGACACCCCTAGTCGAGGACTCCCTTAGTCTTACTTTATGATTTTGGCCTTGATAACTTCTGCCGGGATGTGGAGGGCATACAGTCCGGCTCCACAACCCGAGGATCCGGGAAGATCCCTTGATCCGGCCTCCGAAGAGGATCCGGACATAAAGGTGGAGCTGATTGACGGGGTGTTCCACCAACTTAGCATGGACAATGTTCTAGTCGCCATTACAGCTGACTACCCTGGTTTATCTCCGGCTTCCCAGGTAACTATGGCCTGAGCCCTGACACCATTACTTTGTCCGCGCTTATTTCTAACCACCGTATACCGACGGTGTCCCGCAGGAGGTGCCTTCAAGGCGGGAAGCGGATTCCGCGGCGGCTGACCAACAAGGGTCAGTTCGGCCCAGGAGGCGGAAAAGGGGTGCGGTGCAAATTGAAACGTCGCCGCAAAGGTATGTCACGCCGCTGCTTTTAAGGAAAAGACTCCTGTGAGGTACATTAATGCTCATGACTCTTCCAGGAGAAAGAGGCTCATGGGGATGTGTTGGAGAGGTTGCCAACCAAGCCTCCGCCGGCCAGGCCCTAGCGCTGGTCCGGAGAGAAGCGAGCACAAAGCGCGAGCGGATGCTCCTCAGCGGAGGATGCCCGACAGCTGTTAGCCACCAGTGCGAGGTGGAAGCGCCATGAATCACAGTGCCGCCGGGCAGTTCTTCGTGTGCGTGTTTCTCCCGGGCGTTGAATGCCTTTAGCAGGGAGGCGTGCACCTCCGTGCCGCTCAAGATGGTTTATCGAGCCGCGGGCGGTATGTGAAAGACATACGGGTAAGGAATTTTAATAGTTATATATGCTTGTAGCCCGAGACTTAAAGTAGTTAAAATAACTAATTTAAGGATCATTTGATATCTGAGGATCTTCTGAGAGAAGAATACCCGATTGTCTCGGGAGCTTCACGATCATTTGATATCACGGGATCTTACGGAGAAGAATACCCGATTGTCTCGGGGGCTTCAAGAGTGCAAGGCTCAACTTGAGGCCGCACTAGCCGCCCTTGAGGAGAACACGGAGACCCCTCGGTAACACATATTTCAAAAAAGATAAACGGTGTGCGGCGTGCGTATAAATCTGGCGATAATATTGCAGATGTCACCGGACTTGATCCGGACAAGCAACAGCTACTGCGCCCGGTGAAGGCAGCGAGAGGTGCTTATGAAGGTGCGGGAGAGGAATAAACTCAAGATGCCCACACCGGTGGGAGAAGAGCTAAAGGGTGTTCGGGCCCGGTATGCAGCTCCGTGAAGGAGAATCGGTGACCGTCACGGCATTTATAATAAGTGCTTGAGCAAACTCTTTTGAAAAGAAGAGTTCAATGAGGAAGTCGATTAGCGAAATATATGCGTAGGTGTGCTCACGAGTGCATACTGCGGAGAAATGCTTTCAGTTCAGCGGGTGACCAACTTCGAGCTGGTGCAAGCTGCACGAACATGTTCGTGACGATGAGTGGCGTCGCCCAGGCCCTATAGCGTCCGTCTCCCCTACCCAAGGGTCTTGGAGGGCTTGCGGAAAAGCTTGGGGAGCAGCGGTGCTTCCGTCTATGGAAGATATCGGCTGTCGTCAAGGTGCCGAGGAGGCTGGGCCATGGTGAAGCGGTACAGAAGGCGTATCCAGAACCACATGGCGAGTGGGACTGTGGGGCCCGATGGGAAGGAGATCCCTGTGAGCTTAGTGTACAGCCAAGTAGAGTTGGCCACTAAGTATTCCCAACGGGATTGTAAATTAGACAGCCTGTTAGATGGAATTGAAGAGGAGTACAATCAGTCAGTGTGACGATGTATTTTAAAATGACATATATTATGCCTTCTAGCCGGATTGTAGATCGTTTGTCGTTGCGGACCTTTTCGCTTCAACCTCGGGACCCAACAGTCCGGAGTGTGTCCGAATACCCTCACGGATATGCAAAAAACCGAGGCATGCATGGAGACCAGGCGTAGGGGTCATAAGTGCTTTATAAGAGAAGTGCCCAACTAGTTATGTTATATTACATGGTAGTAAGAAACATCTTCTAGGGAGAATAGTTCCGTTAAGGGTTCCTTTCCCTCGGAGGCATGCCCTAAAGTGCATGTCCGGACTGCGAAAAGAGCAGGAAACATCTGGGGATAGATAAATAAATAAATGAGAAATCATCTTTCAAGTCACCGACCGAATATTCCCTTAGGAACGCTAGCTTTCGGCTTCACCCGGTCTGAGGTACACATCTGGGTGACCAGGCGATAACTGTCGAGAGGTGCTCCTTTACCTCCTAGCCGAACAATCGGTTACGTGGGGGTAAGCACAGGAGCGAACAGACCAGCTTGGCCAAAACTTAAGTCATATCGATGCATATAATGGTGAATAAAAGGTACATGCAAAAGTTTGGCGCATGTGTTGGGCATAAAGCCCGTATAAATAAGCTTACATTAAAGAAGCCCCGAGTATAATGAGTCACGAGCAGCACGTCAAGTGTGTCGAACAATGCATAAATCAGCCCTTAAGGGCTTTATGAAAAAGGTGGGAGAAAGAGAGAAGCAAAAGACAACTGAAGTACAAAATGTGGGCGGAGGAAGGAGGCGAACTACGAGTCGGCGCTAAGCGTAGAATCTTGGGGCGGGCTGCGTTCCATGGGTTTGGCTCGGGCGGTTGTCGATGCATTTCATGAGCGGTATGCTCCGCCCGGTCGGGACTTAGTCGATGATGAAGGACCTTCCCATTTGGGCTTGAGTTTGTCCTTTTTCTTGTCCGGCGGCGTAGAACTAGTTCGCCAACATTGTAAGTTTTAGCCCGTACTTCTGCTGCTTTGATATCTTGAGCCTGCTCTTGATAGAATCGGAACAAGCCTTTTCACGTCGCGCTCCTCCTCCAATGCGTCCAAGCTATCCTGCCGATCAACTCGGCTTCTCTTTCTTCGTACATCTTTTCGAGGTGAGTCATGAATTATATTCGCGAGGCAAAACTGCCTCTGCGCCGTATACCATAAGAATGGTGTGAATCCGGTAATGCGGTTTGGCGTGGTCCGCAGCCCTAGATCTGGTCGAGCTCCTCTACCCGGTCGTGTTAGATTCCGTGAGGACCGCACTAATCTGGGTTGATGCCGCTCATGATTAGACCATTTGCTCGTTCAATTTGACCATTGGTTTGAGGGTGATAGGCGAAGCGTAGTCAAGCTTAATGCCCATATTTTTGCACGAGTTTAACCTCGTCGGTCGTGAAGTTAGTAATAGTTATCGGTGATGATCTTTGTGGGGGCGCCATAAGCGGTGTACTACCCGGATATGAAGTCTATCACTGGTCGGATTCAGCCGTTTAAGCGGCTTAGCCTCTATCCATTTGGTGAATTTGTCCACCATGACCAATAGGTACTTTTGCTTGTGGGTTCCCCTTTAAGGGGTCCAACCATGTCAAGCCCCGGACATGACGGCGGTGATGGGTATAGTTTTGAGGGTGGTGGGTGGCATGTGGCTCGATTAGCAAGAGCTGGCAACCGCGCATCGTTGGACTAAGTCTTGAGCATCTGCCGGGCCGTCGGCCAATAGAATCTGTCTGGAAGGCCTTGCCTACAAGGGCCGGGCTGAAGTGTGGTGCCCGCCAAGTCCGGCGTGAATTTCAGCGAAGATTTACGCCCTTCCTCTTGGATGCACCTTTGAAGGACTCGGTTGTGCTTTTCTTATAAAGCTCTCCCTCATGGACCTTGTAGGCTTTAGATCGCCGTACTATCTGGCGGGCCTCATTTTGGTCTTGGGAGTTCCGCCTAATTAAGTAGGCTAGGAATGGTTCCGTCCGCAGGCAATGAATGCCATTATTTAAGTGAAATTTGAAGGTGTTATTTCATTGGCGAGCCACCGGTTGTGTCGAGAATGTTGGTGTTGGGTGGTGCGGTTGGTTCGGTTGTTATTTCGGACTCCTCTTCCCATACTATGGATGGCTTAAAGAGCGCTCGGGAAGATGTTTGGAGGGGCGGCATCGCGTTTTGCGCCCGATCGTGCCAATCGTCGATTACTGGTTATTATCGGGCTACATGGTGGAATTGAGTCCTTGAACCAAGCTGACATTTTAAGGCGGCGTTACGATAGGCTGCCATTTTGGATCCTTGGCGTCAAAGTCTCCGTTTACTTGGGATATTGCAAGGTTTGAATCCCGTGCACCTCTAGGCGTTGAATACCCATGGAATTGCCATCAGGAGACCATGTAGGAGGGCCTCATATTCGGCTGCATTGTTGGAGTCGTGTACATTATCTGAAATGCGTATTGGACTATGTCTCCGGTTGGGGGCGTCAATCTGACGCCAGCCCCAAAGCCGCCAACATTTTGGAGCCGTTGAAATGCATGATCAATTGGAGTATCGCCGTACTCTTTAGGGAGTTGACCGGTCCATTCAGCGATGAAGTCAGCCAAGACTTGCGACTTTATAGCTCGCCGTGGTTTATAGGCTATGTCGAATGGTAGGAGCTCGATGGCCCATTTTGCAATCCTGCCCATTGCGTCACGGTTGTTTATAATGTCGTTGAGGGGTACTTCGGAGGCCACTGTTATCGAACACTCTTGAAAGTAGTGTCGCAGCTTCCGGGATGCCATGAACATCGCGTCGCTATCTTTTGATAATGCGGATCTGGGACTTGCATGGAGTTAAGATAGTGGATCGTAGTACACTGGTTTTGAAGAGAATTTATGCCCTATACATTTCTCGTTCGACGGCGAGCACCGCTTACAACTTGATGTGTTGCGCGATATATAACAACATTGGTTCACCCAAGTTAGGCGCGACAGGACGGTTGTTGCCAATATGGCCTTTATTTCTTGAGTCGGCGTGGCGGCATCCATCCACTCGAAGTGTTGGTGCGCCTAAGGAGGCGATAGAAGGCAATGCCTTTTCTCCCAAGCGGAGATGAGGCGGCTTAGAGCCGCCACGCATCGATTAATTTTTGTATTTGTTTGAGGTCTTTTGGGATATCCAGCGTGTGAGCTTGGATCTTGGCTGGGTTTGCTTCAATTCCTCTACGGATACAATGAAGCCCAGGAGCTTTCGGTTGATGCGCTTGAAAATGCATTTTCGGGTTGAGCTTAATGTCATATGCTCGGAGGTTGTCGAATGTGAGCCTCAAATCGTTTACTAGAGTTTTGACATGTTTGGTCTTGGCGACCACGTCGTCTCGTATGCCTCCTTGTTTGCCGATCTGGGTAGCGGACATGTATACGAATCATCGCTGATATATTGCGCTTGGCGTTTTTGAGTCGAAGGGCATTGTGTTGAAGCGAGAATGGTCCGTATGGAGTAATGAATGCCGTTGCGGCTTGGTCTGCCTCCGCCATCTTGATTTGATGGTAGCCGGGGTATGTGTCGAGGAAGCACAATGAATCGTGTCCTGCGGTAGCATCAATGATTTGATCGATGCGGGGAAGGGGGAAAGGATCCTTTGGACAAACCTTATTAAGGTCTTTAAAATCGACACCACGGCGCGATGTTGTCCTTTTGGTACCATTACCGAGGTTAAGCTAGCTAGTCCGGATGTTTGATGTCTCGATGAATCCGGCTGCCAATAGTTTAGCTAGCTCCTTTCCCATTGCTGTCTTTTGGGTTGGAAAATCGCGAAGAAACTGTTTGGTGGCTTGAATCGTTTAGGATGTTTAGGCTGTGTTCTGCCAATCTGCGTGGGATTCCTGGCATATCTGAAGGGTGCTAGGCAAAGATGTCCCAATTCTCCCGAAGGAATTCTCGGAGTGCATCGTCTACATCAGGGTTTAACTATGCCCAAATGGAGGCCGTCTTTGTGGGGTCCGTTGGATGGACCTGGAATTTGACTATTTAGTCCGCTGGTTTAAAGAGGTGGACTTGGATCTCTTATCGAGTATCACATCGTCCTGTTCACCGTGGGCGCAGCGTGGTGAGTTCCTTTGCCGCTAGGGCTTGGATAGTGCCTCTAGGGCTAGTCGGCTGTCTTGTTTTGGTAGCGAGTGCTATATGCGGATCCTTGGCAAAGTGATGGTTCCATTGGCCCGGGCATTTTAAGCTTCATGTATCCGTAATGGGGTATGGCTTGGAAAATTGTGAATGCCTCTCGCCTAATAAAGCGTGATATCCATTGCTGAGCAGGGCCACATGGAGCGTGACTTCCTCGGACTGTAATTGTCCGTGGCTGAACACCACATCGGTGTGATTTTTTCTGTCGGCGTGCTTCCCGACTAGGGATTATTCCTCTAAAGGTTGTGCTGATTAAGCTCAATGCGGCTCTAGTCTATTTCCATTATTGAAGGGTTTCCTCGTAGATGAGGTTTAATCATTGCTGCCATCCATGAGTACCTTGGTAAGGCGAAAGCCGTACACTATTGGACCGAGGACCAATGCGGCTGGTGCTCGGGCTGTTGAATTTAGGTTAAATATTTGGCGTTGAAGGTGATAGCCGTGTCGCTCCATGGATTTGTTGTTGCTACTTGGTAGACTTGGCGAGGCTGCGGATTGTTCGTTTCGCATATTATTTGATCTGAAAGTCTCAAAAACTATTAATACCGTCTTGGTCTTGTTGGGGTGGTTCTCGGGGCTAAAGCTCTTAGCCACTTTTGGCCACTGCCGCATATCAACATGCTCGAAGGCTATGTGTTGGAGTGGCGTTATCGGTGTCAAAACCGGCGGATCTCGGGTAGGGGTCCCGGCGTGCGTCTAGGCGGATGGTAACGGAGACAAGGGACCAGATGTTTTACCGAGTTGGGCCCTCTCGATGGAGGTAAAACCCTCGTCTGCTTGATTAATATTGATGATGTGGGTAGTACAAGAGTAGATCTACCACGAGATCAGGAGGCTAAACCCTAGAAGCTAGCCTATGGTATGATTGTTGAGGTGTATGTTAGTCCCTACGGACTAGAGCCCTCCGGTTTATATAGACACGGGAGAGGCTACGGTTACCTGAGTCGGTTACAATGGTAAGAGATCTACATATCCATATCGCAAGCTTGACTTCCACGCCAAGAAAGTACCTTACGGACACGGGCGAGTCTTCAATCTTCTATCTTCGTAGTCTTGGAGTCCGGCGGATATTGATAGTCGGCTGTCGGACACCCCTAGTCCAGGACTCCCTCAGTAGCCCCTGAACCAGTCTTCAATGACGATAAGTCCGGCGTGCATAATGTTCGGCATTGCAAGGCGGGTTCCTCCCTTGAATAATCCGAAGAAGATAATGAACACCAGGATAGTGTCGGCTCTGCAAAATAATTTCCACATTCCATCGTAGAGGATAAAATATACACTTAGCTCAATCTGGCGGCGTATTATGCGGCGTGACATCACCGCTACCAAGCCCTTGTTTGAATTGTTTCTACTTATTCCACCTCAGCCGCGTTTAGCAAAGCGGTTTCCTTGCACGTCTTGTCGAGCGCGAGATCGTGTCCCCTTTATTCAGGATCCTCATCAATACGTGCGTGGGTAACAACCGTTCCGTCGCCACACCTCCTCTATCGAAGGGAATCCTAAGCGGTCCGGAGGCGGCCCTTGGTATTTCTTCCCTTTATAAGAGGACCAAGGCCTGTCCTTGTCTTTTAACCTCGCATCGAATCTTTCCTCGCTCGGTTCCAACACCTAGAGCTTGATTGACGCCGGATCCTCAACAATGTCGGCTCCGACCGCCGGGGCTGGTGGTTGCCCTCCTCCGTCACGGAGGAGGACATATGAAGTTTCGTGGCGCCAAGTGCACAGCCTCTGAGTTTGCGCAGGTTGCCTGCCCGGGGCAGGCCGTGCCAACCCGAGCCCGGCGAATCGTCGTTTCGCATCTCACCTCCGTCGGAGATTAGGCTTCCAGCGGATCCCGTGAGAGGGCTCTGTTCTACTACGGGCTAGACTTCCGACTTGGCTCAGGTCCATCCTCCATATCTCCGCATTCATTATTATGCGTGAAGCCTTCCTCGCGTCATCCCCCACCCGGCTGTGGCTGAAAACATTTAAGGTGGGCGAAGATGATCGAGGCGTCAAGCGAGTCTTGGTGGGCGACCATAAGCAAAAGGTCGATGCCCGTGGCTTGAAGGTTCCTTCAAGAGGCTGGGATTGTGGCAGCAGGTGGTTTTACATCACTGCTCCAAGGCGACAAGCAAAGCCGCCGTCCTCCTTCCTTGGGACCTCCATGGCCCGATGTCGTGGGTCGACCAAGGAGCTCAATTGGGGGCCGTCAGGGCGTGCCCTCACTGCGAGGCAGTTCGAGACCTCCAAACAAGGGAGATCGACACAGTCAGGTGATGCGGTCATGCTAATCGAGGCACCTCCTACCCTACAAGCGTCGTCCTCTCCGTCTATAGGAGTTCAATCCGGAGGACCTCGTATTCTCTAACATTTTATGGGTGCGACACCCACGGAGATGTACAAGCTGTTCTTGGACCCGCGGTGGCGTGTCGGATTGACCGAGGGCTTGAGGCCTAAGCGCGATCGCCCGGATACTCGGGTAAATAGCTCGAGCCGGACATTCTATGTATGCCTTTCAAAAGTTCGTCTCGACCCTTTGTTCTTCTGAGGCAGGTGGCGCGATCAAGGCTGATAAGGTGTCGGCCCCCCTCCTAGAGACCATACTTTGGAGCCCGTGCTGGTCGAATGTTGGAGGTTGCGCCCTGAGAGGCGATGGGGAAATAAAAGAGCTAATACTTCGCCCAAAGGCGTGAAGAGGAGGAACCAGGGATCCCTCCCTTGAGGAGGAGAAGAGGACCGCCTCCGAAGATCCGGAGGTCAAAGCCCCTAAGCGTGGGAAGAAATCCTCCTTTGGGGGTTCGGCGTCAGGAGAGAATCGAGACAGCGCAATCATCATTGAGGACCAGCCCTCCAGCGAGCCGTGAGTATGAAAGAAGAAGTTTAATAAGGAAGTACCTTCATTTGTGCTTACATGAGTAACCAAAATATTTATATCATGATTCGGATCTGCAGCCTTCTCGAGATGAGTTCATCTTGGGGACCTTCTTAGGAGATGATGGAAGCGATCGCCTCCGTCTGCGGTGCCGCGAGATGGGTGAGCGAGCCGAAGTGTCATCACGGGCGTCCCAAGTCCGGAGGGCCAAAGTTCGGCACCCACGAGTCGGACGGGAGAAGCGAAGAGTTTGCTTGAGAGGCGTACATTTGAAGATCACAGCGTTAATCGTATGGTGATTGGAAGGATTTAAATCCGCTGGCGGATGCGTAATGTCGCCATGAGCTTCTGGCGGGATTTGAGGTATACAAAGATGGCGCACCCTTTGTCTTTTAACAGTTTTGCATATAAAAATGCATACTGTATAGATAGTAGCCCACGAGACTCGGTGGGTTGTCGGAAAAGGCAGCGTGCGAGATCAAAATCTCAAAATCTCACTTAATGAATACGCCGTCCTTGTGCGGGTGGCGAGATAGTCGAGGCCAGCCGGATGATGAGTTGCGAATGGAGTCGGCAACAGCGTGGAAGATCTTGACATCGCACTTGTCAGCCGGCGACTTGACGAGCATAAGGTAAATAAATTCTCATGATTGCTTTATTGAATGGGGTGGAGCCCACCTCGATAAGTTATATCTTGTTTATCTGAGCAGTCTTGCTGCTGTGGAGAACCTTGGCGGAACTTGCTCTAGTTAAGAGCAAGCCCAAAAAAGTGCGGCTGCCTCTAGGCGGCGAGAGTTAAAAAGCGGCGCCTTTGCCCTAAGCAGGCGGAGGTGGCAGTGGCCAAGAAGTTAAAGGATGCTACCGACCGCAATGAGGCTCTTGAAAAGGCGCTTATCGGGCGGGAAGACTGAAGAAGGCCACCGCGAAGCCAAGGATGCCGCTCTGCTGTCTGAGCTATGAAGGAGGAGTTGCGCCAAGGAGAAATCACGGTGCAAGCCTTTTACGATCGTCGCGGTTTATGGATGCCAAATGCGCTCAATTTGGTAATTTGTGGAGTTCGGAGGATCCGTATATGGACTTAGCTGCGAGTGCGGCTGATCGTTAAGCACTTCGGAGCCAGGGGATCACGAGGCGGAAGAGTTGTCTGGTCTCAATTCCACAGTCCGGATCGCCCTCTTCGGTGGACGGACAGGTTGGCGAATGGACCCGAACTAAATAGGCTGTTCGGGCTGGCCATGGTGACATCGTGGCCCATGTCGGCGAGAGAGGTCCAAGCGACGAGCTACTTTGGCTTCTTGCAGCAATTCCTTGGGCGGTGCCGCATATAAAGGAGATGAAGCGGTCGGCCTGCATCGGTAGCGGATGGCTCTTGCCCGTGTGAAGATGCATTATCCGGAGATGGATGCCATCGCTGTTGCCACCGAGGTCGGATGAAAGCCGGCTCCTGCCGAGCACTACGCCGGAGAAGTCATGCGCGGTGCTTTCGTAAAATAAGCGCGGTGCTCAAAGAATGTAACGTTCAAATGAGCGCGTACCTTGTAAATCAATGATTATGGTATGACGACTTTTTATACTTGTCGTCCAAGTAGTAAAACTTCTCTGTCGGCCGTTTTGTATACTTGTGTATAACACGAAAGATGCAGTCTTGACTTCAGCCCCGCACAAGTCTTTGGGGTGTTCGCAAAATATCGCGTTTTCACACTTAATCCGGCGTCTGGTCTGTTATAAGGAGGTGGTAGCGTAGCGAACGAGGCAATCCGGACTATAGTGCTTTATCTCTTCCACTTAGCCAATGGAGCTCGAGGGTGGGGCTACGATATAGCCCCTGGTGGCACCGCACATCTCCGGATTCGGGTGTGCGTATGTGCTGACGAAGCAGTCCTTCGTCAGCGAAATTCTAAACATTCCGATAGTCGATCGAGTGGTGACCGGACTCTCGCTATATCATAATGATCGGTTTTGGCTTTCTCTCTTGAGGTGCTCGCCCGGCCGGCTGGGCACTGTCGCGATAGTTCTCACAGTGCGCGTTAGCGGGTGATCTGAGCGTAAGGCAGCAAAACACGAGGGCGGGCAAACCCAACATTTGACCAAAGACATGATTGGGCTGATGCATATATTGCCTAACTTTCGAGGCGCGAACACTCCGAAGGTGTTCGGACTTTATAATAATGGGCAGAGGTATGCCTAAGCCCTAGTGTCGAATGCGGGCATGGTCTTACGGCGGCCCGATGCCAAAGCGTCAGGCTCTGCTTTGGCTATAGGAAGAAGCCAAGGGAGAGTAACAACAAGAGATAGTGATAAAAAGGTCTACGCAGGGTCTTAATCTGAAAAGAATCCTGGCAACGGGTCCCTCTTGCGTCTGCGCTTTGTGTCTCCGTTCGCCGTTATCTGGGCGAATGCGCCGCGTTGTTCATCGGAGAAAGAGAGGAACATTTAGCCTTAGAAATAGTTCATGTGAAAAATATACAAAGAGAAATATAAATAACTAAAGCAAGGTTTATATGAAACCACGTTGATTTGTCGTGCAGCCCCTAGAAAGGGTATCGGCTAGGGAGCCCTAGCCTTTGAGTCGGATTCGTCTATCCGAGTCCGGGGTCATAAGTGACCCTCGCCTTTGAAATGGTGCCATGTGGACGGGCATCTTGAGTGTAAGAGGCAGCGTGTCTGCGGTATGGCGTTGAAGCGGACAAAAGCCTTCGTCCCAAGAGTGCTTGATATTCACTTTCAAATGGGGCGATGTGAAAAATTAGTTTTTCACGTCGAAAGTGTTCGGCGATCCGAACCGACTTCTAGTAATATTGAGCACATGCACTTGGCGTAAGGGCACTGGCGTCACTCCTTTGAAGGAAGTGCGGCTGTGTCGAATTTTGGTAGGGTCTATCCCCATCCTACGGATTGTGTTTGAATATAGCAGGTTTAAATCGCTGCCTCCGTCCATGAGGACTTTTGTGAATTGTAATCCGTCTATTATCGGATTCAATATCAGGGGAGTCCATCCCGCGTCTCGAACGCTTCTGGAATAGTCCAGGTGGTCAAAAGAGATTGGTTTTGATATCCAATCTCTGCGGTCTGCTGGGTTGGACCGTGCGAAGCTCCTTTTAGAAAGTGCCGCACTATTTTTCCGTATTCTCACATGAAGTGAGTTTACTACTTTAACCCCTCGTGGGAAAGTCTTTTGTTTTCCGGTGCTCTGCTGGTTGGGTTTGTCCTCTTCGCTTGACGCGTCGAGCCCCTTGTGTTCGGCGTTCGATCGGCGGACTATTTAAAAACAACAATCCTGTGGGTGTGATTTGCGAGGCCTTAAGAAGTCTTGTGGATTTGACATATCCGACCCAAAATCTTCTTTAAGTTGGACAATTCTTCATTGTCATCCTTTAGAGGCTGAGTTTTGTTATTAGACCGCGAGCTTTTGAATCCGGCGTTGACTGCCGTGCTCTTTGGGCTTTTCTCTCTATTCCAGCGCCGTTCTTTTCTGCGCCATGATTTTCCGTTTCCATCTCTTATCTCGGATGTACTTGGGTCGCTGGTGCTGCTTCTTGCTAACCAGCTATCCTCTCCCGCCTGAAGCGGGTCATGAGGCTTGTTAGTGCGGACATTGTCCTCGGTTTCTCTTGGCGAGGTGCTGGCGAAACCATTCGTCTCGGACGTTGTGCTTGAAAGCTGCTAAGGCCGGCGTTCGGACGATCGACTATTTGGTTCTTTTGGTAAGAAACCTGTTCGAAATTTCAGCTGACTCTCGGGCTGTTGAGTTATATGATTTAAATCATCTGCGTCCGGAGGACGGACATAAGTCCCTTGAAAATTTGTTCTAAATGCTTCCTCGAGCTCTTCCCAACTTCCGACAGTGTTTTCTAGGAGGCTTTTGAGCCAATGATGGGCTGGCCCTTTGAGCTTGAGGGGCAGGTATTTTATGGCATGGAGATCGTCTCCTCTGGCCATGTGTATATGCAGTATATAGTCTTCTATGTATACTCCAGGGTCTGTTGTTCCATCGTAGGCCTCTATGTTTATGGGCTTAAACCCTGCAGGAAATTCATGGTCCAGTACCTCATCGGTGAAACATAGTGGGTGTGCGGCGCCCCTGTATTTGTGTGTGCCGTTATCATCGGACACTTGGCGTGTTGCCTTGCTTATTGGGGCCTTCTCCTTTGGCCCATAAATGGACCTGGCTGGGCCATCTATCCTTCCGAGTTCATTGGTGGAGTTGTGTGTGGCGCCGCTTTTAGAACTTGGCACGTGTGCAGCGTCTATCCAACCAGGCAGCCCTTTTATTTTTGGGCGGTGGGGGTTCTATGGCCTCCTCGTGAATTCGATAGCAACTTGCGCTTAGGGTAGCTCTTTGATTGATGGCCATTGCCATACTTATCTGCGGTGTTGAGCACTTTGCCCATCTCATTACGTGTGTGTCTTCGCTGTTTTGAGCTTCGTTTTCCTGCTTTAGGCTTCTTGCGGTGCTGCGGAGTCTTTTCGGAGGTTCTTATTTTCGGCGATGTGTCAGGCATGTAGTCGTCGAACTGTTGTCTTCGCGGGCTTTGATTGACTTCTCGACTCGTCGTGTTGGACGGTTGCTTATATGCATGTTAAATGCGTCGATTGTGAGTCTCTTTGTATAGCGAGCTCGTTAGGAAGCGTTGTTGTCGTCGGCGGGGCTTAAGCGGCGTTCTTGCCGTTGCTTTGGTCGTTTATCGGCGTGTTATCTTCTGCCGTGGCCCGTTGGTCCTCGTTATCGCTCCCCTTTGGGGTATCCACCATGTATATTTCATGCGACAAGGTGGTCCTGTTGTGTTGCATAAGCTCTGTTTTTTGTTCGTCTCCGGCATCGTCGTCTATTCCGTCGATGTCTTCGGAGTCGCAATCTAGCATGTCAGTTAAATCCTCGACAGTGGCTACAAAGTGGGTGGTGGGTGGGATCAGAATTTCTTCGTCGTCCGAACCCCAACCGTCCTGGCCGTAGTCCGGCCAGGGCTCTCTTGATAACGAGAGATGTTTTAGTGAACTCAGGATATCGCCCAAAGGCGAGTATTGAAGATGTCCTGGCGGTGAATTCCATAACGGCGCCCAATCCGTATTGATTGGCGAAGCGGCGGGAGGCTCATGATCGGTGAGAATCTGGCGCCTCGGGATCACGGTTTTGCGAGGACAAGATCGGTGTTGGCTCCATCGCCGTGGATGTTGAAGCCCCAGTGGCGTCTAACCACCGTCCCTCAATATGGGCGATCGGCTCGGGCTGTGAAGCGGATCGAAGTCACGACCGCGAAGCCTTGTCCGTGGCGAGCTAGATCGTGCCCATCGTCCTGATCTTGGCGGCGGCTTGGCGTAGCTCGAGTCCGTCGAAAATCAAGTCTCCACGGACGTCGGCCGTGAAGTTTAACTTCAAATCTGACTGGCGGCGGGCGTAGCTTTCAATCTGCTCGGATGGCCAGAGAGGTGGCCCATGATGCAAAACTGCGAATACAAAGATCTGTCAGGGAGAAAAGTCTCACCAGGACAGCGTTGTTGGTTGAAAGCGCCATCGGGCCTATTGGTGGCGACAGAGGAACTCTCAATGAAAGCACCAATGTCGGTGTCAAAACCGGCGGATCTTGGTAGGGGGTCCCGAACTGTGCGTCTAGGCGGATGGTAACAGGAGACAAAGGGACACGATGTTTTTACCGAGTTCGGGCCTCTCGATGGAGGTAAAACCCTCGTCTGCTTGATTAATATTGATGATGTGGGTAGTACAAGAGTAGATCTACCACGAGATCAAGGAGGCTAAACCCTAGAAGCTAGCCTATGGTATGATTGTTGAGGTGTATGTTCGTCCTACGGACTAGAGCCCTCCGGTTTATATAGACACCGGAGAGGCTAGGGTTACACAGAGTCGGTTACAATGGTAAGAGATCTACATATCCGTATCGCCAAGGTTGCCTTCCAGGCCAAGGAAAGTACCTTCCGGACACGAGCTGGAGTCTTCAATCTTCTATCTTCGTAGTTTTGGAGTCCGGCGGATATTGATAGTCCGGCTGTCCGGACACCCCCTAGTCCAGGACTCCCTCAGGCGCCCTCTATACTATGGATTTTATAGGGTCCGCTGAGCCATCCCTCCAGTACGGTTCCATGCCCTTTATGGGGTTTTTGCTTTTTGGTTTTTGTCCCGGGTGCCTAAGCATGATGCACCCTTTTGTTTCGGACTTGGGTTGTGTTCGGAGCCGGATTGTCCCAAAACTTAGTTTAAGTTTTCCAGACACTCTCGATTACTGCAGTGCTTTAGTACTATATCGCCCGGTCGTGGCGTGTAATTTTCGCGACAACTTCGGCATTCAAGATTCCCTTGTCCGTGCAATTGTTGCGAAAAATTGAAATGCGTTTTCCTCACGGCAGTCCTTTATCCTGTCCATAACCGGAGAATCGTGATAATGATGTCTTTGTTTCCATGGGCTCTTGCGGATTTGAGATAGATCGCATATGTTTGGGTGGGTGGGTGGAATTGAGTCGGTACCCTGCCCAACTTGAGGCTCAAGGGCGAAAAGTTTCGAATTTGGAAGCTTGGATTCTGGGCGTTGTCCAGCGAGTCGATCTGTTTGCTGACTTTAGGTTCGATGCTTGATCGACGTCCGTCCCTCATGAGGAATCCGGCATGGAGGGATCGAGGAGTCCGGACATAAGCTGGTCTTTATCTGAAGAAGAGTCACCATGTTGTTCCTCTACCACATAGCGTGGTGAGTAACGAGGGAGTTAATCTCTCTCGGATCGGTTTAAGCCCAATCGATCGTGATGTCTGTAGAGACCCCAGAGCAGCGATGCAATCAAGAGCTCGTTTATAGAAGAGCTCAATCGGATCAAGCGCTCGATGAATTCGAGCTGGCGAAGATCGCTTTGATGACGAGAGGTCATCGTCGAAGCAGCGGCGAATAAGCGGTCATAAGAAAACCAACGAGGAGTTACGGACTAGGGGTGTCCGGACAGCGGACTATCAATATCGCCGGACTCCAAGACCATGAAGATAGAAGATTGAAGACTCGGCTCGTGTCAGGAAGGTACTTTCCTTAGCGTGGAAGGCAAGCTTGGCGATACGGATATGTAGATCTCCTACCATTGTAACCGACTACTGTGTAACCTAGCCTCTCCGGTGCCTATATAAGCGAGGAGAACTCTAGTCCGTGGGACAAACACACCTCAACAATCATACCATAGGCTAGCTTCTAGGGTTTAGCCTCCTTGATCTCGTGGTAGATCTACTCTTGTAGTACCCACATCATCAATATTAATCAAGCGGGGCGTGGGGTTTTACCTCCATCGAGAGGGCGAACACAGGTAAAAACTCTTGTGTCCCTTGTCTCCTGTTACCATCTGCCTAGGCTTGCAGTTTGGGACCCCCTACCGAGATCCGCGGTTTGACACCGACATTGGTGCTTTCATTGAGAGTTCCTACGTAGCGTCACCGATAGGCTCGATGGCATCTTCAACCAACAACGCTGTCTGGGTGAGGCTTTTCTCCCGGACAGATCTTTATTCGGCGGCTTTGCTGCGGGCAATTCTCCTGGCCATCTGGAGCATATCGGCTTCGCCCCTGGCGTCGGTCGATTTGGAAGCAAACTTCCACGGCCGATGTCGCGGAGACTTGATCTTGACAGACTCGAGCCTGACCAGCGCACCGCCTTGCGGCGATGGGCATGACCTGCTCTGCCGGCGGATAGTGCATTGATGGCGCTTTCGGATCCCTCGGCCATCAGCGGGCGATCGCCCATATCGAGGCGGTGGTTGAAGCGCCGCCTGAGGGCTTCAACATCCGCAGCGATGGGGCGAACACGATCTTGTCCCTGCGGCTTCGTGATTCCGGCGCCGGACTCTCGCGGACTCCGCCTCCGCGCCCCCATGTCGATTGGATTAGGCGCCGGTTATAAATTCACCGCGCGGACATCTTCCACTTTCGCCCTTGGCGATATCACAATCACTGAAGCACCTCTACGCTCTCGGGAGAGTCTGGGCCGGACTATGGCGAGGATGGTTGGATGCAGACTGACGAAGAAATTGAGCCCACCCACCACCCACTTTGTAGCCGCTGTCGAGATTTAACCGACATGCTAGACTTCGACTCCGGCGACATCGGCGCTATGGGCGGCGATGCGGAGATGAACATGACCAGCACCCACGAGCCTTTGGAAGGCCACATCGTCATATAGCGTATACATGGTGGATACCCCAAAGAAGGGGATGGCTAAAAAGCGGAGGAAGATTCTCTAAAAAGCAGCCCAAGCGCCCGGCGTCGTGGCGCCGCTCTAAATCCGCCACAGCAAGAATGGAGATTCGGCACGGGAGACAATAACACTCGGAGAGTGCGAAGACAATCCCCTCGGCGGGACTCGGCGCGGGGAGGCCGGATGCAAGCCCTTGCGAAAGAGGCGTGAGCGAAGGGGTTGAGGATGATAACTATATGCCTCCCTCACGAAGGCGAAGCAAGCCTCAGCGATGATGAATTAAATGCGTACTGAGATCCCGTCGAACAAGGCGCTTCAGCGCAGGCTCATAACCACAACAAACAGCCTAAAGAAAAAAAAGCAATAGCTCCAAGCTGATCAAGATCTGCTGGCGGCGATGGACGAGGTCCTCGCGGCGAATATAAACTTCGAGCGACCCTCAAAAGTTACCCAAGATGCAAGATGCTCCCCGATTAGGAGGAAGCATACATACCTTCATCACCAGCGCATGACATGGCTGACCGACCACCCGTGGTGCGTGGCGGAAGAGCATCGGGCCCCAGCCAAGGCGGTACCACGGCATCGCTCCAAAAATGCAAGCCAGAGGAGCAGCGCGGACTTGCGAGAATCTTTGGAGGATAAGGCAAAGCAATCTAGATCCATCTACGGATCACGTGGGCGCCCTCGACCGGCGGCGAATACCGTCGTGTCGGATACAATAATCTTGGCGGGCGAACACAGCGGCGGCGCTCTCTTGAACTGCGTCGTGACGCCGCTCAATCTGAGGCGCCGCACACCTCTATGCTTCACTAGCAGTAATGGATCATCGGATCCTCGAAGGTTTAAACCCGTAAACGCCGAATCTTCACGATGGCACTCTGAGATCAGCGGTGTGGATGAAGACTACCTTCTCCACATCCATATGGCCCATGGCGATGATCTACGCCATCAAGTACCTACCACTCAAGCTTAAGGACCAGCTCGGCATTGGCTCAACAGCTTGCCCTTGAAGTCAATTGGGTGTTGGGAAGACACGGAGGCCGCATTCATGATAACTTCAAAGGCACATCGTGCGACCACGAACGTCGATGACCTAAGCCACATTATTCAGCAGCGGATGAATCGGCGGACAATTCGGACTCGGTTCTTGTGAAGAAAAATCAAATCGTCATTGTCCGGATCTGAAGCCCTTGCAGCCTTCAAGCATAACATCGGGGACGAATGGCTAGCTTCGGCACAGGGGCAGGAAAAGCCAAAATCCATGGCAGCCCTCACGCCGCTAATGACCGCTTTTGTGCGGAGGATAGCTAGCTAGCTCGCAGTAACAATCTCCATAAAAACTCGGCGGTCCGGATACTAAGGACAACAACGGCGAGTCACGATGAATCAAAAACAAAGCGCCGCGTGCTTGGCGGCGATAAGGAGGATCTGACGATCAATGCGGATTCGAGGCTCTAAACCCGGTCGTGGAAGAAGCCGTTCAAAAGAACCACTCGGGTCCGTCCAATTTGGACCGAATACTCGACCGCTCATGCGGATACATGGCACCTCTGAAAAACCAGCTAACCACACCAATAGAGACTGTTGGGTGTTCAAGCGGCGGAAAGTTAATTGCGAAAACAATGACAAGGGCTAAACAGCGGCAGCGAGGATGAGACCCGACGCCCGAACAATAGAGGACGAAGGTTTCCCCCGCGAAGTGCGGACGGTGAATATGATATCTGCGACCCACATACCCAAGAGGAGAGGAAGCGTGGACTACGGGGCGTCTATGCGATGGAGCGATCGCCCCAAAGTTCAACCCATGGTCCTCTTGCCCGATCACTTTCGATCGAAGAGACCATCCGACCAGCATCGCCATGGCGGATTCGCGCGTGGTTTTAGACCCAATCGTCGATGGGTTCCACTTGCGAGAGTCTGATGGGCGGTAGCCTTTGAACCTGCTTTATCGGGACACGGTCATAAAATGGGCATAGACCCATCAAGGATTAAACCTACAAAGACAACCTTTAAAGGTGTCATCCGAGTGGAAGCCAAGCTGTATAGGCTCGGTCCTGCTGGAAGTGGTCTTGGATCACGGATAACTTCGAGCGAAGAGTTAATCTTGACATAGTCCCGTTCGCATGGCGGCTATCATGCTCTGCTTTCGGACGAACGCGTTTGCAAAATTCAGCGGTGCGCATTATGCATACCTAAAGCTCAAGATGCGGGCCCTCGTGGAGTCATCACGGTCAATGGAAATCGGGCGCTCCTCGAGCGGAGGAACATCTGCAGCTCTCGCGGCGGAAATCTGAGCAGCCTTCTCGGGCAATTCTCAAGTCCGACAATTAAAAAGCGGATACAACAAAAGCGCGGAGCAATCTGACCAAGACCACTGGCGCGATCGAGCCGCAGCGTAGTAATGCGGCCACGGCCTTCGCCAGCATGATGATCGCAAGAATAACACTCCACGTACATCATTACGCTTTGGAGATACCATGGGCGCGGGAAAGGGCACAAAAGAACCAAGAGTGCGGCTCGACCACACGAGGGCTCACACTAAATGCCCCCTTGTTTTTATTTTATCTTTCCTTCTTTTGCGTATCTGAGGACTCCATTAACGAAGCCTGTCGATGGCGAACTTCGCCCGAACTCACGATCAGATCGAGGGACCAAAGAAGGCTGCGGCGAACACTCGGTGGTCTCAATTCACGAGCATTAATTTCGAATACATACACCAAGTCTGCAGCTCATCCCTGGAGGGGGACATGTTTAATCGGTCCAAATCCCTTGCCTACCGCACTATTTGTATCAGTCCACTCTTTCAGTAGACTTTATTTCATAAATAATGCAGCATGTTCTTATTTGCAATTGCATTACCTTTTATGTATACTTTCATTACATGACTTATTGCACCCGTACATTTTGGTATGGCTGAATCGCGAGGCTTATGTTCCCCAGTTATGGTGTGATTAAGTCGAACACTTTCACAAGTCGGCACCCGAACTTATAGCATTATATGAATCGGCTCGAATTATGTCTTGGGTCAATAGTTGGGTTTGCGGCTCCCATGTTTTGGTGCCTTACGTTCCGTTCAAATCGGCTAAGGTAGCTGGGAGAACCACTGCGATTGCGCCCGGTTGAGCAGGTTAACGCCTCGATGGAAAGCTAAAATGGCGGCATAATATGGCGAGGCTGGTCGCTGTTCAAGAGGTTTTTGGTCCTTAAAGACTCACGCGCCGGCGAGTTCGGACGATGTCCGATGAAGGCGTGGATAGCGCCCGGATTCGGTCTTCGAATACCGGGGGCTTCGCCGAAATTAAAATTATAGAATTCTATGGCTAAGTGAGAGTGTTCAAGCATTATAAGTCCGGTTGCCTTGTTACGTCGTGTTGGCGCCTCCTAGATGGACCCAAATATGGGAACAAGAGTGCTCAAGTTTATCACCGAACACCACGGCACTTTCGTGGCTTGGGCTGAAGCCAACGACTTGCCATCTCGGATTTAACAAGCGGTCGCCTACGAAGGTAATATTTTAAATTAAACAAGCATTGCTCATGGCGCATATGAGCGAAGTTTTCAGCGCCAAGGATAAAATCTGGCGAGTTCACTCAAAGATTACATTTCGGGGCACTCATACGCAATATCGCGAGGCTCCCTTCAGGACAACTTTATAATATCCCTCCGTGCGATGCTCCTTGCCCGGCGGTGGATCCATGAGCTTCTCCGCATCCAGTTTTCCCCATTGCACCTTTATGCGGGCAAGGGCCCGGCAGCGCCTTCAATACAGGCTGGCGCTTGATGGCGTCAGCACTGGGGCATGCATCCAACAACCGCCGCTGAGGCCAAAGTAGCTGCTGGCATGGCCTGTCGAGCCTGAGCCGAATATAAGACCCTTCATGGCCTCCTCGGCTACCTTGTGGAGTCACGACTAGCTGCTTCACTGGTGGCTTGGAAGGCACCGGATGGCTGGCCTCGGCGTCTTGAGACGGAAGACCATCTCCGTCGAGCTCCCTCCTTGCCCACGATAGAATCGGCGGCATCGGATGCACTCTGCGGCAGATCTACAAGCATACAGAGCTCGAATTGGGTAAGTATCCGGTAATTTACATTAACATGCTTGCTCTGCATGAAAAAGGCCTTACCGCAGCTATCTTCTTTATATCCTCTACCTCCGAAGGGCCTTACGGGCCCGGCCTTGGCGGACTTGGCACTTTCAAGAGCGAGGCAAGCTCGGACTCTCGAGTCTTGAGTCACGCTCCAAACTCTCATGCTTTTCCATGAGAGCACGGAGCTCTTGCCGAACTTCCGCCACCGGCGCCACTTGCTTTTCTCGCTCGGCCTGTTAAGTGGCGCATTGCATTGACCCACGGACATGGCATCCTTGAGCTGCCACCTCCTTAGTGGCCTGCAATACACATATTATCTGGTTAATTTTGTTGGCAGCAAAACCCTTTTACGTAAGGTACTTATTCAAAGAGGTGTTACTCACCTTCTTTCTCCTCGAGCTGCTTCTTCGCATGGCGAGCTCTTGCTCGGACCGCTCGAGATCCTTCTTCAACGCCGACCTCCGGCGTTAATGCGGCGAGAGACAGCGCAACTGCAAACCCATATTGACATATTTTTAGCAACCTGCGTATATCTTGTTAGATCCTTAGTCGGCTTTTCCTTCCAAACACGAACTAAGCATCGAGGGCTCTTGTCTATGCGATATTACATTACACAATTTTAACTTCTTACCTCAAAGCTTTGTTAGAAGGCTGCTGCGAGCTTCGGTCAGCCCGCTTTTGGCGAGCTGAACCTTCTCAATCACCGCACTCATGGCGGTGCGGTGTTCTTCCTCGATGGAAGCGCCTTTAAGCGCCTCCAACAGGTTATCCGGCGCCTCCGGATGGACGGAGGCCGCCGGCGTTGTGGTCCTGCCCTTCTTTCGAAGGGGCCGCTTGCCGGACTCTGGAGCCACTGCGGGTTTCGGTGTAGAGTCCGGCATGAAGTCCGGGAGGCTGCCTGACAGCACCTCCGGAGCCTCCTCCTGGTGGGTCCCTCTGTGGGATCCCACCTCGTCGTCCTCGTCGATGCGTGGGGTAGAGGCAGTCGGGATGGAATTTACATCCGACGGTGCCAACGACCCGCTCATCGAGTCGGGAAGGTCGTCAGTGGCCGGACTACAGGTACAATGCGGCGTTAGAAGGACACTACATGACATACAATATACGGCATATAAATGATCCGAATACTTACGATCCTGCCGGACACCTGGCCTTTGGAGGCCACTCATCCTCGCCAACGTCGATGTTGGCGAAACTGTCCGGGGGGATAGTTCTCCCCCTCTTGGACCCTTCGGCCGCCCCAGTTGGGGAGGCCTTCCTCTTCTTCTCTCCCTCCTCGGGAAAGTACTCTCCTCCTCCTCGTCTTGAGGGAGAGTCCTCGTCGTCGTCGGGCGCTTTGATTCTGAGGAACTCTTTCGAGTCCCCGCGGCCACCTTCTTGGCCTTCTTCTCTGGCACCACGTGCGGTGCCGGAACCAGCTGCCTTGCTAAGCGGGCATACACTGGTTCTTCTGGCATGGGAGCCGGGCTGATGAGCAGCTCGGCCTTCTCCATCCATTCCTGTCAAAGGAAGAGGCAGATTAAAAACCTCATTAGAGTTAATCTAATTATCACAAGTGTCCCGTAATGGGGTTGAATCACTTACCGCGTCAGTTGGAGACTGCGCGCTGAATCCGCGATCTCTCGTCTCGGATGCGGGGGCTTCGGCGCCCTTGAACAGCACCCTCCAGGCGCCTTCGTATGTTGTATCGAAGAGCCCGCTCAGCGCCTGGTGCTGTTTCGGATCGAACTCCACAAAGTAAAGCCCGTTCTGGCATGGGAGGATCCGCGGAGGAGCATGACTTGGACCACGTCGGCGAGCGGAGCCTCTCGCTCACCATCTTCTTGATGCGCTCGAGTCCCGTCACCTCCACGGACTACCCCACTGCAAGCCCTTCTCTTTCCGGAGGTGAGCTGCATGGGGATTCGAGATCTAAACTTCGGGGCCGCCGCCCATGTGGGCTTGCGGCTCGGTGATGTAGAACCACCCGACTGCCACCCCTTGGCGGAATCACGAAGGTCCCTTCTAGCCAAGGGGCGTTGGGCAATTTGCCCAACATGGCGCCTCCGCATTCGCTTGAGTGCCCTTTACAACCTTGACTTGACATTGAAGGTCTTGAGCCACAGGCGAAGTGGGGCTGGATCAGAGAAGGCCTCACCACGGCGATAAGCGCCGAAATGTTGAGGGCGAAGTTGGCGCGGATCATAAATCCAGGCCGTGGTAATACATGAGCCCCCGGACGAATGGATGGAGCGGAAAGCCCAGTCCGCGGAGGAAGTGGGGAAGGAAGACGACCCTCTCATGAGGCCCTGGGGTGGGGATGAGCTGCCCCTCGTCGGGCAGCCGATGCATGATATCGCTGGAAAGGTATCCGGTGTCGCGTAGCTTGGTGATGTCCTCCTCCTTAGCGGTGGAGGCCATCCATTTACCTCCCCCTCCGGACATCTTCGGAGAAGGTCGGCGAGATCTTTGAGCTTGGCGTTGCAGCTTAGTCTTGAGGATGGATAAGCAAAGGAGGAAGAAGGCGTGGGTGAGAAGGTAAATCCTTATCCCATATATATAGGCGGACTAAACTATCGTCCCCACCAGCCTTGTAAAACTCGCTTATCTCCCAAGCGCCACCATCAATGGCGCGGTTGGGTTACCTACGTCCGTATTGATGAGAATCCGGAATAAAGAAACACGATCTCTGCTTGACAAGATGTGCCAAGAAACGCTTAAGCTAACGTCTTGAGGTGGAATAAGTAAAAACAATTCAAACAAGGGCTTGGTACGGTGTGATGGCGCGCCGCATAATCGTCGTGATTGAATCGGTGTATATGTTTTATTCTCTCTACGGTGGAGCGTGGAAATTATTTTTCTTGAGCGGACACTATCTGGTGTTCATTATCTTCTCCGGATTATTCAAGGGAGAACCCGCCTTGCAATGCGAACATTATGCCGCCCGGACTTATCGTCATTGAAGGCTGGTTCGGGAGACTCTTGAGGAGTCCTAGACTAGGGGTGTCGAACAGCGGACTATCAATATCCGCGGACTCCAAGACCACGAAGATAGAAGATTGAAGACTCGGCTCGTGTCGGAAGGTACTTTCCTTGGCGTGGAAGGCAAGCTTGGCGTCTGGATATGTAGATCTCCTACCATTGTAACCGACTCTATGTAACCCTAGCCTCTCCGGTGCCTATATAAACGGAGGGCTCTAGTCCGTGGGGCGAACATACCTCAACAATCATACCATAGGCTAGCTTCTGGGGTTTAGCCTCCTTGATCTCGTGGTAGATCTACTCTTGTAGTACCCACATCATCAATATTAATCAAGCGGGGCGTGGGTTTTACCTCCATCGAGAGGGCCCGAACACAGGTAAAAACATTGTGTCCCTTGTCTCCTGTTACCATCCGCCTAGGCGCAGATTGGGACCCCCTACCGAGATCCGCGGTTTGACACCGACAACCACCTAGCCGGATAGTTTGGCGTGACCAAAGCTCCTTTGGCAATGGTACCGTCTTTAAAGGCGGGAAGAGGCATCCTTCCTAATTGTGGCGGCAGAGAGAACTCTCAATGAAACCACCAATGTCGATTGTCAAAACCGGCGGATATCGGGTGGGGTCCCGGCGTGCGTCTAGGCGGATGGTAACGAGGAGACAAGGGACACGATGTTTTGCAGGTTGGGCCCTCTCGATGGAGGTAAAACCCTACTCCCTGCTTGATTGATATTGATGATATGGGTAGTAAAGTGGATCTGCGAGATCAAGGAGGCTAAACCTAAGCTAGCCTATGGTATGATTGTTGTTCGATCCTATGGACTAAAACCCTCCGGTTTATATAGACACGGAGAGGGCTAGGATTTACAGTCGGTTACAAGGGTAGGAGATCTACATATCCGTATTGCCAAGCTTGCCTTCACGCAAGGAAAGTCCCATCCGGACGGGATGAAGTCTTCAATCTTGTATCTTCATAGTCTTGGAGTCGGCGATGATGATAGTTGGCTATCCGGACACCCCTAGTCCGAGGACTCCTCGGCGGCCATGACTATTATCACGAGGCACGGATACACCGTTGTGTCCCTCTCGGATGTTCACGATCTCGAGTGAGTCTTGTATGATGTACATCATGAGGATCACGAGCAACGAGTGGACTCCTTGTTAGTGTCGTCTAGGGAAAGGTAGTGATCGGTGCTTACCGGGTACTTGAGGTATCATGGGTCGTGGATGACACGGAAGTTCCCGGATCTTGTGGGTAAAGTGTGCAACCTCGGAGAGTGTAAAACTATTGAATAGCCGTGTCCACGGTCAAGGACAGTTGGGTAACCGCTCTTGGGCTACGTCCACATGTTTACAAACCAGTGTGTGTGTTTGGATAACTACTTGGGTTAAGTCAAGGGACTTGACATGATTGAGTTGGGTTGGTGCCCACTCTATTTATGTTGATATATGTAACCTGTCCTCATGGTTACTTGAATTCTCTTGATGCATGTCTTACAAGTTGTTGAACATGTCATTGCACTCAAAACTAGCTTTCTGCAAAAATTTACCTATATCATGCATTGTTGTATCTTGAACCAAAACATGGGTTGCTTGCGAGTACATTCAAAGTACTCATTGGCTTGCCATTGGTTATTTAATTGACCAGGCATGGAAGAACCGGAGTTCGAAGAAGAGTTCTTTGGAGACAAACATGCGAACTAGGGCGTTTCCGGTCGAGAATGCTGTAGGGTTAAGGCGAGATGGCATGGGTTCTACTTATCGACGAAGATTTTCGCTGCTTGTGTTTCATTTGATGTTCAGCCCTTAAGGCTTTATCTATGTAAGACTTGAACATGATGGTCATAATTTGTGTAATACGGTATGTATGGATGTAAGACTCTTGTTATTCAGCTTCTGTGTGTTCAGTGAGCATTGATCTCTGGGATCATTGTACACGTGCATTCGGTGATCACGACTTAAGAGTCGGGGTCCCCACAGAGCTGGTATCAGAACCATCCTAGCTGTAGGAAGCCTTAGTTAGCATGGTCATTAGTTAGGGTAAAGTTATTTTCAAAACTTTTACTAATTTTCAAAACTATCTATACTTCTCTTCCCCTTCTGAGTTTCTCGAAAACTAAGATATACTTTCCTCTTCCCCTTCAAATTTAATGGTCGCTAGAATCCTTATGCCCCTGACCACGGGATTCCTTGTGATCCTCGTGGATAATCTAGAAGGAAGACGCCTTGCCAGACACTCACCCACCTCTTCTGAACACAAGATTGGCAACACCACAGCAAGACGATGCCAATAGAAGGTACACCCTCAAGGAATGAGGACATGAAGACCTAGAGGATGGTGACACCTTTGAAATTGCCCCATGGTTATGAAACCTTGGCCTATGATGACCAGGGCATAGGATAAGCAAGATCATGATATACATAGCTAGTAGAGCAACCTGCCCTTATCATTGTTGCGCCGGCAACCACGGTGGATCTGAACCTAGCCATTTGGTCCGCCTCACTATAGTGAGCAGGAAAGCAGTTCTCTTCATCCCCGCTCTCGGTGGCGATATTGGCATGATGTATCGCAGATTGGACCTCTACTATGTGTTGTTAGTGTCATTACATAAAGAATTGTCTACCTGGTACACTCGACGCCTTAGAAAGCAAAAGGGATCGTCATGATTAAGAAGACAAGAGGAGACCAAGTCAATGCCAGCTACAAGGAGCCACCTTCACCCCATCACTCCAACAGGCGAGAAGTTGTTGAAGACTCTTCAAGCTCAACCGGGATCATTTCATCGAACAACTACAAGAGACATAGCAACACCTGGGGAAAACCCGGAAGACTGCACGAGGCACAAGGCACGACTACTGAGTCCGAGAACCCCTAGGGTAGGATAAGTCGTGTACCCCCTATGCACAGTCGAGTCCGTATGATGGTTCGAATAGAACCATGATTGTGTGTTGCTTGTTTTTATTTGTTTGTGTTTTGATATAGGTCGCACTTTTGCCCTAGGCGACAAGCATGTGACTATATCACCGTCCTCACCTTGTTTCTTTTGTTTGGCCCTCTTTGCACCTGTTTGTTTGCACTAGCACTATAGAACCCCCTTTAGGCATTCCCCTCCTCGATGCTACTTTTCCCTCTCATCTCTCTCCTCAACTGAAGACAAGCAAGACAATATGCACCAAGGATTCCACCTCGGCGACCAACAAGCACTGAAGACTTTTGCTACAACCTCCTTGACCAAGTACAACCCCGTATGTTTACGCCTCAAGACTAGAACCCCATCCCTAGACCCTACAGGACTTCATGAGATACCCCAGCTCGAATCCTTAACCATGAGCTTAACCTACGGAATTGCAAGAGAACATGTTAAGCCTCCGTAACCTTGCTTATCACTCGGTTCATTATAGAACTAGTGGACATAGTGAACGAGCACATTATCATCCTAAGATAGCACCAAAAGCCAGCGATGCCATAGGGAGGACCAATCGAGGATATAGGAATAGAGGACAAATGACTTGATGAGTTTATATGAATGACTTGAGGAATTATATGAGACTATTTGGTGGATTATGAGGCTTTGATGTTGGTAGATGACCTTGGTGGGTGTCGGTGTCAAAACCGGCGGATCTCGGGTAGGGGGTCCCGAACTGTGCGTCTAGGCGGATGGTAACGAGGAGGCGAGGACACGATGTTTTTACCTAGGTTCGGGCCCTCTCGATGGAGGTAAAACCCTACGTCCTGCTTGATTAATATTGATGATATGGGTAGTAAAGAGTGGATCTACCACGAGATCAAGGAGGCTAAACCCTAGAAGCTAGCCTATGGTATGATTGTTGTAATGTATGTTGTCTCACGGACTAAAGCCCTCCGGTTTATATCGACACGGAGGAGGCTAGGAATTACGAGTCGGTTACAATGGTAGGAGATCTACATATCCGTATTGCCAAGCTTGCCTTCCACGCCAAGGAAAGTCCCATCCGGATCACGGGATGAGTCTTCAATCTTGTATCTTCGTAGTCTTGGAGTCCGGCGGATAATGATAGTCCGGCTGTCAAGACACCCCTAGTCGGGGACTCCCTCGGTAGCCTGAACCAGGCTTCAATGGCGATAAGTCCGGCGTGCATAATGTTCGGCATTGCAAGGCGGGTTCCTCCTTGAATAATCGAGAAGATCATGAACACGGGATAGTGTCGGCTCTGCAAAAATAATTTCCACATTCCACGTAGAGAGAATAAAATGTACACTTAGCTTAATCTGCGGCGTATTATGCGGCGTGACATCACCGCCACCAAGCCTTTGTTTGAATTGTTTTCTTGTACCACCTCGCCACGTTTAGCGGCGGTTTCTTGGCATGTCTTGTCGAGCGAGATCGTGTTCCCCTTATCCGGGATTCTCATCAATACGTCGTGGGTAACCCAACCGTTCCGTCGCCACGCCTCCTCTATCGAAGGTGAATCCCAAGCGGTCACGGAGATGGCTCTTGGTATTTTTCCTCTTTATAAGAGGACCAAGGCCTGTCCTTGTTCTTCAATCTCGCATCGAATCTCTTCTTCGCTCCCGGTTCCAACACCCGAGCCTCAGATTGGCGCCGGATCCTCAACCATGTCGGCTCCGACCTCCGGGGCGGTGGATGCCCTCCTCCGTCACGGAGGAGGACATAATGAATTGCGCGAGGCCAAGTGCACAGCCTCGAGGTTTCGCACAGGTTGCTGCCCAAGGGCAGGCCGTGCCCTCCGAGCCCGGTGAATCGTCGTCTTCGTATCCCACCTCCGTCGGGGTTTAGGCTTCAGACGGACCCCTTCGTGAGAGGGCTCTGTTCTACTATGGGCTGGACTTTCACGACTTGGCTCGAGTCCATCCTCCATATCTTCGCATTCATTATCATCTGCGAAGCCTTCCTTCCGCATCCTCCCCACCCGGCTGTGGTGAAGACCTTCAAGTGGAGCGAAGATGATCGGGGTGTCAAGCGGAGTCTTGGCGGGCGACCATAAGCAAAAGCCGATGCCCGTGGCCCGATGGTTCCTTCAAGAGGAACTCGGTTGTGGCAGCAGGAGTGGTTCTACATCACCGCTCCGAAGGGTAGCGAGCAAAAGCGCCGCCTTCATTCCGCCGGGACCTCCGCCCAGCTAATGTCGTGGGTCGACCAAGGGCTCAATTGGGGGCCGTCGAAGGCGTGCCCTCACTGCGAGGCGGTTCGAGACCTCCAAGCGAGGAGATCGACTGATCAAGGTGATGCGAGTTATGCTAATCGGGCATCTTACGCCTGCAAGCGCCGTCCTCTCCGTCTATGGGAGTTCAACCGGAGGGACCTCGTATTCTCCAACACTTTATAGGTGCGACACCCGTGGAGATGTACAAGTTGTTCTTGGACCGCGGTGGCGTGTCGGATTTAGCCGAGGGCGCAGGCCTAAGCGCGATCGCCGGATACTCGGGTAAATAGCTCGAGTCCGTACATTCTATTTCTATGCCTTTCTAGAGTTAGCCTCTGACCCATTGTTCTTCTACAGGAATGGGTGGCGCGATCAAAGGCTGATAAGGTGTCCGGCCCCCTCGGAGACCGCCTTTGGAGCCCGTGCTGGTCGAGAATGTTGGAGGTCGCGCCCATAGAAGGGCTCTGGGGGAAAATAGAGGAGCTAACATTTAGCCCAAAGGCGTGAAGAGGGGGAACCAGAACCCTCTCTTGAGGGGAGAAAGGACCGCCTCCGAAGATCTGGAGGCCAAAGCCCTAAGCGTGGGAAGAGATCTTCACTGGGGGTCCGGCGTCGGAGAGAATCGAGCGCACAATCATCGCCAAAGGACCAGCCCTCCAGCGAGCCGTGAATATGAAAGAGGAAGTTAATTAGTAAGGAAATACCTTCATTCATGTTTCTGTGGGTAACCGAAATATTTATATTGCAGTTCGGATCTACAGCCTCCTCAAATGAGTTCTTCTTGAGGACCTTCTTAGGAGATGATGGAAGCGATCGCTTCCGTCACAAGGCCGCCAGATGAAGCGGCGAGCCGAAAGTGTAAATCACGGAGGGTATCCCAGTCCGGAGGGCGAGAGTCGGCACCCACTAGTATCGGGCCGGGAGGCGAAGAATCTGCTTGAGAGGGCGTCCATTTCAGAAGATCACCGTGCGTTGATGCATATGGTGATTGGAAGGATTTCGTCCGCCAAGAGTGGATTGCGTAGTGCCGCCATGAGTTTGCTGGCGGGATTTGAGGTATGAAAAAATGATGCACCCCTTTGTCTTTTAACAGTTTTGCATATAAAAATGCGCCCTGTATGGATAGTAGCCCCTGGGACTCGGTAGGTTGTCGGAAATGACAGCGTGCCGAGGATCAAAAATCATCAGTAATGAATGCCGTCGTTCCTATGCAGGTGGCGGATAGTCAGAGGCTAACGGACTAGTGGGTTTGCGAGTTAAATCGGCAACTTGACTTGGCGAATCGGACATCGCACTTGTCAACCGGCGACTTGACGAGTCGCAAGGTAAATGAGTTCTCCGCAGTCGCTTTATGAAGGGGGTCGAAGCCCTCCTCTGATAAATTATATGCTGTTTGTACAGACGGTGCCGCTGTTGTGGAGAGCCTTTGGGCCGAACTTGCTCTAGCTAAGGAGCAAGCCCGAAGGAGTGACGCGGCTGCCTCGAGGGCGGCCGAGGAGTTGAAAGCTGAAAAGGCTGCGCCTTGCCTAAGCGAGGGCGGTGGCAATTGGCCATAAAAGTAAGGATGCTGCCGACCGCAATGAGGCTCTTGAAAAGGCGCTTATCGGGCGGGAAGACTGAAGAAGGCCACCGCCGAAGCCAAGGATGCCCGCTCGCAATCACGAGCTATGAAGGAGGAATTGCACCGGGCGGAGATATCGTGGCTGGCAAGCCTTTTACCTCTGCGTCGCCGGTTTATGGATGGAAAGTATGCTCAATTTGGCGGTTGTGGAGTCCGGAGGATCCGTATATGGACTTAGCTGCAAGTGCGGCCGATGCCATTAAGCACGCCGGAGCCGGGAGGATCACGAGGCGGAAGAGCTGTATTGGTCTCAATTCCACAGTCCGGATCGCTCACTTCCGTTGATAGACCGGCTGGCGAATGGGCGAGCTAAATAGATTGTCCGGACTTGCCATGGCCGACGCCGTGGCCCATGTATGGCGAGAGGTCCAAGCGACGAGCTACTTGACTTCATTGCAGCAATTCCTTGGGCGGTGCCGCATATAAAGGAGATGAAGCGGTCGGCCTGCATCGGTAGCGGATGGCTCTTGCCCGTGTGAAGCGCATTGTCGAGATGGGCGCCACCGCTATTGCCGCCCAAGGTTCGGATGAAAGCCGACTCCCTGCCGAGCACTATTTCGGGGAAGTTATGCGTGGCGCTCGTGTAATAGAGTCGCAGTGCTCGAAAAATGTCACGTTCAAATGAACGCATTAGCTTGTAAATCGATGATTATGTTATAACTGCTTTTTATACTTGTGCGTCCAAGTAGTAAAACTTCTCTGTTGCGGCCGTTTACGTATACTTTTGTATAACTTGAAAGATGGCAGTCTTGACATTACGCACAAGGTGGGGTGTTCGCAAAATAAGCGTTTTCACACTTAATCCGACGTCTCGGTCCTGTTTTAAGGAGGTGGTAGCATAGCGAACGAGGCAATCCGGACTATAATGCTTTATCACTTTCACTTAGCCAGTGGAGCTCGAGGGTGGGGCTACGATATAGCCCCTGGTGGCATCGCATTTCTCCGAAGTCGGAGCGCGTATGTGCCTGACCGGGAAACGGTCCTTCGTCAAAGCGGGGAATTCTAAACATTCCGATAGTCGATCGAGTGGTTGACCAGTCTCTCTCATTGTATCATGATGATCAGTTTTCGGCTTTCATCTTGAGGTGCTCGCCCGACCCGAGCCGGGGCACAATCGCGATAGTTCTCCTAGTGCTGCGTTAGCCGATGATCTGAGCGTAAGGCAGCAAAACACAGGGCAGGCAAACCCAACATTTGACCAAAGACATGATTCGGAGCTGATGCATATAATGCCTAACTTCGAGGCGCGAACACTCCCTAAGGTGTTCGGTCTTTATAATAATGGGAGAACAATGCCCTAAGCCCCTAGTGTCGAGTGCGGGCATGGTCTTGACGCGGCCGATGCTAAAGCGTCGAGCTCCGCTTTGGCTATAGGAAGAAACCAAGGAGGATAACAACAAGAGACAGTAAAAAAGGTTTACGAGGTCTTAATCTGAAAAGAATCCTCTGGCGGGTCCCCCGCTGCGTCTGCTTTGTGTCTCCGTTGTGCCGTTTATCTGGGCGGGTGTGCACTTTGTTCATCTATAGAAAGAGAGAGCGTTTAGTTGAAAACAAATCATGCGAAAAATATGTGTAAAACAAGAAATATAAATAATTAAAGCGGGGTTTGTATGAACCCTTGGTAGTTTTGTCTTGCGCAGCCCACGTGATGGGGTATGCGGCTAGGGAGCCCCTAGCCTCTTGAGGCGGATTCGTCTATCCGAGTCCGAGTCTTTAAGTGACCCTCGCCTTTGAAATGGCGCCCGCGGACCGGGCATCTTGAGTGTAAGAGACGCGTAATGCGGTATAGCGTTGAAGCGGACAAAAGCCTTTCGTCCCAAGAGTGCTTGATATTCACTTTCAAATGGGACAATGTGAAAAATTAATTTTTCTCGTTGAAAATTGTTTGGCGATCCGAACACGACTTCTAGTAATATGGAGCCTATGCACTTGGCGTAAGGGCCTGGCGTCACTCCTTTGAAGGAAGTGCGGCTGTGTCGGATTTTGGCAGGGTTTATCCCCATCCTACGGACTGTTTTTGAATACAGCAGATTTAAGTCGCTGCCTCCGTCCATTAGGACGTTAGTAAATTGTAATCCGTCTATTATGGGATTCAATATCAGGGGAGTCCGTCCGCGTTTGACGCTTCGGAATAGTCCGGTGGTGAAAGTGATTGGTTTTGATATCCAATCTCTACGATCTGCTGGGTTGGACATGTGAAGCTCTTTTAGTAAGTGCTGCACTATTTTCCGTATTATCACATGAAGTGAATTTACTTCTTTGACCCCATGTGGGAAAGTCTTTTGTTTTCCGGTGCTCTGCTGTTGGGGTTTATCGTCTTCGCTTGATGCGTCGAGCCCCTTGTGTTCGGCGTTTAGTCGGCCGGACTGTTTAAAAACCCAACAATCCTGTGGGTGTGATTTGCGAGCCTTAGAAGTCTTGTGGATTTGGCATATCCGACCCAAAATCTTGTTTAAGTTGGACAATTCGTCATTATCATCCTTTAGAGGCTGTGTTTTATTATTGGGCCGCGAGCTTTTGAATCCGGTGTTGACTGCCATGCTCTTTGGGATTTTCTCTTTATTCCGGCGCTGCTCTTTTCTGCGCCGTGATTTTCCGTTTCCATTTCTTATCTCGGATGTACTTGGGTCGCTGGTGCTGCATCTTGCTAGCCAGCTATCCTCTCCCGCACAGAAGTGGGTCATGAGGCTTGTTAGTGCGGACATTGTCCTCGGTTTCTCTTGACCGAGGTGTCTAGCAAGCCATTCGTCTCGGACATTGTGCTTGAAAGCTGCTAAGGCTTGGCGTCCGGACGATCGACTATTTGGTTCTTTTGGTAAGGAACCTGTTCCGAAATTTCATGCCGACTCTTGGGCTGTTGAGTTATATGACTTAGATCATCGCATCCGGAGGGCGGACATAAGTCCCTTGAAAATTTGCTCTAAGCGCGTCCTCGAGCTCTTCCCAACTTGAGTGTTTTCAGGAGGCTCTTAAGCCAATGACGGGCTGGCCCTTTGAGCTTGAGGGTAGATATTTTATGGCGTGGAGATCGTCTCCTCTGGCCATATGTATATATAGTATATAATCTTCTATCCAGACTCGAGTGCTGTTGTTCCATCGTAGGCCTCTATGTTGATGGGTTTAAATCCTGCTGGGAATTCATGGTCCAGCACCTCATCAGTGAAACATAGTGGGTGTCTGGCGCCCTGTATTTGTGTGTGCCGCTATCATCGGACACTTGATGTGTTGCCTTGCTTCTTGGGGCCTTCTCCTTTGGCCCGTAGATGGACCTGGCTGGGCCATCTATCCTTCAAGTTCGTTGGTTGGTTTATGTGTGGCGCCATTTGTCGAGAATTTGTCTCATTATCGGCGTCTATCAACCAGGCAGCCCTTTATTTTTGGGCGGTGGAGGCTCTGTGGCCTCCTCGTCAATTCTGTAGCAGCTTGCGCCGGGTAGCTCTTTGATTGGTGGCCATTGCCGTACTTATCTGTGGTTTTGAGCACTTTGCTCCATCTCATTCGAGTGTGTCTTCCGCCGTTTGAGCCTCCGTTTTCCTTCTTGAGGCTTCTTGCGATCTTGTGAGTCTTTTCGAAGGTTCTTACTCTCCGTGGCGTGTCCGGCATAAGGTCATCCGGACTGTTGTTCTCGCTGGGCTTGGACTGATTATCTGACTCGTCATGTTCGGACGGTTGCTTATTTGCATGTTCGTCGTCCACTTGTGAGCCCTGCCGTTTTGCGGGCTCCTTGGGAGCGTTGTTGTCATCGAGGCGGGACTTAGGGCGGCGTCTACGCTGTCGTTTTGGTCGTTTATCGGTGGGGTCATCTTCTGCCGCGGCCCGTTGGTCCTCGTTATCGCTCTCCTTTGGGGTGTTCACCATGTATATGTCATGTGACGAGGTGGTCTTCCAGTGCCCTGTAGGCGCTGGTTCCTGTTCGTCTCCGGCATCGTCGTCCATAGCGTCGATGTCGTCAGAGTCGTAGTCTAGCATGTCGGTTAGACCATCGACAGTGGCTACAAAGTGGGTGGTGGGTGGGCTTTGAATTTCTCCATCGCCCGTACCCCAACCATCCTGGCCATAGTCCGGCCAGGACTCTCCTGATAACGAGAGGTGCTTTAGTGAATTCAGGATATCGCCAAAAGGCGAGTATTGAAAGATGTCGGCGGTGAATTCCATAACGGCGCCCAATCCGGATTGATTGGTAGAAGTGCAGGAGGTTGAGTCCGCGAGTCGGCGCCTCGGAATCACGAGTTTCGCAGGGACAAGATCGGTGTTGGCTCCATCGCCGTGGATGTTGAAGCCCCTAGGCGGTGTCTATCCACCGGCCCTCGATCTGGCGATCGGCCGGGCCAATGGCGAAGCGGATCCGGTGCGACCACCGAGCCTTTGTTCGGCAGCGAGCTAGATCATGCCCATAAATCCACAGTCTGGCGGCGCTCGGCTGTGGCTCGAGTCCGTCGAAGATCAAGTCTCCGTGGACATCGGCCGTGAAGTTCAAGCTTCGAATCGACCCTAACGGCCAGGGCGTAGCTTCGATCTGCTCGGATGGCCAAGTGAATTGGCCCGCGATGCGGCCGCCGAATCTGAAGATCTGTCCGGGAGAAAAGTCTCACCCAGGACAGCGTTGTTGGTTGAAGATGCCATCAAGCCTATCGGTGGCGACACGGAGGAACTCTCTATGAAAGCACCAATGTCGATTGTCAAAACCGGCGGATCTCGGGTAGGGGTCCCGAACTATGCGTCTAGGCGGATGGTAACAGGAGGCGAGGGACACGAAGTTTTTACCCAGGTTGGGCCCTCTCGATGGAGGTAAAACCCTACGTCTGCTTGATTAATATTGATGATATGGGTAGTACAGAGTGGATCTACCACGAGATCAAGGAGGCTAAACCTAGAAGCTAGCCTATGGTATGATTGTTGTAATGTATGTTGTCCTGCGGACTAAAGCCCTCGGTTTATATAGACACCGGAGGAGGCTAGGAATTACAGAGTCGGTTACAATGGTAGGAGATCTACATATCCGTATTGCCAAGCTTGCCTTCCACGCCAAGGAAAGTCCCATCCGGACACGGGACGGAGTCTTCAATCTTGTATCTTCGTAGTCTTGGAGTCCGACGGATAATGATAGTCCGGCTGTCCGAACACCCCCTAGTCCAGGACTCCCTCAGTGGGATCATGAGTATAGATTAGCATAGCTTTCATTACCCCTGAGTAAATTGGATTTAGTAGGATAATTGTAAGTATTTGGATTTAACTTAGCCATAGGATATTGATAGGAGACAGTTGATATTACGTAAATGAATTGGGGGAAACATGTAGAAATTCTCGTTGGACACAATATTTGGATTTAAATAGGAGAACCTAATGGAGTCTAGATGTTGAGTAAGTCTACATGGTTCGGATTAAATTGGATTTATACTGATGATCTCAATTATGATACCATGTTTCTCGGTGGACGATAAACTAGGAGATTGGATTAATTGTCGGAGTTGGTATAAACTTGACCTTGGAAGTTACTTGACCCCGATAATGGCAATTGGTGGACTGACTATAGTAAAGATAACCCTTTTCAAGTATTTGAGGATTATAAGGACTTTACAAGATCGTGTGGAACACCATAAACATTGGATTTGTAGAATTAATGGATCATGTAGTGATTGATGGAAGTTAATGGGCTGCTGGAGTTGATTCATAGGAAGGAAACAAGATCTTGGAGTGGCATACGAAGTGTTTTTTAGGATAGAGATGCACTACCTTGGACCTTGGAAGAATAGGATGAGCACTTGGATTGTCCTGTTTTATTCCAGCTTGGAAGCTTGTATGCTCTACCCATGGATTTTTAGGGGTAGCCACACATATGAGTTTGGGGATTGTAGACATATATAGTTTTGTTAGACCTCCCCTCAGGAGCCATGAGGATATGAATCACATGAGTGATGATTGGAGTTGACCTATGCAAAGTGATGCTATCGGTGATATGATGTGATTTGTTTAAAGGACTAGATAGACTATTGGCATCTCAGAAACCGTGCTTAAAGATAAGATGATAAATGTTCACTCACACACTAGAATCCTTGAAACCCTTAAGCCCTACCAAGCTACAACATGGTGGATCGGGACCTTAGGGCCTTGACACTAGATCTAGAACCACCTTGGCCCACACTCAACAAGACCACCACTAATTCCCGACTTACTTTATGTACCCGTGAACAAAGTCTTCATGGAGTGCTTAGACAAGATAGTTTTCATAATCATTTGGTGGCGTACTTGTCCACGAAGGCGGAAGAAGAGTCGTTCAGCTAGTCCGGGAACATTTGAAGACCGCCATGCCAAGGAGGAAGAACTACCACCATCATCAAGAAGTAAACATCGCGTCGAAGACGGTGTATCTGCAAGACACTCCTCTCTAAGGAACCAAGCATTTCCATGACAAGGAGACCCACACCAAGATTCATATTGCCCCTTTGAGATCACTCCAAGATTTAACAACCCCTCGATATCACTACAAGGCGAAGAAATGGGTTACTAGCTGGAGTTGCCACGAGTTACGATGTACTGCGCTTTCCATGCATCACAACCCGGAAGTGTTTCCAACTTCCTAGCCAGCCGAGCACTAATAAGGACATTGACCACCGAGCCATCGACCCTAGCCCAATCTAACCTACCACGAGCTACACATTAGCAACCTGGATCAAGAAGAGCGTCATACACAAAGCCACACCATCAAGTACTTCAAGCTCAACGGAGCACTACACGGAAGCAGAAGCAACATGAGGACTTCAAGACTACACCAGATCCAAGTTTCTGTATCCCTTTCCGCGCCTAGTTTGGGAATCTCGGGGACAAGATTCTTGTAAGGGGGGTAGGTCTGTCACACCCTGATTTTCATGCCACAACACTTAAGCTAATAAATCATGATAAAATGTGGTTTGACAAAAACTTTTGGGTGTTTTGTCTTTGCTTTGATTGAATGTTTGACTGTTGTTTGCAAGTGCTCTAAAAATCAAATAAATCCTCCAACTCCTATACTTCATATCCTTGCTCCAAACTCTTGAACAAATGATCGTGCCATGTCTATAGGACATAAAAATAATTTCTTGCAAAAATAATTTGGCCAAAAAGTATTTTCAAAAATCAGTTTTTCAAAAACCTCTGAATTGAGGTTGCACTGCAGTACTTAATTAAGGGCAGTAAAAATCTTTCTAAAAATATATTTCACTCCTATTAGATATAGGATACCCAGAAACCACAAAAATATAATTTTAGAAGTTATTTTCCTATTTTATTTAAAAGCTTTTTCTTAAGGCCAAAAATGGTCTTTAATAGGGAAAAATCATTTTGTTGTTTCAAAAATATTTGACAAAAACCTAGGGAAACTCACTGGACATATATTGTCCATATATAAGAGTTTCAACACATGGTCATGTTCAAAATATTGGTCAAATCCCTCAAAAACCCTTTCTGGATATTACAAGCTTTTGAAATATTTACAAAGGAAATATTCTCCAACAATTCCAAGAAAATTCTATCATGTCAAATATGACATGCTGGATGATCTTGACAAGTATCATGTCATGGAGAATAGTATAACCCCATGAAATCCCCTCAAAACCATTTCTGTCCATTTTGAAGTTTGAGCAACTTTACATTGCCAAACATGTCCAAATGCTCTCAAATCTTGTGAACATGCTCAAATGGTCTAATCATTCATCTAGACCAAATGGCACAAGTTGGAGAAAATGTTATATTGATCAAAGTGCCCCAAAACCCTCTCTGACCAGAATCTAATTTGAACAACTTTGTACTACCAACTTTCTCTCCATGACCCCAACCTTGGTGAGCATATTCACATGACCAAATGAGGCCACTACACCAAGTGGTGCATCAAGGAGAAGTGATTTGCTCAACTAGATCTACACAAGTTCATTTCTGCTAATTTCTAGGGTTTACAAAAGTTGCATTGGCAACTTTGCCCAAATGGACTCAACCTTGGTGGAACCTATTATTATCTCATTCCATTTGATCTGTCAAGCCTCATGACAAGAGGAGTTCATCTTCTTGCCCAAACCAGCAACAAACACCTTCTGCCATTTTACTAGAACCCTGTTTTGACCACTTACACTCTTCTCCATGGCCTCAACTTTTACCACAGCCCTCCTAGTCCCCTTGCACCTCCGATAGCAATGGCAAATCCATATCTCAATTATTGGAGGGTAAACCCCACTTTCTCTCTCTGGACAGCCCATTTCCTCTCTCCCTCAACCTCTCTCTCTCTCCTCTGGCTCTCTAGGGCATCCAATGCCACTCCTACATTGTTTACTCACCCCAAAACCCCAGACACAAAGGACATGCTCATGGCGCATAAACAATGCCAGTGCCTGCAGAGCTCGCGCTCTGGAGCACGCCACAGTGCTCTCTCGCACTGTAGCTCACCCATGCCAAGGGCATACGACAGCCTTGGGCGTCGGGGTGATGTCTCCCGAGGTGGCCTCGGCGTCCGGGACACGGCACGCTGCCGGCCCCCTCCAGAACCTCTCTCCCCTCCCCTCTGCGAGCTCACCCGAGCGCGTCCGTGCACGCTGCCCACGGTGCATCGCGGCCACGCCCATATAAGCAACTCCCGGCCTCTCCTCTGGCCTCTCCTATACCTCCCTCTATCCCTCGCACCTCCCAGACAACATCCTTCTCCCTCCCATGCTCTCTTTCCCTCTCCATGGCCGCCATGGTCGTCGTCTGCCTCCGCCTGGCTCCAGCGAACCAAGGCCTCCCCTCCTCTCCTTTGACCACCAGGGGAAGCGCAATAGGCCATGGGATCCTTCCCTCTCCTTATTTCCTCTATTCCGGTGCCCATCGCGTCGCGCTCGTCCGCTCCTGAAGCCGCCCGCCGGCGCTAAGGCCGCCGTTGCCTCGGTCCTCCCCAGCCTGCGAGAGACCCATAGATGGGCGCGGCTCGGCCTCCCGAGTCCACCGGTATGCCGGACACCGTCGGGGACGGCCGGAACCGCCGGGGAGCACGCCGGCGCCCTGCTCGATCGACCTCCTCTGCTCCTGGCGCGAGGAAGGAGACGACCTACGGGCGGGGCCCTCACGTCGGTGGCCCAGCCTCCAGGCCACGCTGGCAAGTGAAGGTGCCCTGGGAAAATACGCCTTCGGCGTGGACCCTGCGCGCGTGCGGCTGAGCCGATGGGCCGGCCCAGTTGCGCCTCGGCGCTAAACCCCACCCGGTGCGCGCCGCCGCTGCCGGATTTGGCCCGTTTAGGTAAATCCCTCTCCTTTTTCTTTTTCTGTAGATTTGTAAAATCCATAAACAATTCAAATGGACTCCAAATTTGATGATTCAAATTTCTAGTGACTCTATAAATCATGATCTACCTGTTGGTGCAACATGCACATTTTTCCAGAGACTTTTTCTTCACAAACATTTATCAAATCTTGTTTTTCCTATTTACATGATGAACTTAAGAAAATCACAGAGAGCTCAAAATTGATCCAAATGCCATGATTCAAATTCCTAGATGCTTCTAAGTTCATAACTTAGTTGATGAACATTTTTCTTAATACTTTCTGTACCCCACAGAATAATGAGCCATTTCTTCATGTTTGTCAACTTTGCAAATCCATAGAATATTCATTTGAACTCCAAATCCAGTGAAACCAACTCCTAGATGCTTCTAAAATCATGGTTTGCTAAATGGGTGCCTCTGCTCATTTTTCAAAAATATATTTCTGTACACTTCTTGCAAATCCACAAATCCCTTGATTCCATCATATTGAAATATTCAGAGAAATCCATTGATCAAATCCCATTGAAACCACTTTGGTCATACCTCATATGACCAAAGGTATCCTAGAAAAGTCCAACTTGCATTTTTCAGAGCACTTTTATTTTTGCCTTGTCGTGTTGCTTACTATGGTTGTTTTCGACGATAGTTGACGAAGTAGACAAAATGCTCGGAGTTGGACTAGAGATATGTGAAGACCCCGAAGACCTTGTTAAAACAGGCAAGCAGCCCTTTGACCATGTCTATGAAACCCTTTTTATGCATGTCATATAGCACCATGTTGTTGTTGGAACGAAATCATGATGAGGTAGTAACCACTTTGATGGTTTGCCACCGCACTTCCTCGTTGATACTTGCATTGTGCATGACCCTACCTTCTTATGAGGGTTATGATGGTGGGAGTAGATAGGATGCTAAAGTAGTGCTACGCAAAAAGGGACGGGAATATGCATGGTGAAGGAGACAAAGTATATTCAAAAGACTTTTCGAAAACCCCGCCGGGTGCCACTTATGCCCGGGGGAGATGATGAGTTGGGTAGCCACTTGATGACGAAGTGGTGTACCGAGGCAAGTGTGTGTTGTTTTCAAAACAAATTGGTTTAAGTTGCGACCGTTATTCCAACCTTACATGCGCAACCACTCTACCCTTGTATGGGAAAGGGCATTATTGATTACCTAGGCCGATAGTAGCTTGGAGCCCGCATTACTAGTGACGGGGGAGAGTTGGTGCTCTCTCTCGGGACGGGGTCGTGCCAGGTAGGGTGACCATGACTGTTTTCACAGGGCACCGGATACACCATTGTGTCCCCTCTCGGATGTTACGATCTTGAGTGAGTCTCGTATGATGTACATCGTGAGGATACGGAGCAACGAGTGGACTCCTTGTTAGTGTCTTCTAGGGAAAGGTAGTGATCGGGTGCTTACCCCGGGTACTTGAGGTATCGCGGGTCATGGATGACACGGAAGTTCCCCGGATCTTGTGGGTAAAGTGTGCAACCTCTGGAGAGTGTAAAACTATTCGAATAGCCGTGTCCACGGTCAAGGACAGTTGGGTAACCGCTCTTGGGCTACGTCCACATGTTTACAAACCAGTGTGTGTGTTTGGATAACTACTTGGGTCAAGTCAAGGGACTTGACATGATTGAGTTGGGTTGGTGCCCACTCTATTTATGTTGATATATGTAACCTGTCCTCATGGTTACTTGAATTCTCTTGATGCATGTCTTACAAGTTGTTGAACATGTCATTGCACTCAAAACTAGCTTTCTGCAAAAATTTACCTATATCATGCATTGATGTATCTTGAACCAAAACATGGGTTGCTTGCGAGTACATTCAAAGTACTCATTGGCTTGCCACTGGTTATTTAATTGACCAGGCATGGAAGAACCGGAGTTCGAAGAAGAGTTCTTTGGAGCGAACATGCGAACTAGGGCGTTTCAGTCGAGAATGCTGTAGGGTTAAGGCAGATGGCATGGGTTCTACTTATCGACGAAGATTTTCGCTGCTTGTGTTTCATTTGATGTTCAGCCCTTAAGGCTTTATCTATGTAAGACTTGAACATAATGGTCATAATTTGTGTAAGACGGTATGTATGGATGTAAGACTCTTGTTATTCAGCTTTTGTGTGTTCAGTGAGCATTGATCTCTGGATCACTGTACACGTGCATTCGGTGATCACGACTTAAGAGTCGGGGTCCCCACACTCTGGGAGAACGACCTAAAGAAAAAAATGAATGTGCCTGGTGGATAGAATGCCGAGGGAGGGGGAGGGCGAGGAGGGCGTGTGCATGGACGAGAGAAAGTTAGTGGTAGCTACAAAGGTTAGAGGATTGTGTGGGTGTAAGAGACTAACAAAGATCATAATTTGATATGAAAGCGGATTCATATATTTGAATAGGAGATCATAGTGTTTTAAACATTGCATGCATGAATATAGCGGTGATACACGTGCTGTGCACATGTTATACCATAATGTGATAATGCATGGCGTTTGCAACTCACAGACTAAATGCGAACAATCTAAACCATACTATACATCAAACAATCTCACATTTTATTTGAATTTGTGATAATGTCGGCGTTTGCAGCTTACAACTAAATATCGAGCAATCTAAACAATACTATATATCGAACATTCTCACATTTTATTTGAATTTGTGGTAATGTGTGGTGTTTGCAACTCACATCTAAATACTTGTAGGCGTAGGGGGCGGGGCACCATACATAATGTGATAAACACATTATACATATGAGACATGGTTTAGATTATGAAGATCTAGCTATAGCTAGAAATGTAATGTGATTTGAAATCAAAATAAAGTGGATTCAAAAAATCTAGTTCGAGTTCATATAGTACACATAGTTCATATGTAACTCGATACTGATCATGTGGTGTGCTGTGAAGATAATACACAAACGATGGTTTAACTTGACAATAATGATGATTTTAGATCTTATTAAAATAGAGAAACGAATTCAAATGCTTTGACTTCACAACAATCATTACTGTAGATGTTATTCAAACTTAGTTCATATTGAAGCGGTAGTATATAAGTTTGGAATGCACTAAAACGTTCATTTGAGTAGTAGGTTGCATGCATTATACACGTAGCGAAATATTTTAATTGAACATAACATGAATTCAAAGTTTTGAATGACATTTGTAATGCACATTGATTTGATACGATTACGTTAGGCTTGTCAGGAAATTTCAACCAGCGCTTGTTAGCCGAAATATTTAAGATATATCTTTGTTTCGTTGTGCTCGACAACTCCCTCCATCTCAACGGCGCCTTGCTATTCGAAATTACAGCGGCGTGAAAACTCCCACCTCTGTGAAATCCCGACCTTGAAATGCCGTGGTACACCTGAACCGAAAGAACCGCCTCAAATCGGTGGGGGGTACTTTCGTAACTTACCCCACATTTCGGACAAGCACGTCTCTAAGCCATGGTTCCCCACTGCCATCCCATCCACCCACCCATTCGTACATCGAGGCCGCAAAAACCCGCGACGAAACCCCACACACTGCTCCGTCCACCACCCAGCCGAAGCCTCTTCCCCGACAACGTCGTCCACAGCAACACCTCGACGTCCCTCATCCACCGTACCGGATGAGGATCCGTCGTCGATCTCATCGTCCTGCTGGTTCAGCCACCCCTTCCTCCACCTCCAAGGAGCTGCCCCGATGTTCCCCTCGTCTTTCGCGCCATGTCCATTCCCACACCGCCGTCTTCACCTACACCACCGGAAGAGCATCATAATCACCGTTTCCTCGGATGAAGCTGCGGCCTAATCGGCGCCACCAAAGAGGTTGTACACTAATCGCCGCATTTTCTTCTTGATTCGATCTCACGGTGCTGCCAGCGCTCGGGCCCGAGCCGACACGGCGCGGCTCCATCCACGGCGGCGTCGCCGGCCACTTCCTCCACGGCATCGCTCCCTCGGCGGCGACGTCCACATCAGTAGGAGCTGCTGCTGCTTTAGCTCTCGCTCACGCTGCTGCTCTGCTCTTGCTCTAGGTCCCCTGCCTGGTCTGCTCTTGCTATTTCTCTTGCTCACGCTGCTGCTCTCGCTCTTGCTCTTGCTTGCAATGCTGCTCCGATTTGGCTACACTTCAGTCGACTGAATCGAATTTTGCGTCAGTTGATTTCCAAGGGGTGGGCTCGCAGGGGTGAAGGAAGAACCAGCCGCAGCGGAGAGGGGGGCTCGCCGGAGAGTACCCACTATCTATCTTAGGGTTCAGGATGGGGGCGGTGGTCACCGGCGGTGGCGGGCGTTGGCGGGGCGGTGGCATGGGGATCGCCGGAGAAAAGCTTCGGCAGGGGCCTAGAGGATGGCAGGCGGCGGACTGGCGGTGGGGAGTGTTTTGGGGTGGGCGGGCGGCGCACCCTTGATCATGGCGACAGGGCTGCTGTTTGGCGATGGTGGTGGCGGCTCGGGGTGGAGGTTGAAGATGAGCTGCAGGCCCTTGATTTCGTATCCAACGGCTGCAAAATCGGTGACTAGAGCGAAAAAAGTCGATCGACCACCGTGTAACCTCACCTTGCTAGTGCGTTCGGTTTAAACAACAAAATTCAGTTTTGACGAGTTAGGTTCAGTTTAAACGGTTAAGTTCAGTTTGACAGTTAAGTTCAGTTTTGGCAGTTAAGTTCAGAGATGAGTGAGTGATGTATTTTACATCTAGCACTTTGTGGTTATGTATTTTACGTCATGAGTTGGAGATGCTATTAGAATTCCACTCAGGTTAACATTGTTCGTTGTCTCTCTTGTCCTGCTTCAGCCTCGGCGTCGTACAACTCACCGGAGCTGCTCCAACAACGAAACCCTCCATCGCAGCGGAGCAGTACCTCGGGCTCCATCTCCAGACACCTAAGATCTTCTTCCCCTCCTCCGACAGCAAAGTCAGCCGGAGCATCCTCACCGGCCAACCCAATCACGCTAAGATCAACATGGCTTCGCCAAAGAGGTTGTACACTTGTTGCATCTCTTTTTTACTCTACATGTTATATATATTGTCCACTAAGCACACGTATGTGTTCCTTTAGTGTCTGCTTGAAAGAAAAAACGTAGGAATTTTAATTTTCACTTGTCCTCCTTTTCAAATTCCTATTCATGAAGCACAATACTAAGAGATAGTAGCATAATAGCATTATAACCGTATATTTTCTTGTGGTTCGACTTAATCTCACCATGCTTCTTTGCATCCTGTGATCTTCCAATTGTTGTGAATCAAACACCCAAATTGGCAGAAATCTTGTGTTTTTAAATTCTCTGTTTTGCACATGCATTACTATCCTATTCCTGTCTATTTCCTATCCCTGCATTGTTGGAAGCCTCCAATTCAAACGAGCCCTTATAGAATTACTTCTCTTATAGGTAGTTGTCAAAGAAAACCTTGCATGGTTTGTCCCGCTCCTGTTGCGCCGTCGTCCACCCCAACTCAGCTGCTCCAACGACAGAAGGGTCCAGCACAGCGGGGATCCGGCCTCCGGACTGTCTTTCGCCGCTGGCAGCCATGAAAACTGCATTACCATCATCAACCGAGCAGATGACCTCGAGGACTACACGGGTCCGCAAGAGAGGTCGCACTCTTTCGTGTCTGCTTACATTATGCATCGCTTAATATTACATGCTACTTTATCGTCCTATTCACCGATTAGACTCTGAGTCAGCTCCAAACTAATGGTCAAACTTGAGTTTTTAAATGGTTGTGTGGTACATATCGGGGCCGCTATCAATAGTATCTATCTACTATCTGGTTAATCTCCGATGTCTACTATGAGTTTCATGTTGGGTGGGAAACAAACAGTAAAGAAGCCATTATCTGTATTTATTAACAAAAGCCATTATCTACCTGCTATTATTGGTTTTGGGTCTATCCACAGGTTCTACCATCACTCTGGATTTCTGCATGCACTCCTTACATAATCTCACTATGTTTTATTCCTATGCATGACAGTTATTGTAAACAATGGAACTGAACATGTAGAGCAAAAGAGACGAGCCTTGCGTGGCAATATAATTTCATGCAGACGTCGCTCCATGGTAGGCGCAAAGGCAGCCCCCCTCCACGCATTTTGGATTGTAATCGAGAGGAAGATATCTGTTCTAAGGGGGATTCAGAAGGAGAAGATAACTCCTATTTACCCCCTGAGTTCTTCGCTCTAACTTGGCATGCTGATGTTGGTTATATCATGTATATGGTGTCTTGCATTGCCTACTTTATACATCAAATATGTCATCTGCTTAGTTTAGACATCCTTTGTGCGAATGCCATCTGTTTAGTTTATTCATCGTTTATGTGAATTATGCAACGCCACCTTGTTTAGCCAGGCATCATATATGTGAATTTTGCAATGCCATCCTGCTTAGCCAGTCATCTTATATGTAAATTATATCAGGCCATCCTTTTTTCGTTACATATTACATTAAATCAACAATGTTAGTACATTCAAGCTGCTCTTCGTGTGCATCAGCCATTTGACACGGTGATGGCAAATTCTGGAGTGAAAACAAGGTCTTACGAGTAGACTATGCTATCGACGAAGCGCATATCTCGATGGTTCTGGATAGCTCCTCGGAGGAGGATTCAGAGACAGATGACCAGTCCTATCCCCGAGGTGTATGCTCTAACTGGCGGGGTTATGTTGCTCATATCGTGCGTATGGTGTCTCGCATTGCTATGCCATTTGATTAGTTTTGACATGCTTTGTGTGAATGCCACCTGTTCAGTGTCTAATTACCATATATGTGAATTATGTATTTCCATCTTGTTGCAAGACATTATATATGTGAATTATACAATGCTATCTTGTTGCAAAGGCATTATATATGTGAATTATGCAATGCCATGTTGTTTAGCCAATCATCACGTATGTGAATATATCATGCTATCATTTTTTTGTATTACGTGTTCCATTTGTCAACAACGTTTGTATATTCAACTACTCTTCCTGTGCATCAGCCATTTGAAGTAGTGATGGAAGTATCTGGAGTGAAAACAAGGTATTCAGAGCAGACAATGCTACCTGCTGAAGTAGACAGCTTGCTGGCTACAGAGAGCTCCTCAGAGGAGGATTCAGAGACTAATGACCAGTCCTATTTCCCCCCTGAGGTCTATGCTCAAACTTGGCAGGGTTATATTACCCATGTCATGCATGTTGTCTTGTATTGCTTAGTTTTTACATCATATATAGATTGCCATCTGCTTACTTGCTTACTATATAAATCATATATTTGAATTATATCATGCCATCATGTTTACATAGTACATACACATCATCTATCTGAATTATGGCATGGCAACCCATTTAATAAAGACATCATATAGTTATATCATCTCATCCTGTTTAGTGTTTACAGTCATCATATTTAGAATTATGGCATTCTATCCATGAATGTATGTAACTTATGGCATTCCAACCTATTTAATAAACACATTATATAGTTATGTCATGTCATCCTGTTTACATAGTCTCATATTTTGAACTATGTCTTTCCATATTTTTAGTTAGCCATCATAATGTGAAATTGTGTCATGGTATCTGTTTAGTTAGCCATCATATATGTGAAATTGTGTCATGCTATCCTTTTGGTTAGACAACATAAATATGAATTATTTCATGCCCTCTTTTATTCCCCACTATCCATTGCACTGTCTATCGTACAATGTCTATACTTTCAATTACTTTTCTTGTTTATCAGCCATTTGAATTGGAGGCGTGATGGCGTTCTAAAGGAGTAACAACACGGTCTTTAGAAAAGATAGGGCTACCAGTTGATGCAGATAGAACCACGGTTGTACTTGTCCAAGGACCAGATCCACCACACATAACCCGGACTCGCAGATTGTACCCGTACCCAGTTGGACGGAGAACCAGCTACACCTTCTAACCCCAACCCCGGCAGATAGTAACCTAGTTCTAGTTGACACAGCACCGTCTCCACCATAGAGCACCCAAACACGAGCGTTTAGTAAGGGAACTCTGATTGCCCAAAGCACGAGGACCTCCTCGAATCCCAACTCAGCGCTTAAAGGAGAAGAAGATTTGTTCTCGGGTCGGGTTACGTAGCTATGGTTCATACTCCTTTGCTCTTGCATTCTTGTATTTACTCATACCAACTATTTTCAAATTTGAAGGATGGAATTGAAACTCCAATGGCGCAGCAGGTATGTTTTAAACCTGTTTCTTTAAGCTGGTTTCTTTGTTGTAACCTGCTCTATGTTGATTTCAGGTTTCAATTGAATAAACAGTTATGTTCTCATGTCATGCACATTACAAGTGTTGTTATTGCTCTATAGTTACCCACACTTATATTACTGTCTATTCTGCTTTGTCTTGAACAAATATTATTTGAATTGTGTCTCTATCTTGATTTGGCAACAAAAACTAGAATGATATACACCATAAAGTGACCATGGCACATAGATATATGTTTGTTTCATGCTGTTATCCTGTCCACTTTACTACTGAACTCATTTACCAAAATGAGTTTCATATACAACATGGTAAACATGTGATGTGTCTGCTTGTTTCTCTTAAGTCTATTGGAGAACAGTACCACGTTATCCAATGGTAAAGGAAGTAATGCAGATAAGGTTCGAGATAGTGAGACATCCCTGTTGGTCTCCAAGAAAGCTGATAAAAACTATCTTGACGACGGTGAGGAACCCAAAAGTCTGTCTTGATGTAGTGTTAGAGTTCTTGGCCACTCTGCTGGCACAAGCTCTTGAACTCATTGCTGAATCAGTTCGTCTTCTTAAGTCTCAACTTCAAATCGAAAGACATCGATCAGATGTGATCGACAGAAGTGAAGGGTGAGAAGTCCTGCAGATTTCGGATGCATATTTTCGGTGCAACGACAATGTTGGAGGATTTAAGCGCCAAACAAGAGAAAGTTAATAAGCTTGCTAAGCATCTTGCCGACATTATGGGTACCAGGATATTGTTTCTTGAGATCTTCTAAAGTGGTTTCATTCGGTTTTGTTTTGCTGCGGCGTTTATTTGCGCTGGTCGCCAACTTTGACAACCAGTGTATATGATATGATGCTTTGTTCCCTATATTTGCACTGGTGGCGAACTTTGATGCCCAGTCGACGTAATATGTGTAACACCCATGATAGCCTAGCATAAGTTGCTTGCTTATTTATTTCCTTATTGTCTTGTTTATCTGTTTGCTTGAAGTCAATGCAGTTCTTTTTAAAACTAGGCCACAATAACCATGGGCTAATATTTCTTGTAGTGACCTTTGGGCCTCCTACGGGCCGTGAAAGCGATGGGCCTTCTACGGGCCGAGAAAGCGATGAGGCCTTCTACGGGCCATAGAAACAATGGGCCTTCTACGGGCCGTAGAAAAAATGGGCCTTCTACGGGCCGTAAAAACAATGGGCCTTCTACGGGCCGTATCATCAATGGGCCTTATACGGGTCGTATGACCATAACGGTCCATCGTTCATAGGTCGTATTTGATGACGCTATGAAAATGGCCCAACGTATTAATGGACCACAAACGGGCCGATGTAACCACGGCTGAATTTGGCCCTAAGCGCGAAAATAGCGAGAACGGGCCGTAAGTAAGCGAATCTTTGAAATGAGCCCAAGAATAAATGGGCTCGAGAAGGCGAAGATAACATTTGCTTGAAATGACCCAACTAAATAACGGGCCCTTAATGGGTATAAAGTGATATCTTTGTTCATTACGGGCCGTTTCACCTGAGCCGTTAGTGGGTGTAAAGTGTACACTGTTCATTGCGGGCCAGTTTCACCATGGGTCGTTAATGGGCCAAGAGTTACATAGGGCCTCATATGGGCCGAAAGACGTCATGGGCCATACATGGGCCAGAAGTGAAAACGGGCTGGAATCATATTGGATGGCCCAGATGACGCTACTGGCCTAATTCGGATAGGGCGTAACGGGCCTTGGGTTAGCGGGCTGTAAATGGGCTATATGCGAACAGGCCGTTAACAGGCTTTCCATGGGTCGGCCCGCCACCTTTTGACCAAGTCAAACAGGCCGGCCTTTTCACAGGAATGGGCCTCTGTTGGGTCGTGCCACGTGTTGACGTATCATAGGCACCTTCTGTCCAATGAGTGGATGACATCTATCCCAACGGTGAGCCGACACGTGTTTCCTCCAGCCAATGATGATTTTACACGTGGAAAATCCCCATTGGTCGGGGTTGTTAACGAGTTATCGGATCCAAAACCCGACCCGATAGCTTAACGGCGTTCCGTTACGGTGGATGCCACGTGTCGGTCACCCTTGACGAAAGCACTTCTGTGACGCGCAATTTATCGTCATGGAAGTGGACACTTCCGTGATGATAATTTTGGTAATGTCATGGAAAACTTCTACGACAGCATAGGTATGACTATCTTGATTTGTCATAAATTTGTCATGGATGTACATGCATGACAAAAAACGTGACCTACTGTGACAAACACGTATCATCATGGAAGTGTATTTTTTTTGTATTACATGTGGACCAGCCACCTATCGGGTCCACATGTTATTGACTCAAAGGCAGGTGTAGTAAGGCGCTGAAGCTAAGTCCCGAGGGCCCTGAGAGGGAAATGTAACTCCTGCGCCAGGCCTTGTGGTGCTACCACTACACGAACTCGTGCCAAACTCAAGATTTGTTTCTTTACTATACATGCATGCAACAATTTAATGGACATTGTAATCTCAACATGTGATGGGGAGCTCTTAATTTGAATTTGAAACTTACAAAATGAAAAAAATTCAAAACAAATATACTAGGAGAGAGGGAGTATACCGTAGGATGTGTCCCATACGAAACAAGTCCCCTGGTTTGTCACCTTGAAGATGCGGTTAGAAAGAACCTGGCGTCTTCGTACTTGTACGGCAACAAATCGCCTGCAGACAGCATGGTCCACCTTTGACCGCCATGTGCAAGGTTCGTGCTATCTTCTTCAATCTCACCGTGGTTCCATCGTACCAATTCAGGCAGTGGCCCGTTGCATGGCTGATCCCAATGTTGGACAAAGGTTCTACGGGAACGGTGTCACTATTGTAAATGTTGTGCAAATTGATGTTGGTACCCTCCCGTACATATGCAAGCCAATCTTCACTCGCACTGAGCCTAACCTGTGAAACAGTGAGCAGGGGTAGAATTAGGAAATGGACACAGAAGTAGTCTTTAGAATGCATTTACTACTTGATCAAACTCATCTTACCTGCTCATCGGAGGAAATCCAAGTGCCCCTCAACGTCGGTATCTCCAGGGGCGTCAAATTGCAACTACGGCCATGCCGCGCTGGAGAGACCCACAAGGAAACATCCTCGTGCGTTGCACGAAACATCAAGATGCATTTGTATGAGTAGTTTATCTTGTGAGAGAAAAGGATGAACGAGGGAAGGCCTTATTTGCAAATGTGGAGAGGGTGTAGGTATCTTTTTGCAAAATTGTCATAGTTTTCTTCCTATCCGTCAGATATAAATCGGACGGCATATATTGCGGATCGCAGGCACACCATCATCACCAACTATGTTTTTTATAAGACTAGCAAGATGCCCGTGCGTTGCACGGAACATCAAGATCTTGTGGGAGAAAAGGATGAACGAGGGAAGGCCTTATCTGCAAATGTGGAGAGGAGTGCGGGTAAAGTGTCATAGTTTCCTTCCTATTCATCGGATATAGATCGAACGGCCTATATTGCAGGATGGCAGGCACACCATCATCACCAACTCTGCTTTTTATAAGAGTATATATCCTGCTAGTATAAGAGTACTAGCAAGATGCCCATGCGTTGCGCGGAATATCAAGAAGCATTTTTTTACCCCTATATAGTGTGTGAATAACTTTGAAAGATGGTCGCTGGATGAAGCTAATCCGACAATGCAGAGATGGGAAATCCGAGGACTACTGGCCGTTAGATATCATCAACATTCCACCAGATTCTGCCACATGTACAATTTAGAAGACTCCATGGTTGAACTTAATCATAATGCACAAACCTCAAAACACAAGCACTTCTCCTTTGTTCTAGAATCTTCCATATCATAATTTCCCAAACTTTTTTTTCTAAATGAATTGCCATTATTAGTTTTTTACTTTATGCTTTACAATGCACAACCCCATGAATCTTAACATTTTTATAGAACCAATTGATTTTGAATGAGATGAACTATAAAAACTAAACGAACATCTACATCATGCATATATGACTCAAAGCTTTACATGCTATAGTGTGTATTTATTCATAATTTGGTTTTCAAATCTCATGCGTTCGATCATGTGTACCTTACTAGTGTATGAGTAGTTTATCTTGTGGGACAAAAGGATAAACGAGGGAATGCCTTATTTGCAGATGCGGGGTGTGGGTATCTTTTTGCAAAATTGCCATAGTTTCCTTCCTATCCGTCAGATATAAATCAGATGGTCAATACTGCAGGATAACGGGCACACCATCATCAACAACTCTGTTTTTTATAAGAGTAGAGTAGAGATAGAGATAGAGACTACTACTACCAATTTGCTGGCCCGTGTGTTGCAATGGATCCAAAGTAGTAGAATAATACTTGTTCACGGGCTTGACATATAAACATTCTAGTTTTGATATACATGTGTCAGTAGACATGACAACTTGTCCATGGAAGTTGAACCACGACGACCATCACGTTTCTTGTTTCTACCACTGCCACACCCACATGCGATTCCCACGGCATGACGTCCCCCGATGCACGCCTCATCCCTCTTGGCCCCACCGCTCCTCTGTCTTTGCGTGCATGACATGCGGGCCAGCTGAACTGCGATGGCCATCAACTTTCTACCACATCCACACACGATTGGACGCGGTTCGCGTGCTCTCCTCCTGTGCTCCGATCCGTACTCCTGCACCATCGAATTTTCATCCAGCGGATGTGACACATTTCATCCCGGGCATCAATCCTTAGCTGGAGTACTTCTGTACTACAGGTAGTGTCGGCGTTCTGGGAATGGGGGTCCCCAGACTTGCCTGCCTGCGGCCTGCGGCGTGGCTCAAAGGGGGGCCCAGCGCGGCCCATCTTCATCAACACAAGCTCAAGACCCTCGCGAGGGGCCAAGCCTCATGGGGCAGACGACAAGGAGCTTCCTCAGGCACGGCCTCATCGGCTGGCTCACGAGGAGGCGGAGAGTTCAAGGCGTGGTACCTCGCGAGGTGCCCATGGCGCAAGGCATGACGACCAAAGGCGCCCGATCGGGCGCCAGCCACTGATGTCTTCCTTTCCTCTTTGGTGCAAAGGAGCAAGCATAGCGAGAGCATCAAGCAAAGGCATCCACTTCGGTGCAACAAGACCAAGACCAGCCCAACGGTAGGGAGGAAGTCATTGTGGAGCCCAAGCAGGAGTCACCACCAGAGCCTTTGATAGGCGAGGACCAACTTTAGTCAGGATAAGTGTACCCGCTGTTCCCCTTCAAAATGGCCAATTGTTGGCGCCCTTCCCGCTCAATATTTGGGAAGAGGCCCAGGGCCTTTGCCTATAAATAGGACTAGCCACCCCCAGGGTAGAGGCAGCTTGAGCTAGTATCTGGCATACATCTAGAATCGACAAAGAGAGAGAGAGCGACTGAACTCCTCCTAGCAGTTCATCGCACCAGCCTAGAACAGACCCTCGCGAGGCTGTTCTTCCTTATATTGTTCATCATCAGCCCAAGAGGCAATCCACCACACCACACACTGAAGTAAGGTTTTACACCACAATGGTGGCCTGAACCAGTATAAACCCTGTGTCTCTTGTGTTGTTTCTTTCATAGTTTAGATCCTAGCGATTCGGCGAGGGGCAGGTAGGTAGAGGGCGAAATCTCCACGTGCACCCCAGTGTTCAAACCTCAAGGGTCTGCCGGAACCTAAAATCCGACATTTGGCGCACTAGGTAGGAGGTGCGCCAGAATTCGTCTTCCGTCGCCCTTTTCTTCTCCGACCATCGCATCCATGTCTGACGCTCGTCGGGCTCGCGCCGAGCGTCGAGCCGCCCTCACTTCCCGCGTCACCCAGATGGCTCCCGTCGGCGGGCGCCCTCGTCGTTCCACGTCACCTGCCGTCAACGCCGCCACCGGCCCGGCGGGGAACGGGCAGCAAGCATCGTCCCAGCATCCATCCATGAGGCGAGACGGCCGCACTGCTACACCCTCGCTCACCCCCGCTGGTTCTTCGTCCCGCGCACCCCGCGCGGCCATGGAGGCTCGAGCTGCGCTCATCGCGGCAAACGAGCTCCTGCGCTACTGCCCAATCGACGACGTCTACGAAGAGTGGCTCGACCGAGTCACCGAGTTCGTCCGCGCCGCTGGGGGCTCCCCCGCGCCGTCCTTCTCGCTGCACCGCGCCCCGCCCTGCGCGGGCAATGAAGCTCCTGGGGCGCCTCAGCTGCCTCCCCCTCAAGAAGGCGCCCTGGCCCCAAGGCGCGTGGCCCCTGGGCGGAACCCGCTTCGTCAGGCACCAGCGCGGCAAGAGCAGAGCTGCCAAGAAGTCCCTCGCCCTCGAGAAGCTGCCCGAGCGCTCCCTGCTCCACCATGTCAAGACCCCGCGCTGCTCCCAGCTGCAGCACATGGGGACCCGCAGGACCAAGCTCTTCGTCACCCAAGGCCTCCTATGGCCACAGCAGGCTGTCGCGCCTTCACCACCGAGCTACGCAGTGTCGCGTGGCCCGGCAAGTTCAAGCCAGACCTGCCTCCTCGCTACGACGGCACGGCTGACCCTGCAGAGTTCCTCCAGCTCTACGAGCTGGGCATCGAGGCTGCCAACAGAGACGAGAAGGTCATGGCGAACTGGTTTCCCATGGAGCTCAAGGATGGGGCCCACACCTGGCTCCTGAATCTGGCTCCAGGCACGATCTCCTCCTGGGACGAGATGCGCACCCGCTTCATCGCCGACTTCCAGGGTACTCGCGACCGGCCACCCGCCGTGAGCGACATCGCCGTATCAAGTAGCAACCAGGAAACCTGCAGAAGTACATCCAGCGCTTCAACAACGCGCCTCAAGATCCCCAAGGTAACAGAGAGGCCATCATCTCAGCCTTCTCCGTGGCGTCTTGTGACGTCAAGATGAAGGAGGAGCTGGCGATGCATGAAGACCTGTGCACCTCCTTGGAGCTGTTCAACTTGGCGACCAAGTGCGCCAGGGCTGAGGAAGGGCGCCTCTCCCTCCTCGAGCTGCCTGCCGCAGACCCAGAAGAGAAGAAGCCCAAGGCCAAGGACGTGAAACGCAAGGGGGCTGCCGTGCTTGTGGCAGAGCCAGACACCAAGCGGGGCAGAGATCAGCCCGAATCCTCCAAGGGCAGTCGGTACTGCGTGTACCACGACCTCCACACCCACAACACCAATGAATGCCAAGAGCTCCGGGCCGTGCGTGAAGGAAGGGTCGGCCGACGTCCCGACCGCAGCGACCGGGGCTACGGCCGAGGAGGAGGAAGGAACGCAGGACGCTGGGAAGACCGCGGCCCACGCCAAGGGTGGCGCGACCAACCTCGCGAGGATCGCTGGCAGGACCCGCCTTGCGAGGGAGGCTGGAGGGATCAGCCTCGCAAGGATCGCCCGCAAGGGAACGCAGGCCTCCCTCCGCTGCCGCCGCAGCCAAGGAGAAATGAGGACCGCCATCAGGACGAGGGGGCTGGGGGCTTCCAGGAACCATGTGCGATCACCTGCATCTTGGGCGGAGCTCAAGCCCCAGCCTCTCAGCGCATCTTCAAGCAGTTCGCCCGCGAAGTGAATGCAGTCCTCCCCAAGCTTGAGGCCACGCGCCCTCTCAGGTGGTCGGCATGCGCCATCACGTTCAGCTCAGCGGATCAGCTCAAGTGTGCGGCCACAGCCGGAGTCCTCCCGATGCTTTGTTCCCCAATCATCAACAACGTGCTAGTCACCAGGACCCTCATCGATGGCGGGGCAGGGCTCAACTTCCTGTCCGTGGAAACGTTCAACAATCTCCAAGTACCCTACAATCAGCTTCAGCCAACCAAGCCTTTCTCCGGAGTCACCGACGGCTCCACGGTCCCGATTGGGCAGGTCCGCCTCCCTGTCACCTTCGGGGCCCGCGACAACTAACGCACCGAGCTCATCGACTTCGACGTCGCCCACATTCGCCTGCCGTACAACGCCATCCTCGGGTACCCAGCGCTGGCCAAGTTCATGGCCGTAACCCACCACGGCTACAACATCCTCAAGATGCCAGGAAGCGTCGGAGTCATCACGGTGCCCTGCGAAGAGAGAGCGCATGTGCTCCCGGGCGAGCCTTCGAGCCGCATCCTTTGGAAGACCGGATCGCGGAAGAAGGAGGCTTCCCGAGGCCGCCCCCAAGAAGAAGAAGACATCGTCCAGCCCGGCCCCTGAGGAGGCAGGCCCCTCAGGGCCCGCGCCTGCTCAAGGGGAACCTCCTTCCATCGCATAGGGAAGCGCGCCTGGCGCCCTCCTCAGGCAGGGCCTGGGGGCTCTCCCCTGGAGGGCCGCCGACCTCGCCAAGGTCACGAGGGAGGCGCTTGGGCACCACGTGGAGGCGTGCTTCGAAGCACGTTTTCCTCAAGAAGGAGCAAGGCAAGGAGGGCCAAACCCTCATGAGTTCGTCAGCAAGGCCATTCAGGAGCTACAGGAGTCAAGAGGCATGAGAGGCATCCACCGCTTACCCGCTGTGGCCCCCCATCCAGGCGAGGATGGTGGGCTGCATGTCTGCATCGACATACCAGGGCTCAACCGAGCCGCGTCTCAGGAGCGCCTCTGGCCCTCGCAAGTGGGATGCTGCGAAGGTCCGCCCCACAGCTACGTTCGCATGCCTTATGGCTTGCCGAACGCGGCTGCCGCATACCAGCGCCTCATGAGGGCCATCCTGGAGGCTCAAGAGGTCAGGCGTTTCGCAGCCCTAGTGGAGATGGGGATGGTCCGCGAGGGGCCACCAGCGCCTCCGGAGCCTCCCGAGGCCCCTGGGCCTGGGGGCTCGTGAGGATCGGTTCCCGCAGCCCACCGAGTCTGCTACACCAACACCCCTTCGTCCCCAACATCATCAGGTGACAACTTTCAAGTTTCATTTCCAGCTGGGAGCACCCTCAGGGCCGCATTATTCCCAGGCCGCGTGGGTCCGTCCCTGCGGCGTGTATCCCTTTTATTTCATGTTCTTAGCTTACTTTATTGGGGGCGCCCCTCGGGCTGCATCATCCCCAAGTCGCTTGGGTCAGACCCAGCGGCGTGTACCCTTCTTGCGTTTATCTTAGGGCCATGCTTTCGACCCATCATGCTTGTTATTTGGTGCCTGTCCGTGGCACCTCTTCTTCCTGGATGTCGGAAACTTGCGTGTTAAAGGGGGGTACCTGAGCATTGCGACTCAGGGCTCCTACCGGCCCTCCAGCCCTCACCCTCTGGTCTTGTCCATGGCATTGCGACCTGGCATACCAGCGACGGCTGAGACCAGCTCGAGGGCCGGGACCCGAGGATGTAGAGTTTCGACATCTAACCCAGCTTGTGCGTTAAAGGGGGGGTACCTAAGCATCGCGACTCAGGGCTCCTACCGGATCTCCAGCCCTCACCCTCTGGTCTTGTCCACGGCATCGCGACCTGGCATACCAGTGACGGCTGAGACTCGCTCGAGGGCCAGGACCCGAGGACGTAGAGCAGAAAGGGGAGCGAAGGCGAGAGGGGAGGAGCACGCGAGGACCTCGCCAAGCAACCCCTCGTCGGCCAAGGCACGGACCTAGCGCCGCACCAGGAAGCGTTTCCTGACCCTCGAGATAATTCACTCTCCGGGAACACTAGCTATCGCAGCACCATCCCCGCACCTAATGCAATCCCGTGTTAGCAACGTCGCTCTCCTTTCTCACCGAATGATGGCTGCTTGAGCGCTAAGGGGGACCTCCTGAGCATCGTGACTCAGGGGCTCTTACTGAACCTCGGGCCGCTCACCTCCTGGCCTTGACCACGGCATCGCGACTTGGCATACCAGCGACGGCTGAAGCCGCCTTGGGACTGGGACCTGTCGGCGCAGAGCATCAAGCCCTCACGAGGTCTGAAAGAAGAAACTAAGCTAAGGCGGAATAAGCATCTCGCACTGCTTCACAATGAGGATCATATTGACAAACGGAGCTACAAACATCTTACAAGCCCCCGCGGGGTATATTCTTGGTTCCTCGCAGGAACAAAAGACGCGAATCCTAAGGAGTCCTAACTACAGGGACCATCGCGGCAGACGCCATCATCAACAAGGGGGTCGTCCAGCACCGGCGCCAACCCCATCCAGATCAGGGGCGCCGACGGCCTGATGAGCCCGCCCTGCTCCCGGAGCAGCGCAGGCTCGGGGGCTCGTAGCTGTCGTCGCTCGTCTCCGGAGTCACGAAGAGCTCGGCGGAGTCGCTGGATCCTCCGGCGCCTCCATCGCCTGAGGAGCTGCCAAGGGAGTGGTTGGCCGGCCTCTGTCTCGCCGCAGCAGGGTCCCGACCGCCTCTCCCGGGGCAGCACTCTAGCCGGCGACCCTCCGCATCGAAGACCTTGAAGGACATCACCGAAGCACCGTCGAACTCCAGATGGATCGCGAGGGCGCCCCTTGTCTTGCAGACCCGGGCGACCTCGCCCCAGCCTCGAGTCATGAAGACCTCGCCCGGGGCAACGACCGCGACCTCTGCCCCGGTCGCGAGGGTGCTGCAGTCGGCGTGCTGCAGCCAAAGCCCCGGGGGTTCCCCCTGCGAGATGACGAAGGCGAAGAAAGGGGGAAGGCGGATCCAAGACTTAGGAGGCATGACGGCGTGAAGCACAAACTCTCGGGAGGAGCCTTCGGCGTGGACTCCAGGGGGGAAGATGCACACCTTCGTGACCCGCCGGCACTGACAGCGGCGCTGCCCGTGGCGTTCGGCGTCGACTCCTTCAGAGCCCTCAATATGGGCGTACAAGGGAAGTGGGAACCCTGGTGGTGGCCGCTCACACCAGGGCCTCGGCACTTCCTAGCGGGCGCCCTCACCCCGATGGCAGAGGGCAAGCCATTTCTTCGGTGGAAGCGGGTCAGGATCCTCTTGGGGAGCCTTTCCCTTCTCTGCCGTGGAGAACCGGTGGATCAGAGCCATTGCGGCAAGATGGAGCAAGGACCAGGGAGAAGGAGAAGCAAGGAGAGATAGACTGGAAGGGCACGCGCCGTTCCGTACTTACAGCCGGCGAAGGCCAACCGTCGACCTCCACGATCGCAGGTAATCATGACCCGCTTTGCATGCAGGGACTTGTCAAATCCGTGCAGTTGCCGAGGCGTCGCGGGGAAGCGGAGACGCCCACGTCCAATCAACCGCCACGCGGCACCCAAGGCCGCAGGCTGTTAGGGCCCGCGACGCTTCGCACTTGCCCTTTCGCCTCTCTGCTCGGCCAAGTCCGGGCGCGCCTTGGGCCCGGGGGCTACTGTCGGCGTTCTGGGAACGGGGGTCCCCAGACTTGCCTCCCTACGGCGTGGCTCAAAGGGGGGCCCAGCGCGGCCCATCTTCATCAACACAAGCTCAAGACCCTCGCGAGCGGCCAAACCTCGCGGGGCGGACGACAAGGAGCTTCCTCAGGCACGGCCTCATCAGGCTGGCTCACGAGGAGGCGGAGAGTTCAAGGCGGGGTACCTCGCGAGGTGCCCATGACGCAAGCCATGACGACCAAGGGCGCCAGGCGGGCACCAGCCTGCGTAGTGTCCTCCTTTCCTCTTTGGTGCAAAGGGAGAAAGCGCAGGCGAGAGCATCAAGCAAAGGCATCCACTTCGGTGCAACAAGACCAAGACCAACCCAACGGCAGGGAGGAAGTCATTGTGGAGCCCAAGCAGGCGTCACCACCAGAGCCTTTGACAGGCGAGGACCAACTTTAGTCAGGATAAGTGTACCCGTTGTTCCCCTTCAAAATGCCCAATTGTTGGCACCCTTCCCGCTCAATATTTGGGAAGAGGCCTAGGGCCTTTGCCTATAAATAGGACTAGCCACCCCCAGGGTAGAGGCAACTTGAGCTAGTATCTGGCATACATCTAGAATCGAGAAAGAGAGAGAGCGCGACTGAACTCCTCCTAGCAGTTCATCGCACCAGCCTAGAACACACCCTCGCGAGGCTGTTCTTCCTTGTATTTTTCATCATCAGCCCAAGTGGCAATCCACCACACCACACACTGGAGTAAGGTTTTACACCACAATGGTGGCCTGAACCAGTATAAACCATGTGTCTCTTGTGTTGTTTCTTTTGTAGTTTAGATCCTAGCGATTCGGCGAGGGGCAGGTAGGTAGAGGGCGAAATCTCTGCGCGCACCCCAGTGTTTGAACCTCAAGGGTCTGCCGGATCCCGAAATTCGACAGGTAGTACCTACTGGTGTGGCCATCTCTGCCTCGTAACGCCCCGACGCCCAGCTGTGGCACCCTCTCCACGGCCACGCCACCACCGGCCGGTTCATCTCAAACGAGTGAATCGCGAACCACGCCACCACCATGAGATGACATGTGGGCCAGCCGCATTTAAGGTACGCATGTCATTGACTCATAGGCCGGTGCACTAAGCCACTGAAGCTTGGTCCCGTGGGCCTCGAGAGGGAAATGTAACTCCTGCGGCAGGCCTTGTGGTTCTCCCGTAGTACGAGCTCGTGCCAAACCCGGAATTTGTTTCTTACTACTACCAACTAGTAAGGTACACGTGCATTGCACGGATGAGATTCTGGTGGTTTGTGCATTATGCTTAAGGGCCTTTTTGGTTTGCAGCCTAAGGTTGGCACGCCTAAGCCTAGGTGTGCCACAATATCTTAGGCATGTGTTTGGTTCATTGCCACACTTGTGGCTTGCCACACTTTTCTAGCTACATGGTCCACATGTCATAGACTCAACTTCTTGCCGAATCTTGCCACACTTGTGGTGGCCATTTTGTTAGCCACACTTTTTGTGGCAGCCACACTTTGCCTAAGCTTAGTTGTGGCAAAGTTAGTCATGAACCAAACAGACCCTAAGTTCAACCATGGAGTCTTCTAGATTCTACATGTGGCAGAATCTGGTGGAATGTAGATGATATCGAATGGCCAGTAGTGCTCGGATTTGCCATCTTTGTACCGTCGGATTGGCTTCATCCAACGACTAACTTTCAAAGTCATTCACACACTATATAGGGGTATAGATATAGATGTGCTGGCCCATGCGTTGCAATGGATCCAAAGTATATCTATTTACTGGAGTGCACTCTATACACATTATCTATTTATTTTTCTCTAACCTTTCGTAGCCATGCAACCAAGCCACATAAGCTTCATGGGTGCCCTCACATCATATTATTCACACTACATTGACTGGAAAAAAGATAAATCACCCAAAACAAGATCTTCCCTTTTTTGTTCCTACGATGTTGTGTCGTGCACGTACCTAGTTGTATAGTGTCACTTGAGGGAGTCCTGGATTAGGGGGTCCTCGGACAGCCGGACTATATACTTTGCCCGGACTGTTGGACTATGAAGATACAAGATTGAAGACTTCATCCCGTGTCCGTGTGGGACTCTCCTTTGTGTGGAAGGCAAGTTTGGAAATTCGGATATGTAGATCTCCTTCTCTGTAACCGACTCTGGGTAACCCTAGCCCCCTCTGGTGTCTATATAAACCGGAGGGTTTAGTCCGTAGGACAAGAACAACAATCATAATCATAGGCTAGCTTCTAGGGTTTAGCCTCTATGATCTCGTGGTAGATCAACTCTTATAATACTCATATCATCAAGATCAATCATGCAGGAAGTAGGGTATTACCTCCATCGAGAGGGCCCGAACCTGGGTAAACATTTCGTCCACCGCCTCCTGTTACCATTAGCCTTAGACGCACAGTTCGGGACCCCCTACCCGAGATCCGCCGGTTTTGACACTGACATTGGTGCTTTCATTGAGAGTTCCACCGTGTCGTCACGATAAGGCTTGATGTCTCCTTCAATCATCTTCAACGATGCGGTCCAGGGTGAGGTTTTCCTCCCCGGACAGATCTTCATATTCGGCGGCTTCGTACTGCGGGCCAACTCGCTTGGCCGTCTGGAGTAGATCGATAGCTACGCCCCTGGCCATCAAGTCAGGTTTGGAAGCTTGAACTATACTGGCGACATCCACGGAGACTTGATCTTCGACGGATTCGAGCCCATGACAGACGCGCTGAACAGTCACGACGAGCATGACTTAGATCTGCTATCAGACAGTGTTCGGGAGATCACGCCTGCGGCTGCCCCGGCCCTCAATCTGGAGCAGATCGTGCCATCCGAGGACGGGCGGATGGACCTCGCCATGGAGGTCACACACTCAGCGGCGATAGAGATGAACACTAACTTCACCTCTTATGAGGCCGGTGTCATCGAACCCTCGGACTCGTCTCTGGCCACAGGCTCCGAACCGCGTGTGTCCGTGCCTATCGAATCTGATTGGGCACCGATCATGGAGTTTACCTCCACGAACATCTTTCAGCACTCACCCTTGGGCGACGTGCTCAATTCATTGAGGACTCTTGGCCGAACTATGTCCGGCTGGAGTGGTAAGCGGACAACAAAGAAATTTGTTCCCCACCCACCACCCGCTTAATAGCCACTGTCGATGACTTAACCGACGTGCTTGACTTCAACTCCGAAGACATCGACGGTATCGACGACGATGCAGGAGAAGAACATGAACCACCTCCCTCAGCGCGCTAGACAACCACCTCATCATATGATATATATACATGGTGGATACCCCCAAAGAAAGCAATGGCGATGAGGCAACGGAGGATAATCCCCTTGAGAAGCAATCTAAGCACCGGCGTCATAGGCGCCGCTCTAAGCCCCACCATAGCAAAACTAGTGATACCGGCACAAGAGATGATAACAATCCGGATGGTGCCGAAGATGAAAACAATCCCGCCCAGCCAGGCTTCGAGCAGGCCGAGCGGGAGGATGGGCAAACTAGCCCTAAGGAACAGGCAACAGATGGAGAATCAAAGGATGACAATTACATGCCCCTCTCCGAAGACGAGGTGAGCCTCGGCGATGAAGAATTCATCATGCTCGAGGATCCCGTCGAGCAGGAGCGCTTCAAGCGCTGGCTTATAGCCACTGCAAAAACCTGAAGAAGCAGCAGCAGCAGCTTCAAGCTAGACCAAGAAAACTGCGCACCTGTTGCAAATTGGAGGGTTGGGGCCAAGTTTTAATTGCTTCAATTTTAGATTCATCAACATGGACACCCTTGGAAGATACAACAAAACCCAAGAAAACCACTTTGTCAACACCAAATGTGCACTTTTTCATGTTTGCATAAAGACTTTCCTTGCGAAGGGTTTGTAAAACAGCCCTAACATGATTAAGATGCTCTTTCATGGTTTTGCTAAACACAAGAATATCATCGAATTAAACCACAACAAGGACTCCAATATAAGGGCGAAGCACATAATGCATGAGGCGCACGAAAGTACCGGGAGCCTCTGATAAACCCATACGCATAACTAACCACTCATATAGGCCAATTTGGTTTTGAAAGCAGTTTTCCATTCATCACCCTCTTGAATGTGTATTCGGTAATAGCCACTTTTAAGATCAATCTTTGAGAAAAAGTTGGTGAAAGGACATGCGGTGCCCCCATGTGTGGTTTTGGTAATTGATGACATTCTCTATGGACTAATGGTTGCATCGAGTTATATTTGAAGGATTTTTCCATAGGCATTTCTTGAAGTCCATGTGTTGGTTTCAAGGAGTTTATGGGTTGACCAAGGTGCTATTAAGGAATTATCCAAAGATTGGTCATGTGAGTGTTGAGCTTATTGCAAGAATGTCTTGAAGAAGAAGATTGTGTGATCATTCATATTTACCTTCAAGACATCATTCAAATGAAGAGAGTTGGAAAGACTCAAGGTTGATCAAGACTAAGTCAAGAGTGAATCAAGTTGATCAACTCACAAAGCATAGAAGATGTACCGAGTGGGACCAAGTGTTCCCATGGTATGGTAAGCATTCTCCATTACGCTTTGTGTACTAACCCATGGTCTACGTGAGAGTTCTTTGTGGGGTTAGGTATGTTTCCATGGTCTTGCGTCAAGAGGAAGATCCCATACAACCCATGGAGGATGACATCAAGTGGTGATCGTCATCAAGTTTGCAGTGTGCAAGTTCAAGTGGATCAACACAAAGAGTGGCTCACCCATAATGGAGTATGGGGGAGCAATCAAGTTTGAATCTTGCCATCCATTGTGGTGTCAATGGACTTGTGAAGATGTGCTGAAGAGTCGCTCACCCATAGTGGACTATGGGGGAGCAATCATCTAGTCTTCATCGAGCCAGCGCAATCAAGAAAGGTGGTCCAACTTGAGGAGTCAAGATCGTCATCATCTAGCTCAAGTGGACCATGTGCAAGGCAAGGTTTGCCCTTGATAGGTTTTCTATTTTACCGGTCTCATGGTGGTAGTTGGGAGACTAGGTTATAGGATCGATAGCCGTACTATCAAGGGGGGCTCTCAACTGAGTAGCTTGATCGTATCGTTCATCGAGAGCTCAAACCATTGCATCCTTGCATCATGTTTCTTGGTTCTTGTTTGGTTCTCTTTGTTAGTCTTAGATCTTATGATCATCTTGATGACAAGCTTGAGTTCATCAAAAACGGAGTTTGCATGCGTCTTCTATGATGTTTTCGGTGTTGGAGGTTTTACCAGTCTTCTCCGAGGAAGGGTTCTCACCATTTTCTTTTGGGCCTTTTCTCACTTGCTTATTACTGGTATTTCTATCAAGATTGTGTTATCCCTTGTCGTTAGCTTTCCAACAAACTTGGTTTCGTTGAATTCGGAGTCCGTTTGCAAAAGTTGTGGCTGTTTTGGTGAAGGCTGCAGCGGTACTACCGCGACTAGAGCGGATGTAATTTTTTACTACCGCTCTAGAGCGGTACTACCGCAGCTCCTGAGCGGTAGTACCGCTCCAGAGCAGTACTACCGTGGCTCATAAGCGGTAGTACCGCCCCGGACCAAAAACTCGTGTTTTCTCTCTCGTTTGGGCTGTTTTGAGCGTGCTAAGCGGTAGTACCGCTCCTCCAAGCGGTAGTACCGCTTGTGCACGACCTAAGCACATAACGGTTGGATTCGGGAGGTCCTATAAAAGTGGGTCTTCTTCCCCATTGAACCTTATCCTTTTGAGCTCGTGTTCTTCCCCCATTGTTGACCTTGTTCGAGCTTGCTAACTCTCAATCCCTCCATGGATTCTTGCTAGTTTTTGAGGGAAAGAGAGGAGATCTAGATCCACATTTCCACCAATCACTTTCTCCTCTATGTGAGGAACCCCTTGGATCTTGATCTTGGAGTTCTTGGTGTTCTCCTTCTTGTTCTTCCTCTCATTTTCCTCCCTAGCATTAGTTGCTTGGTGGGATTTGAGAGAAGGACTTGGGCACTCCGTGTGCCCTTGCCATTGCATTTGGTGCATCGGTTTGAGTTCTCCACGGTGATACGTGGAAGTGAAGTTTTGAAGCTTATTACTCTTGGGTGCTTGGTGCCTTGAGCTTGTTCCTCTTGGGTGCTTGGCGCCCTAGGCAGTTAGTGGTGTTGGAGCTCAATCATTGTGGTGTAAAGCTCCGGACAGCGTCGGGTCTCCAATTAGGTTGTGGAGATCGCCCGAGCATCTTGACGGGCTCTGGTGACCGCCCCAAGGGTTGCCAAAGTGTCTGGGTTGGTGACCGCCCCAACGGTTGCCATTTATGCGGGTTCGGTGACCGCCCTCAAGGGTCCCTTAGTGGAATCACGGCATCTTGCATTGTCTTGGCGTGAGGAGATTCTGGTGGCCCTAGTGGCTTCTTGGGAGCATTGTGCCTCCACACCGCTCCAAGCGGAGATTAGCATCCGCAAGGGTGTGAACTTGGGATACATCGTCGTCTCTGCGTGCCTCGGTTATCTCTTACCCGAGCCCTTTACTTATGCATTTTACTTTGTGATAGCCATATTGTTCTTTGTCATATATCTTGCTATCACATAGTTGCTTATCTTGCTTAGCATAAGTTGTTGGTGCACATAGGTGAGCCTAGTTGTTTTAGGTTTTGTGCTTGACAAATTTCTCATGTGATATTATTCCATAGTGTAAAGATAGCAAATTTTCTAGTACTTAGTGGCATGTGGAATAGCAATCTAGCAAATATTGCATGATCTGATCATCTACTCACAATTAATCTGTGAGTTTTCCCATGAAGTGTACTTTATTTGGTTGACTAACAGAGGAACAAACAAGCCAATTTTTGAAAAGTGAAAAGTCAAGGAACCCTAAAAATCTAGTGTCAAAACCCAAAAAGTGTTGTCAACCAAGAAGAAGGCACTGACAAAAAGGCAAAAGAATTGGCAAATGGAAGTGCAAGTAGAAGGCATTGTCTTGCAAAGAGAAGGCATATTCAGCACGGAAGACAAGTCAATTCAACAAGGAAAGGCCTTCCAAACTAAATCTTGAAAAACAGAAATGAGAGGCTATTGATTAGGACGCCTTTTGAAAGTAACTTATCAATTTTGATACTTTTTGGAAGGAAAGGTAATTTAAGTTTGGTCAATGGTTGTAAAATGGGTAGCAAGCCTTGTGACTAACACTTAAAACTTGGGGCCAAAAATGATCAAGGTTTTTGGGATTGGAGCTTGCTACTTGAAATTAGGATTATCATTTTTTGGTCAATTGTTCAATTTTATCTTATCCAATGTGTTCTTGGTAACTTGTTTAAATTGTTTTTTGAAAGCCCCTTTTGGTTTTCTTGCATGTTTTATTTCATTGTTTGTATGTTGGTGATTATGTGAGTTGTGGCCTTTTCCTTCTTGTATTTTTGGCTCTGTGAGAGATTAATAATATCCATTATGGGGGTATGTGTTGTGCACCTCACCCTATAATGTTTGAGAATAGCATCTAGTATTGATATTAAATTTCTTTTGGTTTTATAGAAATTAAATTCTAAATTGTCCATTAATATCTCTTGTTGATCCTCTTATTGCCCTTGTTAAGTTTTCTTTTTATTTGGGGAGTAATTTATGTTATTACTAGTAGAATTTTAATTTTTAGTGTTGATATTGTTATTGTTCCTAGGTGGTTGCTCTCAATTGATCTGTTTATGTGTTGTATTCCTGTATTACCAAATTCTTTCATTTTGTTTTAATGAGTCATTTTGTGTGTAATTTTTTTTACCTTTTTTTACCTTTTCTTCAAGTTGTCATCCTTGTTCTCCTTTTCTTGTTTTTCTTTTTTGTTAGTTTTTTGGAGTTTACTTATTTATTAATAAATAATTTAATCTTTTCATTTTTTCAAATTTTTTCTCAAGTGTTTTTGGTAGGAATTTTTGGTTGTCTCATGATTTGTTGGCTGTTTTTTAATCCTTTTGGGTGAATCTTTTGTGTATGGATTTTCTGATGATTTTAATATATCTTATGGATTTCTTTTCTTTTCTTGGATTTTGCTTTTGTTTGTTTGATCTTAGGATGTTTTCTTTTATTGGCATTTCTTTGCTCATTATAGGGCTACTAGGTCAATTGAAACATAATTCATTTTATCTATTATTTATTGGTTCCTATTGTTTTTTTTGTTTGGTTTTTGTTTGGTGTTCTACATTTGAATGTTTCCGCCTAGAAAGTGTTGTATTATTGTTTGGATTATATAACATATCTAAGTACTATTTCTTCTATCTCATTAATTTATTCTGTTCTTTTCATTCATTTTGGTTTTTTTTTCATATCTTGATCTTGTTTTTTAAAGCTCAATTTGTTTTTTATCCTTGTTTTGTCATTTATTAACATACTATGTATTTAAATTTTTGGATATTTCTTCTTTTTTTCTTTTGGTATTTTCACTTTTTGTAATTATTAATATATCATTTGTTATCCTTTACCGGTTACATTTATTTTTCTTTAACTTGCTCTTATGTTTTCTTGGGTTCGAAGCTTTTGCCTGAGTCTTCTCATGTTATCTTATGCTCTTTTGGGTATTTCCATGCTTTACACTTTTGCCTTTGTCCTCGTCTTATAGCTTTTACTCACTTCCCTTTGGCTAGTTTTTTATGCTATTGATTGTTTTTATTGTTGGTATGCATTATTGCTATCTTTAAACATTATTTCTATTTTTCCCTTCATCTAAACTCATTTTGGTTGAGCTTCTTGTTTTTTCATTGCTAATTTTTGTTTGGTTTTCCTATTGCTCACTTGTTTAGTTCATTTTTTGGAATCTTTTTATTTGTTTCAAATCAATTTTATCTTTGACTAGTTTTAGTTTATTTCTATACTTTTCTTTGGCATTTTGGTTGGTTTTTTGTTTGTTCTTTGTTTTCTTGCTTGTCTTCTTTATTTCTTGGTATTTTTTTAATTTTGGCCAATTTTTTCCCAAATTGGCATTTGGTTTGTTCACCTTTTGGAAAACATTGGAGAACTTTATTTTGCTTCATTTCCCATTGCATAGTGGGAATTTCAAGTTTGGGAAGTTCTGATTTCCTTTTTTGTTAAGATTGCATTTCCCTATATGTTTAGTGTATCCATTCTCTTGAATTTGATTAAAATGGGGGTTGAAGGAGTGCCCTGTTTTGGTAATATGTTTTAACTCTCAATCCTCCATGGATTCTTGCTAGTTTTGAGGGAAAAGAGAGGAGATCTAGATCCACATTTCCACCAATCACTTTCTCCTCTATGTGAGGGAACCCTTGGATCTTGATCTTGGAGTTCTTGGTGTTCTCCTTCTTGTTCTTCCTCTCATTTTCCTCCCTAGCATTAGTTGCTTGGTGGGATTTGAGAGAGAAGGACTTAGGCACTCCGTGTGCCCTTGCCATTGCATTTGGTGCATCGGTTTGAGTTCTCCACGGTGATCGTGGAAGTGAAGTTTGAAGCTTATTACTCTTGGGTGCTTGGTGCCCTTGAGCTTGTTCCTCTTGGGTGCTTGGGCGCCTAGGCGGTTAGTGGTGTTCGAGCTCAATCATTGTGGTGTAAAGCTCCGGCAAGCGTCGGGTCTCAATTAGGTTGTGGAGATCGCCTGAGCATCTTGACGGGCTCTGGTGACCGCCCCAAGGGTTGCCAAAGTGTCTGGGTTCGGTGACCGCCCCAACGGTTGCCATTTGTGCAGGTTCGGTGACCGCCTCAAGGGTCCCTTAGTGGAATCACGGCATCTTGCATTGTGCGAGGCGTGAGGAGATTCTGGTGGCCCTAGTGGCTTCTTGGGGAGCATTGTGCCTCCACACCGCTCCAAACGGAGATTAGCATCCGCAAGGGTGTGAACCGGGATACATCGTCGTCTCTGCGTGCCTCGGTTATCTCTTACCCGAGCCCTTTACTTATGCATTTTACTTTGTGATAGCCATATTGTTCTTTGTCATATATCTTGCTATCACATAGTTGCTATCTTGCTTAGCATAAGTTGTTGGTGCACATAGGTGAGCCTAGTTGTTTTAGGTTTTGTGCTTGACAAATTAACTGTTAGGTTTATTCCACATTTGTTCAAGCCTAAACCGTAAATATTTTAAAGCGCCTATTCACCCCCTCTAGGCGACATCCTCGATCTTTCAATTGGTATCAGAGCCTCGTCTCTCTTTGTTGGGCTTAACCGCCTAGAGAGTAAAGATGTCGACTAGGGGATTAGGATTCTCTGACACTCTTAGTTTCAATGGCACAAATTTTGATGTTTGGGTAATTCACATGCTTAATCTCTTTAGGGTCATGGACCCAAATTTAGAGCGAATTGTAGATATGAGTTTTTCTCCTCCAAAGGATCCCCAAAGATTATCTTTAGAGGATGAGAAAAACTCTTATCTCAATGCTCAAGCTTCTAATGTGCTTTTCGATGCTTTGAGCAATGTAGTTATATTTCATCTCATGTCGTTCCGGGATGCTCATGAGTTATGGACAAAGCTTCAAGATAAATATGGTGTGTCCAAGTTTTGTGGGGATGGTTGTTCTCCCTCCACCTCCGGTCATATAGTCTTCTCAACTTCTTCTACTTCACCTACATGTGGTTTGCCACAAGGTAATGATATGGTGAGTAGTGTTGATCATTGCAATGATGATAGTATGCTTATTGTGGATGATCCTTCATCACTATATTATTGCAATGCTCCCTCTTTGGGCTTTAACACTTCGAGCACTCCAAATGTTTCACATGCTTGTGTTGATAGTCCTTGCGTATCATGTAGAAATTGTGTGACTAGATCTCATGATGATATGCTTGCTATGTCTTGTTGGCATGATAAAAATGCATCTATTTCATCGAATTGTTGTGCTAAAAATGTAGAGGAAATCGAACACTCCATGGAACAAGATGTGGTGTTTAATGGTGCCTCAAGGAATCCCACATCATCATCTATTGCTTTTTGCCTTATGGCTAAGGCGTCAAAGGTAACTCCTACTTTGTACCCCAATATGTCTCTTGATGATGATGTTGATGCTAATGATGATGAGGATAATGATGAAGAGAATGATAATGTTGCCTCCTTAAAAACTAAGGGGGAAATGATTTTTAACGCTCTTCATAAAAATAAAATTGCTCGCTCCAACTTCATGGAAATAATGTCCATTGCCATTGATGGCAAGAAATACATTGAGTAGTTGGAATCTCATCTAGAGGAGCATGAGGCCACCATTGAGAAAATGGAAGCTCATGGGCGTGATTACGCAAATGAGATCGCGGACCTCTCTCAAGCTCTTGAACTTGAACAAACCACCAAGGAATCTCTTGAGGAGACTTTTGCTCTAGAATTGTCTAGAGTGAAGGAATCTACTGATAGATCTCTTGAGGTGGCCAATGTTTTTGAAACTAAAAATGCTAAGCTTGAAGTTGCTCATGCTAGACTCCTTGAGGATTTTGAGCACCTCGAAAATGGCTCAAGGGTCATCAAGGGTGAGCTCATCAAACTCACCGAGTCTCATGCTCAACTTGAAGCTTCTTATTTAAAAGAGCTTGCCAAGTTGCCTTCTCCTCTTGTTGTTAATGATGATGCTTGTGCTACTAATTCTATTACTTGTGAAGCATCCATTTTGAAGGAGAATGTTGAGCTACGGGCTCAACTTGAGGTGCTATCTTGCAATTATCGGAAATTGGAAGAAAGTCATGAAAAGCTCTCAAGCTCTCATGATGATATTCTAGTATCCCATAGTGTGCTAAAGATAGCTCATGAGGCCATGATTGCTAAGGTAACATCTAGTGAGCGTCATGTGGATACTAGCACTACTTCTAGTCAAAATAGTATATTGCCATGTGCTAGTCCTTGTAATTCATCTACTCACAATGTTGGTACATCTTGTGATGAATTGCTTTCCTTGCCTTGTTGCTCTAACGATGAAGCTTATACTTCCTCTAGTACTTGTGTTGAGACTAACCATGTAGAGGAAATCAAAGAGCTCAAGGCCCAAGTCACTTCTTTGAAGAAAGACTTGAAAAAGTGTCATGAAGGGAAATCCGCACTCAACAATATCTTGAGTGTGCAAAATCCCCAATGACAAAGGTGGACTTGGATTCAACTCCAATAAGAAGAAGAAGTCCAACATGAACAAAAAGAAGGGCCAAGAACAAGTTAAGAATTTGGCCAAGATTGTTTGCTTCAAGTGCAAAGTAGAAGGGCATCATGTTAGATCTTGCCCATTGAAGAAGAAGGCCATTAGTGTCAAGCAACAAGGAAGAGGGCACAAGTTCAATCTCATGCTCAACCTCAAGTTGAAGAAAGGCCACTTCCCAAGAAGACTCAAGCTAATGCTTCTCTTGTGGAAAAATCAAGTGAGAAGAAAGTGAAGAGTAGACGTTGCTACTTATGTCGTGGGAAAGGTCACGTCGCTTCTTCATGCACTAGTGGTAACTTATCCAACCCAATTATTATTGATGATATCTATTCTCTTGGGAAGGATAAGGTTGGCAATGTGTTTGCCAAGTTTGTTGGTACTCAAAGTGGTGTCAAGAAAAGAACCATTTGGGTAGCCAAGCCTATTGTGACTAACCACTTAGGACCCAACTTGGTTGGGGACCAACAAGCTCAAACTTGATCAATAGGTGTTTTTGGAGGGCATTGGAGACTTGGCTACATTACGAAGAATTAAGGGGACTTCATCATTCTTTTTGTCACAAGCCAAGTCAATTGGATTATCAAGTTTCTATCTTATATCCAATGTGCCTCCTTGCGGTAACTTGTACTTAAATTGTTTACTTTGAAAGGTACTTGCCCCCTTGCATGTTTTGGTTTTGTTCCTTGCATGTGTTTGTATATGTTGCGCTTCCAACTTGCTTATGTATGTTGGTGTGCACTTCATGTACCTGTGAGTTGTGCGTTGAGCCTTTGTGCATCTTCTTTGTATCTTAGTTGGCTCTTGTGAGAGATTAATGGAATATCCCATTATTGGGGAGTGATGTGCTTTGTGCACCTCACACTCCTATAAGTGTGTGTACATGAGGAATAGCATCTAGTATTGATATTACAAGATTATCTAGTCACTATGTGGTATGTCTTCTCATGAGAAATTCAAATTCTAAATTGTCCATTAATTATCTCTTGTTGGATCCTCTTATTGCCTCTTGTTAAGTTTTCTTCATTGGTATCACATTATGGGGGAGTAATATGCTATGTATATTACTAGCCTAGAAAATGTGTACATTTGAGATATTGTCACCTAGTGTTGATATTGTAGATTATCTTGTTCCTAGGTGGCATGTTAGCTCTACAAGTTGCAATCTGCTTGTGTGTGGTGTGAAGATGATGTTGGATATCCTTGCTATCTACCACGGGAATTCTTTACATCTACTTCTTGTCTTTTGACAATTGGTAGTCATTTATGTGTGGTAGAATTTATTGATCATCTTTACATTGGCTTTTGTTTTACTTGCCTTTTCTCTTGCCAAGGATTGTGTCAACTCACGTTGTCTTCCATACCACTTGTGGATCTTGTTTATTTCTTGTTCTTGTCTAGTGTTTTCTAGATATAGTGAAAGCGGTGATCTCACCTTGTGCATTTTGTATTCAAATACAAATCCTATATAATGCACAACTCGTGGGGGAGCTATTCTATTTTCTTCAGAACACTCTTCTTGTGATCCTTACCAAGTGTGTTTTGGTGGAAGGCAAGCCATTTCTTTTTGGTACTATGTGCCATCATGAAACTTTGTTGAGGGCTTGGTTTGTTTGGAACCATCCTCTCTTTGGGAGTTTGACATCTTTAGTTTAGTGTGTATCAATGGATATCTCATTCCTTGATGTATCTTTAATGATATCTTCCAAGTGATGATTTCTCCATTTAGTATCCTTTTCACTTGGCATTTCTTTGTCTTTTGGTTTCGGGTTTTGAAAGTCTTGAGCATGCATGTTTACTTCATGTATTTCATTTGGCATGCTTTCTTTCTTTGACTCAATATATAGGGGAAACTCCACCTAGGCTCAATTTGGATGAGATGTGCATGAAATTCATTTTCATATCTATATGCACATATTTATGTGGAGTTTGTCCTATGTATTGGTGTTTCTAACTATTTGGTCCCGATGAGTTTGGGTACCATTTAGTTTGTGTTGTTCTTCTAGGAACATTTGGAGATGCATTGGATGCTCGGCTCACTCACAAGAAAGGTGTTGTCACCATGTGCATATTGGAGTCAAGCTAGGATGATAAATGAACTACTATCTACCTTCAATTGGTATCTACTATATCCTTCCAATGATATCTCGGTAACAAGTATCTATTCATGCTTTCCTCTCTTGCATTCAACCTTGTGTAGGCTGTATCTTGGCATGATATTCATTTCATATCTTGTGATACTTGTTTCCTTTCTCAAAGCATCCCAACGATGATCTCTGTTGCTAGTTGTGATGCCCTTGATGGATGTGTGTTTGGACTTCATTTATATACAATAAGACCATATCTAGCCAAGTGCTATGCTTTCAAGCAAATATCTTATTGGTATATTTATGACTTCCTTGTGGATATCTTGTTCCTTCGTGGTGTAACTATTTCGGGTGTACATCCTTCTTTGTAGATATATATATATATCATCATGATTTCGTCTACATAGAACCTTATACACTTGAGAGAAATTACATCTCTAGTTGATATCCTTTCTTTCACGTCCACCTTGTCTTTCTTATGTTATTTCTTTGGTGGCTCCGTGAAAGCTTTTGCCTTGAGTGCGTGTCCTCTATCGTTGCATCTTGATGCACTCTTGTGTGGTGAAGATTATCTTCCTCATGCTTATCTTTACAAGGCTTTTGCCATCTTAATTGGCATCCCTCGTCTTGATGAGGCTTTTATCTTCTATCTTCACCACGGGTTGTCACAAGCATAAGTTCTTTATATGCTTATTAGTAAGCTTGTGAACCCATTTGCTAGTTGTGTGTGGGAATGATAGGCCTTGCACCGTGTGCCTCATTCTTTCAAGACTATGTTGATGCTTAATGCTCATCCTAATTTTAGTCCTCTCAAGTGCTTCGCCATGACTCACACACATCATTTTGGTTGAGCCTATTCTTAAGTTGCCTCTTTTACATGTTGCTCAACCATTTTGCTTGTTGCAAGCGCTAGGCTTTGTTTCCTATATGCTCACTTGCACTGGATGTGAGTTTCTATTGATTTTGGGGGAGCTATGATCCTATTTTGTGCACTTTGTATTCAAATACAAAATTCTTATGTGTGCACAAATCATGGGGAGCTTCTCTAGTTTCTTTAGAACACTCCTTTGCGTTTATCATAATATCTTTATTCTTGTGGCATGTAGGATCATTGGTCTAGTTGGTTCAATTGATATCCGTTGATTGCTTGCTTCAATTGGTATCTTCTGATTGCTTGTGTCTCTCTTTGTTATGTCTTTGTGTCATATCTTTTTGTTGCAATCTTTGGGCCTCAATATAGTTTGTCTTCCTCCAAGTATTGGCAGTTGGATATGTGTATTGCATTCCACTCCCTTGTTGAGAAATACACAATTTATGGAGGAACACCTTTTATTTTGGCCTTCTCAGCTTTTCACCCATTTTGGCAATCGATGCCAATGGGGGAGGAATTTCAGAGAGTTTTGTGGAGAAGTCTTCTGAGTTTTCTCCTTGCTTTAGTTTTGGTGCTAAGCATTTGCATCTCATTCTCCTGCATCATTGGTTGTTGCATTGCATTGCGATGCATAATTCCTTATATAAACTCTCTTGAAAGTGATTGTCATCAATTACCAAAATGGGGGAGATTGAAAGGACATGTGGTGCCCCCATGTGTGGTTTTGGTAATTGATGATATTCTCTATGGACTAATGGTTGCATCGAGTTATATTTGAAGGATTTTTCCATAGGCATTTCTTGAAGTCCATGTGTTGGTTTCAAGGAGTTTATGGGTTGACCAAGGTGCTATTAAGGAATTATCCAAAGATTGGTCATGTGAGTGTTGAGCTTATTGCAAGAATGTCTTGAAGAAGAAGATTGTGTGATCATTCATATTTACCTTCAAGACATCATTCAAATGAAGAGAGTTGGAAAGACTCAAGGTTGATCAAGACTAAGTCAAGAGTGAATCAAGTTGATCAACTCACAAAGCATAGAAGATGTACCGAGTGGGACCAAGTGTTCCCATGGTATGGTAAGCATTGTCCATTACGCTTTGTGTACTAACCCATGGTCTACGTGAGAGTTCTTTGTGGGGTTAGGTATGTTTCCATGGTCTTGCGTCAAGAGGAAGATCCCATACAACCCATGGAGGATGACATCAAGTGGTGATCGTCATCAAGTTTGCAGTGTGCAAGTTCAAGTGGATCAACACAAAGAGTGGCTCACCCATAATGGAGTATGGGGGAGCAATCAAGTTTGAATCTTGCCATCCATTGTGGTGTCAATGGACTTGTGAAGATGTGCTGAAGAGTCGCTCACCCATAGTGGACTATGGGGGAGCAATCATCTAGTCTTCATCGAGCCAACGCAATCAAGAAAGGTGGTCCAACTTGAGGGAGTCAAGATCGTCATCATCTAGCTCAAGTGGACCATGTGCAAGGCAAAGGTTTGCCCTTGATAGGTTTTCTATTTTACCGGTCTCATGGTGGTAGTTGGGAGACTAGGTTATAGGATCGATAGCCGTACTATCAAGGGGGGCTCTCAACTGAGTAGCTTGATCGTATCGTTCATCGAGAGCTCAAACCATTGCATCCTTGCATCATGTTTCTTGGTTCTTGTTTGGTTCTCTTTGTTAGTCTTAGATCTTATGATCATCTTGATGACAAGCTTGAGTTCATCAAAAACGGAGTTTGCATGCGTCTTCTATGATGTTTTCGGTGTTGGAGGTTTTACCAGTCTTCTCCGAGAAGGGTTCTCACCATTTTCTTTTGGGCCTTTTCTCACTTGCTTATTACTGGTATTTCTATCAAGATTGTGTTATCCCTTGTCGTTAGCTTTCCAACAAACTTGGTTTCGTTGAATTCGGAGTCCGTTTGCAAAAGTTGTGGCTGTTTTGGTGAAGGCTGCAGCGGTACTACCGCGACTAGAGCGGATGTAATTTTTTACTACCGCTCTAGAGCGGTACTACCGCAGCTCCTGAGCGGTAGTACCGCTCCAGAGCAGTACTACCGTGGCTCCTAAGCAGTAGTACCGCCCCGGACCAAAAACTCGTGTTTTCTCTCTCGTTTGGGCTGTTTTGAGCGTGCTAAGCGGTAGTACCGCTCCTCCAAGCGGTAGTACCGCTTGTGCACGACCTAAGCACATAACGGTTGGATTCGGGAGGTCCTATAAAAGGGGGTCTTCTTCCCCATTGAACCTTATCCTTTTGAGCTCGTGTTCTTCCCCCATTGTTGACCTTGTTCGAGCTTGCTAACTCTCAATCCCTCCATGGATTCTTGCTTGTTTTTGAGGGAAAAGAGAGAGATCTAGATCCACATTTCCACCAATCACTTTCTCCTCTATGTGAGGGGAACCCTTGGATCTTGATCTTGGAGTTCTTGGTGTTCTCCTTCTTGTTCTTCCTCTCATTTTCCTCCCTAGCATTAGTTGCTTGGTGGGATTTGAGAGAGAAGGACTTGGGCACTCCGTGTGCCCTTGCCATTGCATTTGGTGCATCGGTTTGAGTTCTCCACGGTGATACGTGGAAGTGAAGTTTGAGAAGCTTATTACTCTTGGGTGCTTGGTGCCCTTGAGCTTGTTCCTCTTGGGTGCTTGGGCGCCCTAGGCGGTTAGTGGTGTTGGAGCTCAATCATTGTGGTGTAAAGCTCCGGCAAGCGTCGGGTCTCAATTAGGTTGTGGAGATCGCCCGAGCATCTTGACGGGCTCTGGTGACCGCCCCCAAGGGTTGCCAAAGTGTACGGGTTCGGTGACCGCCCCCAACGGTTGCCATTTATGCGGGTTCGGTGACCGCCTCAAGGGTCCCTTAGTGGAATCACGGCATCTTGCATTGTGCGAGGGCGTGAGGAGATTACGGTGGCCCTAGTGGCTTCTTGGGGAGCATTGTGCCTCCACACCGCTCCAAACGGAGATTAGCATCCGCAAGGGTGTGAACTTCGGGATACATCGTCGTCTCTGCGTGCCTCGGTTATCTCTTACCCGAGCCCTTTACTTATGCATTTTACTTTGTGATAGCCATATTGTTCTTTGTCATATATCTTGCTATCACATAGTTGCTTATCTTGCTTAGCATAAGTTGTTGGTGCACATAGGTGAGCCTAGTTGTTTTAGGTTTTGTGCTTGACAAATTAACTGTTAGGTTTATTCCACATTTGTTCAAGCCTAAACCGTAAATATTTTAAAGCGCCTATTCACCCCCCTCTAGGCGACATCCTCGATCTTTCAATTGGTATCAGAGCCTCGTCTCTCTTTGTTGGGCTTAACCGCCTAGAGAGTAAAGATGTCGACTAGGGGATTAGGATTCTCTGACACTCTTAGTTTCAATGGCACAAATTTTGATGTTTGGGTAATTCACATGCTTAATCTCTTTAGGGTCATGGACCCAAATTTAGAGCGAATTGTAGATATGAGTTTTTCTCCTCCAAAGGATCCCCAAAGATTATCTTTAGAGGATGAGAAAAACTCTTATCTCAATGCTCAAGCTTCTAATGTGCTTTTCGATGCTTTGAGCAATGTAGTTATATTTCATCTCATGTCGTCCGGGATGCTCATGAGTTATGGACAAAGCTTCAAGATAAATATGGTGTGTCCAAGTTTTGTGGGGATGGTTGTTCTCCCTCCACCTCCGGTCATATAGTCTTCTCAACTTCTTCTACTTCACCTACATGTGGTTTGCCACAAGGTAATGATATGGTGAGTAGTGTTGATCATTGCAATGATGATAGTATGCTTATTGTGGATGATCCTTCATCACTATATTATTGCAATGCTCCCTCTTTGGGCTTTAACACTTCGAGCACTCCAAATGTTTCACATGCTTGTGTTGATAGTCCTTGCGTATCATGTAGAAATTGCGTGACTAGATCTCATGATGATATGCTTGCTATGTCTTGTTGGCATGATAAAAATGCATCTATTTCATCGAATTGTTGTGCTAAAAATGTAGAGGAAATCGAACACTCCATGGAACAAGATGTGGTGTTTAATGGTGCCTCAAGGAATCCCACATCATCATCTATTGCTTTTTGCCTTATGGCTAAGGCGTCAAAGGTAACTCCTACTTTGTACCCCAATATGTCTCTTGATGATGATGTTGATGCTAATGATGATGAGGATAATGATGAAGAGAATGATAATGTTGCCTCCTTAAAAACTAAGGGGGAAATGATTTTTAACGCTCTTCATAAAAATAAAATTGCTCGCTCCAACTTCATGGAAATAATGTCCATTGCCATTGATGGCAAGAAATACATTGAGTAGTTGGAATCTCATCTAGAGGAGCATGAGGCCACCATTGAGAAAATGGAAGCTCATGGGCGTGATTACGCAAATGAGATCGCGGACCTCTCTCAAGCTCTTGAACTTGAACAAACCACCAAGGAATCTCTTGAGGAGACTTTTGCTCTAGAATTGTCTAGAGTGAAGGAATCTACTGATAGATCTCTTGAGGTGGCCAATGTTTTTGAAACTAAAAATGCTAAGCTTGAAGTTGCTCATGCTAGACTCCTTGAGGATTTTGAGCACCTCGAAAATGGCTCAAGGGTCATCAAGGGTGAGCTCATCAAACTCACCGAGTCTCATGCTCAACTTGAAGCTTCTTATTTAAAAGAGCTTGCCAAGTTGCCTTCTCCTCTTGTTGTTAATGATGATGCTTGTGCTACTAATTCTATTACTTGTGAAGCATCCATTTTGAAGGAGAATGTTGAGCTACGGGCTCAACTTGAGGTGCTATCTTGCAATTATCGGAAATTGGAAGAAAGTCATGAAAAGCTCTCAAGCTCTCATGATGATATTCTAGTATCCCATAGTGTGCTAAAGATAGCTCATGAGGCCATGATTGCTAAGGTAACATCTAGTGAGCGTCATGTGGATACTAGCACTACTTCTAGTCAAAATAGTATATTGCCATGTGCTAGTCCTTGTAATTCATCTACTCACAATGTTGGTACATCTTGTGATGAATTGCTTTCCTTGCCTTGTTGCTCTAACGATGAAGCTTATACTTCCTCTAGTACTTGTGTTGAGACTAACCATGTAGAGGAAATCAAAGAGCTCAAGGCCCAAGTCACTTCTTTGAAGAAAGACTTGAAAAAGTGTCATGAAGGGAAATCCGCACTCAACAATATCTTGAGTGTGCAAAAATCCCCCAATGACAAAGGTGGACTTGGATTCAACTCCAATAAGAAGAAGAAGTCCAACATGAACAAAAAGAAGGGCCAAGAACAAGTTAAGAATTTGGCCAAGATTGTTTGCTTCAAGTGCAAAGTAGAAGGGCATCATGTTAGATCTTGCCCATTGAAGAAGAAGGCCATTAGTGTCAAGCAACAAGGGAAGAGGGCACAAGTTCAATCTCATGCTCAACCTCAAGTTGAAGAAAGGCCACTTCCCAAGAAGACTCAAGCTAATGCTTCTCTTGTGGAAAAATCAAGTGAGAAGAAAGTGAAGAGTAGACGTTGCTACTTATGTCGTGGGAAAGGTCACGTCGCTTCTTCATGCACTAGTGGTAACTTATCCAACCCAATTATTATTGATGATATCTATTCTCTTGGGAAGGATAAGGTTGGCAATGTGTTTGCCAAGTTTGTTGGTACTCAAAGTGGTGTCAAGAAAAGAACCATTTGGGTAGCCAAGCCTATTGTGACTAACCACTTAGGACCCAACTTGGTTGGGGACCAACAAGCTCAAACTTGATCAATAGGTGTTTTTGGAGGGCATTGGAGACTTGGCTACATTACGAAGAATTAAGGGACTTCATCATTCTTTTGTCACAAGCCAAGTCAATTGGATTATCAAGTTTCTATCTTATATCCAATGTGCCTCCTTGCGGTAACTTGTACTTAAATTGTTTACTTTGAAAGGTACTTGCCCCCTTGCATGTTTTGGTTTTGTTCCTTGCATGTGTTTGTATATGTTGCGCTTCCAACTTGCTTATGTATGTTGGTGTGCACTTCATGTACCTGTGAGTTGTGCGTTGAGCCTTTGTGCATCTTCTTTGTATCTTAGTTGGCTCTTGTGAGAGATTAATGGAATATCCCATTATTGGGGAGTGATGTGCTTTGTGCACCTCACACTCCTATAAGTGTGTGTACATGAGGAATAGCATCTAGTATTGATATTACAAGATTATCTAGTCACTATGTGGTATGTCTTCTCATGAGAAATTCAAATTCTAAATTGTCCATTAATTATCTCTTGTTGGATCCTCTTATTGCCTCTTGTTAAGTTTTCTTCATTGGTATCACATTATGGGGGAGTAATATGCTATGTATATTACTAGCCTAGAAAATGTGTACATTTGAGATATTGTCACCTAGTGTTGATATTGTAGATTATCTTGTTCCTAGGTGGCATGTTAGCTCTACAAGTTGCAATCTGCTTGTGTGTGGTGTGAAGATGATGTTGGATATCCTTGCTATCTACCACCGGGAATTCTTTACATCTACTTCTTGTCTTTTGACAATTGGTAGTCATTTATGTGTGGTAGAATTTATTGATCATCTTTACATTGGCTTTTGTTTTACTTGCCTTTTCTCTTGCCAAGGATTGTGTCAACTCACGTTGTCTTCCATACCACTTGTGGATCTTGTTTATTTCTTGTTCTTGTCTAGTGTTTTCTAGATATAGTGAAAGCGGTGATCTCACCTTGTGCATTTTGTATTCAAATACAAATCCTATATAATGCACAACTCGTGGGGGAGCTATTCTATTTTCTTCAGAACACTCTTCTTGTGATCCTTACCAAGTGTGTTTTGGTGGAAGGCAAGCCATTTCTTTTTGGTACTATGTGCCATCATGAAACTTTGTTGAGGGCTTGGTTTGTTTGGAACCATCCTCTCTTTGGGAGTTTGACATCTTTAGTTTAGTGTGTATCAATGGATATCTCATTCCTTGATGTATCTTTAATGATATCTTCCAAGTGATGATTTCTCCATTTAGTATCCTTTTCACTTGGCATTTCTTTGTCTTTTGGTTTCGGGTTTTGAAAGTCTTGAGCATGCATGTTTACTTCATGTATTTCATTTGGCATGCTTTCTTTCTTTGACTCAATATATAGGGAAACTCCACCTAGGCTCAATTTGGATGAGATGTGCATGAAATTCATTTTCATATCTATATGCACATATTTATGTGGAGTTTGTCCTATGTATTGGTGTTTCTAACTATTTGGTCCCGATGAGTTTGGGTACCATTTAGTTTGTGTTGTTCTTCTAGGAACATTTGGAGATGCATTGGATGCTCGGCTCACTCACAAGAAAGGTGTTGTCACCATGTGCATATTGGAGTCAAGCTAGGATGATAAATGAACTACTATCTACCTTCAATTGGTATCTACTATATCCTTCCAATGATATCTCGGTAACAAGTATCTATTCATGCTTTCCTCTCTTGCATTCAACCTTGTGTAGGCTGTATCTTGGCATGATATTCATTTCATATCTTGTGATACTTGTTTCCTTTCTCAAAGCATCCCAACGATGATCTCTGTTGCTAGTTGTGATGCCCTTGATGGATGTGTGTTTGGACTTCATTTATATACAATAAGACCATATCTAGCCAAGTGCTATGCTTTCAAGCAAATATCTTATTGGTATATTTATGACTTCCTTGTGGATATCTTGTTCCTTCGTGGTGTAACTATTTCGGGTGTACATCCTTCTTTGTAGATATATATATATCATCATGATTTCGTCTACATAGAACCTTATACACTTGAGAGAAATTACATCTCTAGTTGATATCCTTTCTTTCACGTCCACCTTGTCTTTCTTATGTTATTTCTTTGGTGGCTCCGTGAAAGCTTTTGCCTTGAGTGCGTGTCCTCTATCGTTGCATCTTGATGCACTCTTGTGTGGTGAAGATTATCTTCCTCATGCTTATCTTTACAAGGCTTTTGCCATCTTAATTGGCATCCCTCGTCTTGATGAGGCTTTTATCTTCTATCTTCACCACGGGTTGTCACAAGCATAAGTTCTTTATATGCTTATTAGTAAGCTTGTGAACCCATTTGCTAGTTGTGTGTGGGAATGATAGGCCTTGCACCGTGTGCCTCATTCTTTCAAGACTATGTTGATGCTTAATGCTCATCCTAATTTTAGTCCTCTCAAGTGCTTCGCCATGACTCACACACATCATTTTGGTTGAGCCTATTCTTAAGTTGCCTCTTTTACATGTTGCTCAACCATTTTGCTTGTTGCAAGCGCTAGGCTTTGTTTCCTATATGCTCACTTGCACTGGATGTGAGTTTCTATTGATTTTGGGGGAGCTATGATCCTATTTTGTGCACTTTGTATTCAAATACAAAAATTCTTATGTGTGCACAAATCATGGGGAGCTTCTCTAGTTTCTTTAGAACACTCCTTTGCGTTTATCATAATATCTTTATTCTTGTGGCATGTAGGATCATTGGTCTAGTTGGTTCAATTGATATCCGTTGATTGCTTGCTTCAATTGGTATCTTCTGATTGCTTGTGTCTCTCTTTGTTATGTCTTTGTGTCATATCTTTTTGTTGCAATCTTTGGGCCTCAATATAGTTTGTCTTCCTCCAAGTATTGGCAGTTGGATATGTGTATTGCATTCCACTCCCTTGTTGAGAAATACACAATTTATGGAGGAACACCTTTTATTTTGGCCTTCTCAGCTTTTCACCCATTTTGGCAATCGATGCCAATGGGGGAGGAATTTCAGAGAGTTTTGTGGAGAAGTCTTCTGAGTTTTCTCCTTGCTTTGGTTTTGGTGCTAAGCATTTGCATCTCATTCTCCTGCATCATTGGTTGTTGCATTGCATTGCGATGCATAATTCCTTATATAAACTCTCTTGAAAGTGATTGTCATCAATTACCAAAATGGGGGAGATTGAAAGGACATGTGGTGCCCCCATGTGTGGTTTTGGTAATTGATGATATTCTCTATGGACTAATGGTTGCATCGAGTTATATTTGAAGGATTTTTCCATAGGCATTTCTTGAAGTCCATGTGTTGGTTTCAAGGAGTTTATGGGTTGACCAAGGTGCTATTAAGGAATTATCCAAAGATTGGTCATGTGAGTGTTGAGCTTATTGCAAGAATGTCTTGAAGAAGAAGATTGTGTGATCATTCATATTTACCTTCAAGACATCATCCAAATGAAGAGAGTTGGAAAGACTCAAGGTTGATCAAGACTAAGTCAAGAGTGAATCAAGTTGATCAACTCACAAAGCATAGAAGATGTACCGAGTGGGACCAAGTGTTCCCATGGTATGGTAAGCATTGTCCATTACGCTTTGTGTACTAACCCATGGTCTACGTGAGAGTTCTTTGTGGGGTTAGGTATGTTTCCATGGTCTTGCGTCAAGAGGAAGATCCCATACAACCCATGGAGGATGACATCAAGTGGTGATCGTCATCAAGTTTGCAGTGTGCAAGTTCAAGTGGAGCAATGGAGTATGGGGGAGCAATCAAGTTTGAATCTTGCCATCCATTGTGGTGTCAATGGACTTGTGAAGATGTGTCGAAGAGTCGCTCACCCATAGTGGACTATGGGGGAGCAATCATTTAGTCTTCATCGAGCCAACGCAATCAAGAAAGGTGATCCAACTTGAGGGAGTCAAGATCGTCATCAGCTAGCTCAAGTGGACCATGTGCAAGGCAAAGGTTTGCCCTTGATAGGTTTTCTATTTTACCGGTCTCATCGTGGTAGTTGGGAGACCGGGTTATAGGATCGATAGCCGTACTATCAAGGGGGGCTCTCAAGTGAGTAGCTTGATCGTATCGTTCGTCGAGAGCTCAAACCATTGCATCCTTGCATCATGTTTCTTGGTTCTTGTTTGGTTCTCTTTGTGAGTCTTAGAGCTTATGATCATCTTGATGACAAGCTTGAGTTCATCGAAAACGGAGTTTGCATGCGTCTTCTATGATGTTTTCGGTGTTGGAGGTTTTACCAGTCTTCTCCGAGGAAGGGTTCTCACCATTTTCTTTTGGGCCTTTTCTCATTTGCTTATTACTGGTATTTCTATCAAGATTGTGTTAGCCCTTGTCGTTAGCTATCCAACAAACTTGGTTTCGTTGAATTCGGAGTCCGTTTGCAAAAGTTGTGGCTGTTTTGGTGAAGGCTGCAGCGGTACTACCGCGACTAGAGCGGATGTAATTTTTTACTACCGCTCTAGAGCGGTACTACCGTGGCTCCTAAGCGGTAGTACCGCCCCGGACCAAAAACTCGTGTTTTCTCTCTCGTTTGGGCTGTTTTGAGCGTGCTAAGCGGTAGTACCGCTCCTCCAAGTGGTAGTACCGCTTGTGCACGACCCAAGACATAATGTGAGTTGGATTCAGGAGGTCCTATAAAAGGGTCTTCTTCCCATTGAACCTTATCCTTTTGAGCTCGTGTTCTTCCCCATTGTTGACCTTCTTCGAGCTTGCTAACTCTCAATCCTCCATGGATTCTTGCTAGTTTTGAGGGAAAAGAGAGGAGATCTAGATCCACATTTCCACCAATCACTTTCTCCTCTATGTGAGGGAACCCTTGGATCTTGATCTTGGAGTTCTTGGTGTTCTCCTTCTTGTTCTTCCTCTCATTTTCCTCCCTAGCATTAGTTGCTTCGTGGGATTTGAGAGAAGGACTGGGCACTCCGTGTGCCCTTGCCATTGCATTTGATGCATCGGTTTGAGTTCTCCACGGTGATACGTGGAAGTGAAGTTTGAGAAGCTTATTACTCTTGGGTGCTTGGTGCCCTTGAGCTTGTTCCTCTTGGGTGCTTGGGCGCCCTAGGCAGTTAGTGGTGTTCGGAGCTCAATCATTGTGGTGTAAAGCTCCAGGCAAGCGTCGGGTCTCCAATTAGGTTGTGGAGATCACCCGAGCATATTGACGGGTTCCGTGACCGCCCCAGGGTTGCCAAAGTGTCTGGGTTCGGTGACCGCCCCAAGGGTTGCCATTTGTGCGGGTTCGGTGACCGCCTCAAGGGTCCCTTAGTGGAATCACGGCATCTTGCATTGTCGAGGCGTGAGGAGATTCTGTGGCCCTAGTGGCTTCTTGGGGAGCATTGTGCCTCCACACCGCTCCAAATGGGGATTAGCATCCGCAAGGGTGTGAACTTCGGGATACATCGTCGTCTCCGCGTGCCTCGGTTATCTCTTACCCGAGCCCTTTACTTATGCATTTTACTTTGTGATAGCCATATTGTTCTTTGTCATGTATCTTGCTATCACATAGTTGCTTATCTTGCTTAGCATAAGTTGTTGGTGCACATAGGTGAGCCTAGTTGTTTTAGGTTTTGTGCTTGACAAATTAACTGTTAGGTTTATTCCACATTTGTTCAAGCCTAAACCGTAATTATTTTAAAGCGCCTATTCACCCCCTCTAGGCGACATCCTCGATCTTTCAGTTGGCTCCACTAAGTTCATCAAGCATATCATATAAGCGAGGAATGGGATGCCTAGCGATCGGTAATAGCATTTATAGGTCTACAATCGGAAAACAAGCGGAAACTTCCATCGGGCTTAGGCACAAGTATAACCGGAACGGCACAAGGGCTTAAGCTTTCACGTACATGACCGTTGTCGATTAGTTGTTGTACTTGCCATTGAATCTCCTTGGTTTCTTCGGGATTGACAGGTATGGAGCTTTGTTTGGAAGTGGCGCTCCGGGGATGAGGTCGATTCGATGCTCAATGCCTCGTAGGGGAGGTAGACCGGAGGTAGCTCATCGGGGAAAACATCTTGGAATTCCTGCAAAAGAGATTTAAACACTAAAGGTAGCTCGTGAGAGGTGTTAGTTTTTGGTTCTCCATCCATGCACACAAGGACAAAGTGTATCACACTCGAAGGGTTCTCACGCACTTCTCTAATCTCACTTTTTGTGGCAAATAGTATGAGGTTTTTCTCTCTAGGCGAAGAGGCGCTCAAGTTTGGCTTGTGGCTCTCACTCACTTTTGGGTGGGTCACTTTTTCACTCTTCTCTCCTTGATAGGTGGCTTGCTTGTCGGCTATCACTTGACTAGGAGACATAGGTCGTAGCACATATTCCTTCCCTTTCATCTTGAAGCTATAGTGATTGGTATGCCCATTGTGGATGACACCACGGTTGAATTGCCATGGTCGACCAAGAAGGAGGTGGCAAACGGTCATTAGGACCACATCACACTCCAAAGTGTCTTCATATTCACCAACTTTGAAGGAGACTTGGACCGTATGCTCAACTCGGATAGTGCCGGAGTCACTTAGCCATTGAACCTTGTAGGGGTGCGGGTGCTTCCTCTTGACCAATTGAAGCTTGGAGCATAGTTCTTCACTTGCCAAGTTGTGACAACTACCTTCGTCGATGATGACCTTGACGGACCTTCCATTGATGCCGGCCTTGGTGTGGAAGATATGGCATCGTTGGTCTTCTTCTTGTTGATGTTGAAGAGTTAAGACCTTGGAGATAACAAGAGCGGGGCTCGTATCTTTATCACAAACGACTTGATCATCTTCATCCTCGTTCACGCGCCGGTGCATGGCCACTTGCTCAAGAGCTTCCATCTCCTCATCACTCATGGAGTCGTAGGTGCCATCATCGTTGAGGATCATGGTTCGCTTGTTTGTACATTCATAGGACTTGTGGCCTCGGCCGCCGCAAGTGAAACACTTGAAGGAGCTTGTCTTGACGGTCTCATTGGTCGGAGTGGATGAAGAAGCACGCGGCTTGAAGTTGCTTGTAGTAGGAGGAAGACGACTTGAACTTGACGAAGTTTTCTTGTAACTCGGCTTGTCGTCGTTGCTTGGAGAAGGTTTGGTTGATGTAGATGTTGGAGGAGTTGTTGAAGCTTGGTTGTTGGAGAAGCCGTAGGTCTTGGATGAGTACTTGGCGTACTTGAAGTCATCTTGCACTTGACGTTCCGCCTTTGTAGCTTGATGTACGAGCTCAATGAGGTTGGAGTAGGGTTGGAAGTCGACGATCTTCTTGATGGGATGATTGAGTCCATTCAAGAATCGTGCCATAGTTTGCTCATCATCCTCTGTGACATTGGCTCGAATCATGGCAATCTCCATTTCCTTGTAGTATTCTTCAACACTCTTTGTTCCTTGCTTGAGGAGTTGTAGCTTCTTGAAGAGATCGTGGTTGTAGTATGTGGGCACAAAACGTGCTCGCATGACATCCTTCATTTGAGCCCAAGTGGTGATTGGAAGTTCACCTCTTGCTTGTCGGCGCTCAAGGACTTGTTCCCACCATATGAGCACATAGTCTTGGAACTCTAGTGATGCCATAGCGATTTTCTTCTCTTCCTCATAGTTGTGCAAACGAAAGATTTTGTCGACCTTCAATGCCCATGAGAGGTACTCTTCCGGATCATTGCTTCCATTGAACTTGGGCATTGTGAATTTGAGCTTGCCATAGTGTTGCTCTTCATTGTGTTGTTGGCGATGGTCATGATGACGCCCTTGACGTGGAGGGTAATCATCCTCATGTTGCTCTTGGCATGGAGGAAGTCCATGATCAACTTTCTCTTGTTGAACTTGAGGTTGAGGTGTAGCTTGATGAGCTTGTGGAGGAGCTTGTGGAGCTTAGCGTTGCACGCGCGGTTGGTAGTTCCTCTCTTGGATTTCTTCTCGAAGGGCTTCCTCTTGATTGCGCCGTTCGCGATTGCGGTTGGCGATAGCTCGACTTGATTCTTGAAGGGCATGTTGCGCCTCAAGAGCTTGCGCTTCACGTAGTTGTTGTTGAAGACGTTGAGCCTCGGCGTCTGGTTGCTCTTGGTGTAGACGCGCTCGTTCTTCTTCTTCTTGGCGACGAAGACGTTGTCGTTCTTGAGCTTGGGCAAAAGCGACTTGATTTGATTGAGGACGAGGGACTTGTTCATCAGCTTGCTCTTGTGAATGCTTGACGTGTAGCGGGTTGTGAGATGCATGACGGTCTTGACGCACGGCTCATCGAAGAGGTGTACTTGAGCCGGAGAAGGAGTCATCGGAATGTCGACTTGAGTGGCTCCGTCTTGAGTATGACGATGTAGAAGGAGGACGGTTCACCAACAAAGCGCGGATCTCGTCCATTCTTTCATCATTCTCTTGCTTGTGTGCGTCGAGCTTGTTGTCGAAGTAGTCTCGTGTATGTTGCTCGTAGGGTCGTAAGTCGGTGGCGAGGTTGTCGATGCGGTCGTTCATTGCTTGTTGCTCTTGATGCAACACTCGTTGTGCACCAAAGAGGTGGCTCTTGGTGACGTATGATGACATGTCGTCGTCTTTCTCGATGAAGAGTGGGTTGGTAGAAGTACTTGGCCTATCCATCATTCCAAGCAAAAATGTGAGTGGTAGAAAGAGAAGAACTTATACCAATGTACCTTTGACCGATGTTGATGATGAATCAAGTTCACTCAAATGCGGACAATGAAATACCACTATTGGTACCAATTCTTGTCGGTTCTCACACCTACACAAGTAAAACCTTATGGTGGAGCTTGGTTAGGATGGTGGCACAAAATTGATTGCAATCGTTAGTTTGACTCAAAGATGTTGAAAAAGATTTGCAAATTCGCAAATGCAACAAGTAGACCAAGCAAGTAGGGGTACACGGAAACACACACGCAAATAGATAAGTGGGATTGTGCAAACCAAAAGGGAGCCAAAATGTGGAATCCACGAAAATGCTCTTGTTGCACAATACTAGAGAGACGCTAGCACGATTGCACAATAGGCGGATACGGAGCTTGTGCACAACCTACTAGGCAAAAATGCAACGATCTCTATCCCAAGTATGCTATATGTATGGTATTTCGGTGCTATGATCCAAGATGATCTTATATGACAATCTTAATGTAGTATGATGCTATGCTTCTTGCTTATAAGCTCTTTTGCTTATCTTTCCTCTTTGCTTAAAAGCTTGGGTGGCTCTTTGACTTTTGAGCTCTTTTCTCATGCAAAACTTCACAAACCAAGATAGCAATTTTGTATGCTATGAAAACTTTGTGACACACAAGTTGATTCCAAGATATGCACCACGGTGGTATGGTATGTATGCTATGGAGTATGATCACTAATGTGCACAAGTCACGTTGCCGGCAATACTCAAAGGCTAGTCTCGATGAGTAAGCTACGCAAAAGATGGGGTATGATGGTTATCAATGCAATTGCAAGGTATGACAAAGATGTCGTTAAAGTTACCGTCCGTAGCGAAGATGAGTAGTCGACGAAGATGAGCATTGGTGATATTGATGTCGCACCGTACCTAGATAGCCGAAACACAATAGGACACGGTAAATCATAACTCAAATTCTCGAACCCAAAGTCGAATGGTGGTATGAAGGTTGTGTCGTGGGGTTTTGGCAGGTGGAAGTGGTGGTGGTTGAAGTGGAGAAGTGCGTAAACGTAGGTGGTGGTGGTGGAGAACTGCAGAAATGCAGTTTCGGCAGAGGAAGCCGGATGATCCGAGCCAGGAGCCGGATGATCCGGGCGCGTCCGGATGATCCGGGTCAGGGTCCGGATGATCCGGGCAGGTCAATCGCGGTCGGTAACTGCTCGCGATGAACTCGAAAATGGCGAGAATTTCGACGATTCCGCGGATTTTGGACGGATTTCGAGGGGAAGAAGGTGGGGAAAAGCAAGATCCACGAGTTACACACCGAATCCACGGATCAAAATCAACAAATCATCATCAAAACCAACAAATCACAAAAAAATTTGGGGGCTATTTTTGGTGGGGATTTTCGGATTTAGGACGAAATCAACAAAATCAAGCTAGAAAACAAAGGGTAGGGGCTCCAAAAACATGATCAACCTGGCTCTAATACCAAGATGATGTAGGGCGGAACCCTAGGGGCCGATCTTTCACGTTTGGAGTGGATCCTACGGGGGAAACACGAAGAACGCGCGGAAATCACAAGGGAAAACACGGGGAGAAACAAGAGAATCACTCAACCGATAAGTAATCGATCACACAAGGGCTAGATCACCGAACACATAGGTAGCACAAGATTCAAAATCAACAAAGGAAAGATACAAAGGTAGCCGTTCTTCTCCATGAGGAGGTCTTTATGGTCTTCCCTTGAAGGGGTCTTGAATCCGCTTGGGGGATCTTCTTCGAAGAGGTCGTGAGCTCCGAGGAGAAGTAACCAAGTGGATGAGCAAGGCTCTCACACAAAATATGAGCTAAACCAATGCTAAGTCTCAAAGTGAGGAGGAGGAGTCCTATAAATAGGCTAGGGGGCGAAGGGGTACATGGGCTCAGCCCAACACGCGCGCGCAGGCGCTGGCCGGATGATCCGGGCTGGTCCAGATGATCCGGGTGGAGGCCCGGAGGAGCTGGAGGCTCACCTCCCGGTGAGCCTACACAGTAGTCTGCTCGCACGCTTCCCTGTCAGCCGGCGTAGCGGTCTGCTCGCACGCCTCCCATCGACTCACATGCTTGCTCGGACGGCACCTGCCAATGAGAAGCGGGACTCGTGCCGGCATGTAAACGCCCACAGTTTGAATAGTGAAAGCGTTCGCCTTAACGTGACAGGTCTTTGTTCCAAAATACCTTGGCTCTTCATTTGTGCAACTTGTCATAAGCAGCTTGTCTCAAATTGAAGAAAAAAATTACGAAGGAATATTTGTGCCATATCACGTGACCATGCTCAGTTTCAAGAATTTTTGGTCACTTTTGGATTTTCTAAAATTTAAAATCCAGGGTTCGAAACAATATCATAACCTGCATCATGCAATAAATTTTCAAGCCATACATCTATCTTGTTGTATTTCTTGAGAAAGGATTTGGTCAAACATTTTGCTTAGTTAGACTTCAGACAAGTTATATATGCAGAGTAAAAGGATAACCTCCGTACCAGTGCATTGCCTGATATATTAACTCAAGTACTAGGCACGAACAAACAGGCTCAATTCTGTGCTCATCCTGGTGTAGTAGTAGTAGTACTAGGCAATGCAGTTGATGGGTGACCTTGGCGAGCGACGACCGAGGGAATTGAACTATGCTCGGCACGGTAGGTAACGTTGTCTAGTTACTAAAGCTTCCCTCCATTGTTTATCGATAGTCATTATGGACCGGGGACATGAGGGGAATTTCCTAGGGCTGGAATTCTGGTCGCCGGATATTTCGACTCGAAACGCGGAGGATCGGCTGGTTGGGGTTGCCTAATGTGCGTACCAGGCACGGCACCAGAAGGACACGAACCCGTTTTTTTAGGATCAGCACGAGCGAAGGTCTGGCTGGAACGCCGTTCGGTCCTACCATTCGAGAATATGAAAGGAATGTTTTAAATTGCTGAACGAATCTATGTGTATTAAAATGCCCGTATTTTCCTTGCAAATACTAATCTTAACGTGGTAATTGATTTATGACGAGTTCTTGATTTAGAGTGAGTTTGTGATATAATGATCTCAACGTGGATTTCACATTTCATGGTATCCCTAGTAAGTCTTTCATTGCAAATTCAAATTTAAAGATGAACAATATGGAGGTGAGAAAACTTTGTATGCATCAAGCATATGACCACACACACGCGCGCGCGCACACACACACACACACGAACAAAACAACAATCCAATAAGTATAGTGCATCTATTTTCCAAACCATGCATGTATGACATGAATTCATAAATACTCCTTCTGTTCCTAAATATTAGTCTTTTAGAGATTTTAACAAGTGACTACATACGGACCAAAATGAGTTAATCTACAGTCTAAAATATGTCTATATACATCCGCATGTGCCAGTCCATTTAGAATCTCTAAAAAGACTAATATTTAGGAACGAAGGGAGTAAAATGTAAGACATGCATGGTCCTAAGTTCAATATTTAAAATGAACAGGCAACTGAAACATGAATATTAAGTCTAGTACTACAGTACAAGCAAATGTTGTGTTTAGGCGGAGCTATCATTGTCGGGGGTCAACCCCTCGACCTTAGATAAAATTGCGAAGCTCTGTTTAGGGTTGTTTAGATTATATTTGTCCCCACCCTCCCAAACACCGATTGGTTGTGCACCCCCCCCCACCCCTCCTCCCCGGGAGAATATCATGTGCCCCCATACCTTAGATGCTATATGCCGATACGAGTTGCTTGTAGCTTGTAGATCTGAGATATAGCAGCTCACATGATGTCTTAATATTTTTACAAGAAACCTTGATGAGTTTGAGAATTGTACACAGTTTGTACAAAAACTACTCAGATGCCCTTGGATCCCATATCCAACGACCTCGAAGCTCGTATCACCGTAGCATCTAAGATGAAGGAGGACATCATATTCTCCTGTATGTAAGAATATCATGTGCTACCACACCTTAGATGCTTTGGTGATATAAGCTCTTCGGAGCCGTTGGATTTGTGACCCAACAACTCCTCGGTGGTTTGAATGGTTTTGGCAAAAAAAGCCCCCAAAGAGTTCAGCCACTGCTTACAAGAACAAAGACTGCTCAGATGCCATTGGATCTCAGACCAAATGACCTTGAAGCTCGTATCACCATAGCATCCAAGCTGCGAGAGCACCTTATGTTTTCTCGCACGGGAGAATATGAGGTGCTCCTGCACCGTATATTCTATGGTGATATGAGTTCACGGAGATCTAACGGCCCATGGCAGGAGATTTGAATGTTTTTGCAATATACGGCTGAGAGAGTTTGGGAATTGCGCAGAAAGTACAAGTACTACGCATGTGCCATCTTATCACTGATCATATGACCTAGATGCCCGTATCACCGTAGCGGGTAATTAAGCTACAGGGAGCACCTAATATGAGCAACGGGGAGCTGTTGGATCCAAGATGCAGCGGCACACACGAGGCCTAGATGTTTTATTTGCAAAAAAACCTTTGGAGAGTTTGGAAAATTGCGCATAATTACAAAGACTACTCCCAAGCCATTGGATCTCACTTCCAACGATGTAAAAACTCATATCACCATAACATCTAAGCTGCGGGGTGGATGTGATATTCTATGCCGCTGTCATTTTTGTTCGTAAACTTGCAAAATACGTGTAACTCGTGCCGTTACTTGTCTAACCGCGCAAAGTGTTTGTTCAAAAAAACCATCCTACACTGAAATATCAGAACAACACACGGGGGTCCCACTTGTCATTAATCAAATTTGAACCTAAAACTAACAAATCTGAAAGACGAGATTCGAACTGGCAATCTGGACTACAAAGCGTAAGTTGATAGCCTGAAACAACAATGGTTGTTGGCTTTGTCCCATAACTTGATTTTATACAATATTACGTTGAGTACAGTAGAGGGAGTGCCTCGCCAACACGTGCATGACCGTTGACTCACTTACTAGTGGGTCCCTGGTGATCTCTCTCTCCTCTCCATAGTCTAACCTTTGCACGGGCACACACGAAGAGCGGCGCTAGCTTGCCGTGGTGTTATTATAACTAAAAAAATCTTGGAAAATAGAAGAATCGCCTAGAACAAGAGACGTTGTGGCTGGTCGAGACGGAGCTAACCACACCTATCCTCCGTGCCATGTTAGCATGATAAAGTTGTGTGGCTAGTGGGGTGTTTTCGACCGACTGGCTGGGTCCCGAGGTCGAACCATAGGTACTATGTCTGATACAGTATATTTTTACACGCACATTTTTCCTCCATGCCGAGACGTGGCACACCCTACCACGCGGTTTCGGGGTCCTCCCGGGTGGTGCACGCATATATTCTTCCTGACATGGGACGCCCTACCGCGCATTTTCTAGGTCCTCCTCGGTCGTAGCGCCGAAGCAAGTAAATGAGTCATCAAATCACGAAAGACAAACTTTCCTGCCAAGTACATCAGTGAAGCACGGTGGCTAGCTAGTTGGGCTAGTTCGACCGATTAGCTAGGCCGCCGCCACATTTGTTTTTCACCCCTTTTTTATCTCCTTGCCGGCAGGTAAATTTAAATATCCAGCGCGGCGTTGCTCTGGTGTTTGGGTGCGGCAAGATTTTTAATTTTTTTGATTGACGGGAGCAGGCGCGGCAGGATTTTTAATTTTTTGATTGACAGGAGCAGGCACAGCAGCAATTAGTCACGATGACTCCGCCTGTAAAACCCACTACTCCCTGATGTGAGAAGTCGTTGACTGGTGTTTTACCATGGTGAAAACCAAAAGATTCCCCGCTCCTCGGTTGGCTCCCTCCGCCTTCCCGTAGATTGCATTGCCTTTCAGCCATTTCGCCCCCTTTGCTTCCTCTCCCCATTGCTTCTACCTGGTGCCATGGCGGCGTAGCAGATCATGGAGTCCGAGGTGAGGCGCCTGACACAGGAGCTCCAAGCCAAGGATGCGGAGCTCAGGGCCAAGGACGTGGAGCTCCTTGAGCTCAAGGAGGAGAGGAGTGACATGCTCCTCCGTTATGTGCGGGAGTTCACGGAGCTTCAAAAGCGGCAGGTATCCACCACAAAGATGCTCGAGGCGTTGATATGTCTCCAACGTATCTATAATTTATGAAGCATTCATGCTATTTTATTATCTATTTTGAATGATTACAGGCTTTATTATACACTTTTATATTACTTTTGGGACTAACGTATTAACCAGAGGCCCAGCCCATATTTGTTGTTTTCTTGCCTATTTCAGTGTTTCGAAGAAAAGGGATATCAAACAGAGTCCAAACGGAATGAAACCCTCGGGAGCGTTATTTTTGGAATGGAAGCGATCCACGAGACTTGGAGTTGAAGTCAAGGAAGCTTCAAGGTGGCCACGAGGGTGGGGGGCACCCCCCTACTGGGCGCGCCCCCTATCTCGTGGGCCCCTCGAGGCTCCCTCGACCGACTTCTTTGCCTATATATTCCCATATACCCTAAAAACATGGAAGGACAAGATAGATCGGGAGTTTCGCCGCCGCAAGCCTCTGTAGCCACCAAAAACCTCTCGGGAGCCCGTTCCAGCACCCTGCCGGAGGGGGGATCCCTCACTGGTGGCCATCTTCATCATCCCGGCGCTCTCCATGACAAGGAGGGAGTAGTTCACCCTCGGGGCTGAGGGTATGTACCAGTAGCTATGTGTTTGATCTCTCTCTCTCTCTCTCTCTCGTGTTCTCTCTATGGCACGATCTTGATGTATCGCGAGCTTTGCTATTATAGTTGGATCTTATGATGTTTCTCCCCCTCTACTCTCTTGTGATGAATTGAGTTTTCCCTTTGAAGTTATCTTATTGGATTGAGTCTTTATGGATTTGAGAACACTTGATGTATGTCTTATCGTGCTTATCTGTGGTCAATGGGATATCACGTGATCCACTTGATGTATGTTTTGGTTATCAACTTGCGGGTTCCGCCCATGAACCTATGCATAGGGGTTGGCACACATTTTCATCTTGACTTTCCGGTAGAAACTTTGGGGCACTCTTTGAAGTACTTTGTGTTGGTTGAATAGATGAATTTGAGATTGTGTGATGCATATCATATAATCATGCCCACGGATACTTGAGGTGACAATGGAGTATCTAGGTAACATTAGGGTTTTGGTTGATTTGTGTCTTAAGGTGTTATTCTAGTATGAACTCTGTGATAGATTGAACGGAAAGGATAGCTTCATGTTATTTTACTACGGACTCTTGAATAGATAAAACATAAAGGATAACTTTGAGGTGGTTTCGTACCCTACCATAATCTCTTTGTTTGTTCTCCGCTATTAGTGGCTTTGGAGTGACTCTTTGTTGCATGTTGAGGGATTGTTATATGATCTATCTATGTTATTATTGTTGAGAGAACTTGCACTAGTGAAAGTATGAACCCTATGCCTTGTTTCCTACCAATGCAATACTGTTTACGCTCACTTTTATCATTAGTTACCTTGCTGTTTTTATATTTTCAGATTACAAAAACCTATATCTACCATCCATATTGCACTTGTATCACCATCTCTTCGCCGAACTAGTGCACCTATACAATTTACCATTGTATTGGGTGTATTGGGGACACAAGAGACTCTTTGTTATTTGGTTGCAGGGTTGCTTGAGAGAGACCATCTTCATCCTACGCCTTCCACGGATTGATAAACCTTAGGTCATCCACTTGAGGGAAATTTGCTACTGTCCTACAAACCTGTGCACTTGCAGGCCCAACAATGTCTATAAGAAGAAGGTTGTGTAGTAGACATCTGGCGTCGGCGGCATTACTACAGAAAGCGGGAGATACGATAGGCCGTCAGGGGAGCCGGCTGGAGCGCGAGCGGGCCGATCGTGACGAGGTCCAGGATCGCCTCAGCCACTTGGTGAACCAAGTTGCCACGCACGTGTTGCGGCTGCGCGATGCCTACTGTCGTGCCAGCGTGACCATGCCGGCCGTCGGGCTAAACCCGTTCGACCACCCGGTCGACTTCAACGAGCTGCAACTTCCTGACCTGGTCTCCTTCTTCACCTATATCTCTAAGGAGCTGAGCCATCTCCGCACGATGGTGGGGGCAGAGCTGGACAAGGAGGGGTTGCGGGCTGCCATCGCCGTTGCGGGGCGAATCCTTTCAGGGCTTCGTCACCGGAATCCATTCGTGCCATTGGACGCCGTCTTTGACGAGCTAGCTCCCGTCGACCGGGAGCAGGCTCTGCGGGCGGTTGCACCCTGCATCACCAACGTCGTGCGCCTCGAGAAGCAGAGGGACTTCGGTGGTGTTTAGGCACCCTCTGCATGGGCATGTCCATGTCTCGGCGCAACATGACCATTGGATCAAACTCAGACGGTGCAGATCAGTCACTGTAGCAGAAAAGCGTGTGGGTGTGTTTGGTTGCATTCTCATCTCAATATAGTTGTTCCCTCTTCGTGTATTTGTGTTAACCTACTAGTGTGGACTCATGCACCCTTCATGCACTCTGCCAAACACCCAAAAGTGGGTCGAGAAGGGAACTTTTGCTCCCATCTCGTGCACCCTTCATACACCCTGCCTAACACTGATTCATGCTTCATATGGTTCACGTTTCGTGGAGTACTGTAGCACCATACTCTCTGTGTGATGTAGACCTAGTTCTGTTAACATTGATCTCACCGTTCATTCTCAACTGGACAGTCGGAAAAGTGGTACTATGTTACTACATTACTATTCATATAGTTGACATGCGCACAACATCATTTGTTATCGTCATATCTTACTACACTAGCAACAAGATTATGTAGTACTAAGGTATGAACCAGTGCACATGCCTAGTAGTAGGAGCACTGTGTATGTTCAAGTGGCTGCCGTGTTTCGCACTCCTCCGTCGTAAGAGTGGAAACGCTTGCTGTAATCATTTTTTTTCATAAAAATAGTGGACACGCTCTACCATGCGGATCCTCCTCCAGCCATGCACTAAATTACTCACTTTCATCGACGTGTGGGACAGCCAGCATCGGGGTCCACCAGCCATGCACTAAATTACTCTGTAGTAGAGTGACGGTAGACTAACCCGATCGAAGCGTCGTAGTAATGCCCAATAAGCCGTCAAATCACAAAACCCCCTCCTTTCCAGCAGTAAGTTGGACGGACAAAGCAACCATCATTTCACTCTTCTCTCTCAGCTTCATCTCTTGAAGAAAACCCCCACTCGCTTCGCTTCTCCCTCATCTCGTTCCTCATTTCACTCTTCTCTCTCAGCTTCCTCTCTTGGATGGACGCTGGAGCACCGGCCGACGTGATGTCTATGGCTCTGGCCAAAACCGTCGAGGCTCATGGTACGAGGAAGCGCAAGCATCCCACCGAGACTACCGCAGACAAGCTCAAAGCCATCGCCCTGTCCAAGCCCCCCTCTCCGGGATCCCTCATTAAGCAATTCCAGGTAATATCTCTTCTTGACAATCTTTTTCTCGATCTTGATCGTGTTTTTTCATCTAACACGCAGTACTAGTACTAGTAGTACAACTTTCTGGGTGATCTTGCATGTGATTTTTGTGTGCCAAATGACTGTTCTAAATTCCTCTTTGACCAAAACATGCGAGAGGCTGACACTGATTTCTTATATATTACTTTCAACTACTCCCTTTGTCCCAAAATTCTTGTCTTAGATTTTCTAGATACGGATGTATCTAATACTAAAATGTGACTTGATACATCCGTATCTTGACAAATCTAAGACAAGAATTTTGGGACGGAGGGAGTACTTTATGAACATCAATGCTACCTTTGAAGAGGGTATATTTGCCTCAGTAACTTGTGTTATGGATATTGCAAGTAATCCCTCTGCTCTCATGCCTTTGAAGACACGTTCTAGTGTCTTTGTTCACTCATTTCTATGCGTATATGTAGTCATATATGGATTATAATATCGAAAATCATCTTATATTTCTGAACGGAGGTAGTAATAAAATATGGTTTCTGTTCGAATTAGAACTAGGTCCGCGGTGGAGATGAAGTTCTCAAAGTCATGCCGTGTGAAATGGAAGACCTGAGGATGAGTTCTACTGCTAAACTATCCATCTGTTGTGTCCTTGTCGCCACGTGTCATGAACTAGTGTTTTCCTGTAGCATTGTTGTCAGGCGTGTTCTCGAGGTTGTACTTGACCACAACAATTTCATGGTTGTGCCTTTGATTACGAAGGGTGTGGTTCTTGTAAAGCTTCCTAACAAACCTGATGCGGCCTGCCTTCCTCATCATGTTTATGAGTGGAAAGACCACTCTATTAGGTTCTCCAAGGTTGACGAGATGGTGATGGTGCAGGTAGACATCTCTCATGAAGTCCATGGCCTAGTCAGTTATGCGGGGTTCATCCCATAGGTTGGTGGCAAGAAATATTCTGCAGAGTTAATTAGTGCAACTTTGCTTGTCTATAGTAGGTACTATTGTTCAGTACTTGATTTGTGTTTGTGAACCCTGTATTGTTTAGTATTGCCGCTTTTGGTGTGTGGTCAGTCCTAAGAACAGTTTATGTTAATGTCTGTCCACTCAATTCAGTCTGTATATTTTGAAGTATCCAGATCATCTTTTTTGTGAGGACGTTTATCAATTATGGTTACACTCCAATATCTGTATGCATTGCAGGGTTTATCGCACCCACCAGGATTTCCAGTCCCATGGATGTTCAGTCCATACGATTTGTCACGACCTTTGGACTATCCTGCTTGTGGGAGTAGGCAGGGGCCCTGCATGCCACCCGTAGTTGGACAATCAATCTTTTGTTTAGTACTTCAACATAGTGATTTCGTAGTAAGGCTTCACTCGTGTCAATCAAGTAAATCTTATTGATTTACTGTCTAAATCTTATTGATTTAATGTCATGTTTTCTTTCTTTTCCTGCAATTTTACGATGCAGGTTTTGCCATGTGGCATTCATCACAGAATAAACCGTTTGGTTTGCTCTACGATGGCTATTTTTGCAGGTTTCACTTCTTATGTCGTGTCAGTAATGAAGGCACTGTCCATCACTTATGTTACTGGAAAAAATTGGAACAGTCTCTTGTCTGAGTACAATCTGAATCCCTATGATGAATTGCAGTTTGGTTTAACAAAAATGCCACAATTAGTCCTTCTCGCGTTTAAAAGAAATGAAGAAAAAAACTGGATCATGGTCACGAAGCCTAGTCAAGTTAGAAAGCTGATCATAGTAGACCAGACACGATCGCCGCTGTATCGCACACTGGTACCACCTTCAGCAACGGATTAAGCACCGACAGTTGCTCTAGCACTGACAGCGGCAGCAGCTCAGTCTGATCCAGCTAAGGATTGGGCACCGACCGCGTCTGCGGATTAGGCTGATCTACCGGAGGATCGGGCATCGACACCGACACCTGCTCCGACACCGGCACCAGCTCTACAAGGAGCACCATCTCCAACAGCAGCACCGGCACTACCAGTCGCATCAGCACGGGCACCAGCAATGGCTTCGGCACCTGCACCAATACTTGCACTTGCATCTACTCCGGCCCGTGCAGCGGCAACCGAAGTAGCAGTTGCACCGGCAACAGACTGGGCTGCAGTTCGCACTTCATATACCAAAGTCCTTACAAAAACTGACATGTCCACCTTCTTGGTAAGCATTGGCCGCCCAAGTGCTTCGTTCTTTTTTCTTTCCATGTTGTTTCACATGATTCACTATGTTGATCTAACTGTTTGGGTATGTCTTCTTGTTTGCAAATAGATAATTCCTGGAGCAACGAGGGAGTCGTTCAACAATCCGGGCGACCGCGGCCAAGTTTCTCTTACCATGTGCAGCCATGGTGTGAATGAACCTGCACAATATACCGTAAGTACAAAGGATGGTCGCATGATAATTGATGCTAAAGGATGGTAAAGGTTCAAATCTAAATCATATCTTGCGGTAGGGGATGATGTCAAAATCGAACTTTCTCAGCAAGGAGAGTTGGTCCAAATCAACTTTGAAATTCTTCAGTAGCAGCACGCAACTGCCGAACTGATCTATCCTCCGAGAGATTTTGATGTAATAATCTGGCATGGTGAAACAAGTGTCCTGTGTGTATAACTAGTACGACAATATTATTTATCACATGGTATATCGTTGATAGAATTGCAACTCTCATTGCTGGTTAGGAACTGTCGTTCGATTTCATTCCAACAACTGTCGTGCTTTATTCAATTTTGTGTATTCACCTTGCGACAACATCTAAAACCAGCGACGTACCAATCACTTGCAATATGAAAAGCGCTGAGGTAGAACACATGGGCCCCCAAACATGCAGGGTGGGCCTGCGGCCCAAAGTCCAGAACTGTGAGCCTATCTGAGTATTATATTCTCAGCTGAACCCCCATAATGCCCGTGCGTTGCACGATGCATTTGTATGAGTATTTTAACTTGTGAGAGAAAAGGATGAACGGGGGAAGGCCTTATTTGCAAATGTGGAGAGGTGTGTGGGTACCTTTTTGCAAAATTGCCATAGTTTCCTTCCTATCCGTCAGATATAAATCGGACGACCTATATTGCAGGATGGCAGGCACACCATCATCACCAACTCATCTATATTGTGTTAAAAACAACTCTATTTTTTACAACTATATATGTTATATATATTCCCCTTCATTTTTCTTATGTACTCCCTCCGTCCCATAATGTAAGATGTTTTTTGACACTACACTAGTGTAAAAAAGCTTCTTACATTATGGGACGGAGGGAGTATAAAGTTGTGATATAAAAGATTTGTATATTTCTTTACAGAGGGGGTATCTCTCTGTCAAAAATATATTTATGTGTAACTAGTTACTCCTGTCTTTCTACTTCCTTTCGCTGATATGTGGGGCATCCGGCAACGGGGTTCATGTGCCATATGCACCAAATTAGAGTGCACAACTGCACGGTAGACACACCCCAGTCGTAGCGCCACAGTAATGCCCAATGAGCCATCAAATCACAACCCCCCCCCCTTCCAGCTTTAGCAGTAAGCTGGACGGACAAAGCGGCAATATTTCACTGGGCCTGAATCCCCTTCTCCCTCGTCTGCTTGTTCAGAAAAAACCTCTTGGCGATTGCATAGGGTTTTCTGATGGAGAACCAGGTACGAATTCTCCATCCATCCCCGATAAATCCAAGTCCCTTGGTCGCGGGTAATCCTAGGATGGCAACCGCCGCCGTTGATGCATTCTTCTTCCTACTGAATCTAGTGTGTTTCATTTGTAGTGCCCAAAGTGCGAGGACCCTACAAGTTCCTGCGCCCTCGGCGGGACGCCACACTTGTTCCTTCTCATCCTAACACAGGATTTTAAAACGCGCACAATATGTTCCTAGGATCCTCTTTTCTATCCGGGAGGGTGGGGTTTTTTTGAACATGCTGTCGACTAATTTGGAAATTTGGATTGCTATATTTGGATAAAAGGTACTACTAGTACGATGGTCAACACTAACATGAAGGAGGAAATTATTTCTAGATTTGGATAGGGAATACATTGTGTTCTCATATTATTTTTCCTGCAGTGCATTATTTGCTCTGCCAGAACACATGTACTCAAGATGCTCGGCCTTGCCATAACTGAATACACCAGTTTAATGGTCACAGTGAAGACAAGCCATGGATATAAGTTCCGAGTTGGGTTCATGAACCAAGAAGATCGTTGCTTTTTTTATGGCTGAACTTGGATAAACTTTCTCAAGTGTTACAGACTGAAAGTTGGCGCATGAATGTTGATGGAAATAGCAGAACCTGGTCTCATCTTCACTGCGACCTTCCACCCCGACATCGTTCCAATTTTTCAGCCATGTTAGTTTTGTATGAGGTTCTTGCTTGTTGCCTCAGTTACTTCTTAATCCACCTATTCTGTCTAACTAATCACAATTTAACTTTAGAGTAGCAAAGAATCTCTCACGAAGATGCTACTTCTAACTAATATTTTCTTATAATTGGTGGCACGTGTAGGTTTTTTTAGAGTTAAGCAGGCTGCTCATTTGTTTTTCTGTAAGAACTCGGCTATTACTGTTGGCACTGAAGTTGACTGGGACGACATCCACAGGTTCCTACACTTTATTGATCGTCTTGAGGTCCTTGTGGGGCGTTTTAATGGTGGAAGACCATGTGGAATATGTGTGCCACTGCTGCACTCGTTGAACAGGTCTAACTGCGTCAAGAAACTTATGGTACGAGCTGTTTTTTGTTATATATGTTGTTCATAAACTATTGCTTATACACAGTTTTACAGTTGTGATCTTCTTGAAACAGAAACTGCCTAGTTCTATTGTTCCAATACAGATGCCTGACAATGGTCATGTCAGGCTTGCGCTTGGTCACAACATGATGTTTATGTCGAGCTACTCCATTCCTCTTGGAGGTGAAAAGATACTTATTCATGGGTGGTCTCAAATATTGAAGGCCCGTCCATCTTGGAGAATAGGACAGAAGATTATGTTCCTACTTTTCCATGGCTCTAAAGCGAATATCCTGTTTATTGACCACATTGCGAGATGAAGCCGCTTTCAGAGGGTTGTGGATGCGCGGGGTGGCATCTGGGCCTTGTCCTGGGGCTTGGCGGCCTCACCCTTGGTTAACTGTAGGCAAAGTAGCACTGTTCGAGGCGTGCTTTGTACGGTTGAACCTTTATAAGTACTCATGCTGCTTTCAGCTATGGTTGTTAAGTGCCCCTGCTGATTTCAGTTAAGGTTGTTAAGTACTTCTGCTGCTTTTACAATATGTCGTGTTTATTCAATCCTGTCTTCCTCCAGCCGCAAAACCAAACCAGCACCGGCGGGGCCGCCTGCTTCCGCCTCCCATGGCTGGCTGCGCCTCAGCGCACGCATCGCCGCCCCACCGGCTCCTAAATTGTTAACGCTGACATTCGAGGCCTCATCGTCATCATCCGCGGCTTTTGGTGCGCTCGCCGCGGCACCGCCCTCTCGCATTGTTAACATGGTCAACAAACAACAGGAATCGTTAGAAGTACGTGGAGAGGATGACAGTAGGGGCCCACCATGTCAGCGTATGGAAAACGAAAATGCTTCATCCTGGTGTTTACCTGACATCTGGGACCCACGACATTGTGAGCGTATATAGTCAATAGACAAGAGAATGGCACAAGATTGGCTGACACCTGGGATGTAGCTGCTCGAGCAGTACTTTTTTTGTTATTGTTGAGACAGAGCAGGGTATGAACTGGGCTGTGGCCCATCTAGCCTAGGCTTCTATTTTATGTTCACCATGTGACCAGCCCAGCTATTTTTTTCTTTGTGAAAATGAGCCCAGTTTATTTTTTCTGAAGAATACCCAATCCAAGCCTACTTATTTTTCTACGCCCTGATGGGCTGCACCTCTTTCAAGACACCTGCAAATCTTGAAAGTAATATGAAATGGGTTGTAAATATAAAAACAAATGACAAATTGGCTATTACTTTATAATTTCTGAATTTTTTCACATTTTCAGATTCCTATTTCACTGGGATTTAACCTTATTTAAATATATCTTCAAAGTACTTTAAATCTGGCTCGACATTTCGGTATTGAAAATAGTTTGGAACCCATAGAAATATGCGAAATTTCATTTAAATTTTTAACCCTGGCCCTGGCAAACAAAAACGGACTGCAATAAATCACATAAGAAGTTGCAATGAGCTATATATAAATTATTAAAAAAAGAGGGAATGGTCTGACTTGTTGGCCTATTAAGTTGACGCGTGTGCAAGAATTTTTTAGTTATTATATACGTCAACAAACGATTCTAGCAGACGTAACCGTTGGATGTCAATCCAACGCCATCGTGTTTCTTCAATCTCTGATCTTCTTGCTCCAGCCGCCAAATCCAGCGCTGGTGGGACCACCTGCTCCCGCCTCCCATGGTCGGCTGTGCTGCCGCGCAGGCCTCACCGCCCCCAACTACTCCCATCTCTGGCCAGGGCATCCCTCTAATCACCCACACCCCCTGTTATTCTACAGCGACGGCAGCCTCACACCGCAGCCAAACCAGTGAACCCTCGTACTCCTCTCCGCGCGGGCTTCCACTGCTGTGTCTTCCCCGACTCCGCGTCGTCCCCTTCCTAGGCCTCGTCGTCGTCCACCACCCTGGTGCTCTTGGCGCGGCGTGGTCAACGTGGTCAAGGAACGACTTCCATAGGAAGAGTACTGTACGTGGAGAGGCTGACAGCTGGGTCTACGGCAGTCGCAAGGAAGTGCCTCCTTATTACGCGCAAAATAATTATTCCTCCACCTGACACCAGGGACCCATCGAACGGGCCACCGTATTTCGTGAAAAAAATGTTTCCCCCATGACTGCTAGGACCCACCAGGTACATCTTCGCACGCAAGGAAGTGCGTTCGGGAAAAAAACGATTCGCCCCCCTGACTGCTGGGACCCACCAACTACATCTTCGCACGCAAGGAAGTGCCTGACAGTCAGGACCCACCTGGTCAAAGCGTACATGGCGTTGTCATTCTGGTCGCGAACGTGTACGTACATAATAGCCGATGTAGAGGGGCGCATGTGTCGTAGTAGAGGCGCGCACGTAGCATGTACACGTACGTACAGCGGCCAGGGTGCAAGAAAGTAAATACGACCACATACGTACATATGGGCGGGGTCTCGAATGCCTACTCACGCATACGTATGGCTAGGGCTCGTGTACATGGCTGGGTCAGAATGGAGAAACTGCGTCGTCTTTGTGTTCATGGGGAGCCAACCGGCTGGGTCGGAACAGAATGCGTCGTCGTGTTCATAGGGAGGGCTCGGACAAAACAGCCAATGGAAACAAGGCCCGGCGTACCGCAGAACGGAGGAAACAGCCTTGTGTTCGACCGGCCACGTTGGAAACGGGATCCTGTTCATCGAGAGGGGTCTGGCATACCGTAAAACGGAGGAAACAGACTTCTATTGGACCTCCTACGGTCGAAACGGGGTCCTTTTGATCGGGAGGGGTGTGGCGTACCGCAAAACGGAGGAAACGGACTTGTGTTGGAGCGTTACGGTCGAAACGGGGGTCCTGTTCATCAGGAGGGGTGTGGTGTACCGCAAAACAGGACTCCAAGGGATACTGTTCATCTCCACCGTCGACCTCCTCCAACCTCCACGGGCTACTATTCATCCACTGTCGACCTCCTCCAGCTTCCATCTGCGACTGTTCATCCACGGGCTCCTGTTCATCCAGCCTCCACCGCGCACTACTCCACCGGCTACTGTTCAACCAGCCCTCTCCATGGGCTACTGTTCAACCACCCCTCCACGGGCTACTGTTCATCCAGCCCTCCACCGGCTATTGTTCAACCAACCCTCCATGGGGTCGTCATGTTCATCCAGCCCTCCACGGGGTCCTGTTCATCCAGCCCCAACATGCTCGATCGAACGGGGTCCTGTTCATCCAGAAGCAACACCACGGGGTCCTGTTCATCCACCCCCATCGGGAACTGTTCATCCACCCCCCCTAGCAATGCTCACCGTTCATCGAAACCCCCCAACAACGCTCACTGTTCATCCAGAGGAAGCATCGATCGGCTTGATTAGCAACAAGATGGGCGAATCGCTGATCGCCGGGTTCGATGTCGAATGCGAGTTCGCAAAGGCAATCGCTCGGGTTTAGTTAGGCAACGCCTCGCTTGGGTTCAGTTAGAGCCCAATGCCTCGCACCCACGCGTGTACGTGTACAAGAGAAACACGCATCTCTCGGCCCCCGACCACTCACCATAACCGGGAACTCCCTGATATTTACCTTGCCCTTGCTTCTACCATGGTTTTTCCATCATGGACGGCCCAAAGAATGTCATGCGGCTGCATCTCCGGCCCGCCCAGGACGAAAAGCCCATTTACTGTCATGATTTTTTGTCATAGAAGTAGGAGCCCACCACATCTATGATGATACCGGGTTTTGTCACAATTATCATCATAGAAGTGTCATAAGTATGACAGGAAAAAAATTCATTTGGCCCAAAATGTTACGGATGTGTCTTTTTTTTAGTGGAACCAAGCATAGCCGAACGAATCCTCACGATCGCAACGAAATAGGAACTATCGAGAAGAAGCACAACCGGAAAGAAGCAAACAACATGGTAAACACCCAACACATAAACAAGGCATGATGCACAACCAAGTATGATGCTTGACAAGGCTACATGATGCTACTCATGGCAAGGGATGATGCATACAAGAAAATCACATCAAAACAAGTTTAAATGAGACCGGAAACAACATATAACAATTCCGGTAAGTCCTCATATGAAAATTTCAAAATTGGTCCAGATCTGAATAACACATTAAGTTAGAGTTGTTAAACAGCAATTTGAGATGCACCATGATGATCTACATGAGATTCTAGTCAAGTTACATATAAAATTCATTTAATTCGGAGCTACGCCCTAGAAGATATGAGCAAAACAAGTCAAACATGGCATTGATGCAAAATGCACTCAAACATCAAGATAACACTCCACAACATGAATGCAACAAGATAATATGAAGTTATATGCAATTCTAAGCAAGTTTCATATAGAATATGCTCAAAACGAAGCAACGATTCAACACATACACTCCAAACAAGAGATAACAATCTGCCCAAAACAGCAAGTAGGCACTTTGCAATCATCAAAACAACATACTACAGGAATCAGATGAATACAAACTTGATATGCACTTCATGTACAGATAATGTACTTCAAATATCATTAAGGTTAAGGTTTATAGGCATCAAGACTAAACCAATATGATCAATGCAAAATGCAACTTTATAACACAGGGGCATACGCATGAGGAGAGTTAATATGATGACAAGTTTGAGGCATGAAACGAAGATGCTACAGCAACTATACATAGCAACCAAGGGCATGGCATCAAAGACCCATAACAAGGAGCAAATAACATCAACACATCATATACATCTGACTCATGGATTAGTGGGAACCATCAAGACAAGATTGGATGTTGAAACAGTTTCAGCAAGGGTAAAACAACAACATTATCATGGCATGTTTGCAAGCTTGGAACAGGGGTCATACGAAGTCCAAAATTATCAAACATGGCATACGAACAGAGTACTCATAGCATACTTAAAATCATGTAATTGGAGAATCTCCAAAAGAGGCGTAGAATAATTAATAACAAGCTCACCACATGACATCATGAAGTTAACAGAAAACTGGAACATCATTTAGGCAAGTTCATGGCCATGGAAACATATGCTACAGAACATATATAAGGCATCAAATGGCATGTCATGATATATAATAACATGGACATCACAATATGTCAACTAAACATCTCCAGATTATGCATGGATTTGATGGTAGCATCAAGTAAACATGGCATCATGATATTACAAATTCAGACTTGATAGCACATTAACAACAAGTAGCCCACTTCACAAGCTCTATGCACTCACCATAGGGCATATCAATATAAATGGATTGCACCACTACAAAGATGGCATGATTATGCTCCTAAAACATGTTGGCATGATTCTCAAAATAAAATCACACAGAAAGATACAAAAATGACAAGTATAACAGTTTTCAGCATTTAACAGCAACATGCACTTTTGCAACAGATATTATGACATGTAGATAAACTCAAACAAGCATGCAAAGGGCACCAACATGTAGACCATGAAGAGCAGAACATGTGCATATCAATATTATCACCATATGATAAACAGAGACAAAGTTACACCACTCACAAGACACCTAAATGATGTTAACATGCAGCAGTTTTCAGCAATTTATATCACTTAGCAGTATTGCAACGAAGATTAAAGCACCAAGATTCGCAGTAACATGAATACAAATGCACCCATCATGAAGAGCATCAAGTGATGAACATTTTTACATATCATACGCACAAATCGGAGCAACGAGCACGGAGTTATGACCATGCAAACATGCACACATGCTGTAAAAATGGCAGGGACTTGGAAGAATTTCAACCTCGCGGAACGGAGCGGTGCGGTGGGGCTGTTTGGTTGGCGGGACGGGACCAAACCAGGATGAGACCGTCCAGGCCATGGTCAACGGCGACGGCGGCGGCACGGACATCTTCATGGCGCCCGAGGCGAGGCGGGGACGGCGCCGGAGGGGTAGAGGACGGTGGATCCGGCCGGCGCCCTGCCGGATCCGACCGGTGGCGAGCTTGACGGCGGCTCCGAGCGATGGGGCGAGATCGGGCAACAAGGCGGCGGGGATGGCAAGGTGGAGGCGGCCAGCGGAGGTGGCTCGCGGTGCGGCGGCAGAGAGGCGAGGTGCGGGGCGGCGAGGGGCGCTGAGCGATGTGCGGCGGCGGGCGAGTATGGCGGCGATTCGACGGTGGATGAGGCGGCCGTGAAACGACGGGAGCAGGGCCGGAGAAGCGGCGCATGGCGGCGAAGGCGCTCGGCGGGCGGCGCCGGGAGGCATACGAGCTCGGGCGGCCCAATTCGGGCCCCGCGGGCCCGTGCGGTGGCCGGCAGCACTGGGAGGATCGGGGAGACGTGTGGCGCGACGGGATAGGTCGTGGAGGCGGCGGCTGCTGAGGTGGCACGCCCTGATTGGCTGGGTGACGTGGCTGGCAGCGGTGGACGTGTCCGGCGGTGGGCGGACGTGTACGGTGGGGAGGAGGAGCTTTGATCTAGGGTTTCGCCTGAAATTGGAGGGGGAGATGCCTTTATATAGATTCTAGGATCTAAGAGAGGGCTATTGAGGTGCGGTTTTCTCCCACACGATCGTGATCCAACGGTGAAGGGCATGGAGGGGGTTAAGATGGGCTAGCGGGTCGATGATGAGGGGTGCTCGGCTGCAAAGAGAAAGGGGTCCGACGATTAACACGTTTAACCGTTGGGGCATAAAACGGCCTCCAAATGGAACAAAATTTGACAAGCGGTCTACCGGTGATATACCAAGACCACTCGTCAACTCTCGGCCATTCCAAGAAAAAATTTATGCCACTCACAAAAGAAAGATCTGGGAGGTGCGACGGGCGCGTGCGAGTGTCGGGGCTCAGAACAGACAACGGGGAGAACCGGGAGGACCCGGACGGATGCAAGTTTTGAAAAACATGCTGATGAAATGCACATGATGACATGGCAAAATGAAACACGCAAGAAAATGACATGGAAACAATGACGAATAACTGGAAGACACCTGGCACATCGGTCTCGAGGCGTTACAAAGCACAACTTATAAATTGACGGATGGAGTACTAGTTACAGTGATGCATATAATTAAGCAAAGGAATCGCACATGTTGGTATTGACTGGAACGAGAATGCAATAGCACAATAAGAATTAAGGCCATGATGATGCGATCGCAGTGGTGGTTACAGGAGGCAAGAAGAAAGATGCAACCATCAATGTACGACCTCCTCCTCCTCAACTTAGTGTGTCGGGCCACCGACCGGCGGCTAAGGAGCAACGGCTTTTGTGGCGAGGTCAAGGTGCTTCTCAGAAAAGGCATCAAAGGCTTCCAGTCGGTTGAGGAAGGCCAACGTCGTAGCGTCCTCACTGACCTTATAGATACCTATGTACACGATTTGCTCATACACGTGGATGTGTAGGTCGACGAATTCTTGCAGGGTGAGGCACCTCACGGCGAGCGCGAACTCCAGGTGGACATTCTTCGTGGCGTCGGCGGGCAGTCGCAGGGCCACCAGTGCTTGAAAGAGGTTCTGGCCATGGAGGCCGATTAGGGTGGTAGGCAATGAGGAGCCCGGGCGCGCGGGCTGGAGGAGTACGGCGATGTCCTCTGCGAGCTTCTTGAGGATGGTGAACTTGTTGGTGGTGGCAACGATCATCTGCTCCAACTAAGAGTCGTAGTTGGCATCGACGGCGGCCATCCTCTAGTCGGTCGCCAACACCGTCTCGAGACGATCCTCGGCGCCATGACACAGGTCGCTGGCCGCTCGCGCGCATCGCCTCCATGGGTCTGGAGTGAGCACTTTTGCGCTTAGTTAGGTGCTTAGGCAAATGCTTAGGTGTGTATGATGTGGTAGATGCATTGGAATGGAGGGGCGCCTTTATATGAGTGCAAACTGCATTGCATTCACATCGTGCAGCCTCTTTTCCCGGTCCTCCTCCCATTACTTCCCTCATGCATTAATTGAAGGAGGATGCATTGGTCGAACAACATTTCGGGAACCGCTACCCCCTCCCTCGTCTGCGTTAAAGCCGTATCAGGAACTGCGCCGCCCGCTGTCAAATCAAATAGTACTGCGCCGCCCGCTGCATGCCCGGCTGAACATGCCTCCTTGCCTCCATCAAACCCTTTCGTTAAACCCGCATGCAAACCGAGAAACCTACTCTGACCACACGTCCGTTCATGAGCGGGTCGGAATTAAACGCAACACCGACCGAGCTCCTCTCGTCCACCCTCAGTTTAAACAAGGCCAGGCGCCGGCCAAGCTCCTACCGTCCGCCCTCTATTTAAACGAGGCCAAACAGACAGCGGGCAAGAATCGCACCCCTCCGCCGCTCCCCCATCTCCTCCTTCACCATTTTCTCCACTCTTACGATGGCTTCCGAGGAGCCATTCTCTGGCATACTACCCGGCTGGGTGGCCCGCCGCTCCCCCATATCCTCCTTCACCATTTTCTCCACTCTTCCGATGGCTTCCGAGGAGCCATTCTCCGGCATACTACTCGGCTCGGTGGCCCGCCGAGCCCTCTGGATACTAGCGAGGCCGCTCGGTGCTTCACCAACCTCACTTGGCCTAACGGAGCCAGTTGCCACCCCAAGCAGGCGCATGGTTCAGCAACTCGCCACTCCAGTTCATCTCGATGAGGAGTGGCGAGTTGCTCCACGCCGGCACGACAACGAGCGCGCCGGTACGGGCATCATCACTGCCATGTCGTACCGCGCCACCAGTGTCTGCGGTGGTCGCGCCTCCCGTGTCTGTGGGCGCGCCTCCCATGCCTGCGGCCGCGCCTCCCGTGCCTGCGGCAATGCCATGCAGGTAGAGACAAAAGCCGCGTGGAGAGCGACGAGTCGGTGGCCAACTTCTCTGTGTCTGCTGCCATCATCGTGGAGAAGTAGAACACGGGAGGCCGTCGCCACTTGGGTCCCATGAAGGCCACCGCCGAGGCGACGACTGCGCATTCAGGTGGTTTCTTTGTTGTTTCGTCTCTTCCGAGGACCTTCGTCAACCCCTCAAGTGTCTGTCGGACATGAGGAAGACAAAGGGATCCGCGGGCGGCCATTTAGATTAGGTACTCCCTCTCTAGCCGGCAGGAAATATTTGTTCTAAGAATGGATAAATTGTACGTATCTATAACTAAAATAAGTCTAGATACATCCATTTCTAGGACAAGTATTTCCGGACGGAGGGAGTATTAATTATACCAAGAGAGCCGAATTAGCACCGCTTAGTTCATGTAAATGTAATGAAATCCATCATGTTTATATGAAGATCCGGCTTTTTTATACGAAATCCTTCATGCTTATATGAAATCAGTCTGTGTTTGCACGAATTTCATCTGGTTGGTTAGAGTTGTGAAAATGTATGCCGCTGGCGTTTGATGTCGTCTCCGTGGAAGGAAGCAGGAGGAAATTTGTCTGCTGCCGTTGGAGATGCTCTTATGCTGGAAATAATAGAGTGACATCCAATCCATTTGAGTTAATTGTGTGTATGATTCTCCCTCTATAAAAAGTTAATTGCATGTATAGTGTACACGTGACTTGCAGGGTGGCTACAACTTCGTACAGAAAGTTAAAAAGAAACAAGTCCATCCTTAATCTTGTATTCTAAGTACTCTGTGGGTTCCACTCTCAGTACAGTAGCGAAAGAAGTATATATTAAATAAGTAATATATAATATAAAAATCTAAAGTTAAAGACAGAATTCAAACGCAGGTCATCGCGTTGCGAGCATCCAGTGCTAACCAGTCCACAAATTTTTGTTGTAGACCATGCTGGAGATATATCTCCATGTCTACTCTTATACTCCATCCGTTCCTAAATATTTGTCTTCTTCAGATTTCAAATGGACTACCACATATGGATGTGTATGTAGACATATTTTAGAGTATAGATTCACTCATTTTGCTCCGTATGTAGTCACTTGTTGAAATCTCTAAAAAGACAAATATTTAGGAACGGAGGGAGTAGAAAACAGAGTTGGTGATGATGGTGTGCGTGCCATCCTGCAATATAGGCCATCGGATTTATATCTAACGTGTAGGAAGGAAACTATGGCAATTTTGCAAAAATATACCCACACCCCTCTCCACGTTCGCAAATATGGCCTTCCCTCGTTCATCCTTTTCTCTCACAAGATAAACGACTCATACAAATGCATCTTGATGTTCCGTTCAACGCACGGGCATCTAGCTAGTTTCTTTTAAAATAGTTACTGCGATAATTGGGTTGAAGTGATATATTTTATGTCTATCCCGAATGATTTCAGATTCACTAGTAGTAACAAAGAAAAGGTTGCCTTGTTAATTAACAGAAAACATGGTGAAAACTATCACATGAGGCCGGTAAAAACGAGGCACACTGGGTTCAGCGTCATCATCACTACAACTGTGTGCATGCGAGAAGTCTACATATCGAGGGGGCTACAGAGAAAAAGATGTATCGAGTGTGTCTGAGCAAGGCATAGAGACACAATGTTTGAGAGAGAAACCAATTCAAAGATTAAGATCAGATCGAGTTGTCACCCTTCTGCTGTCATTGTTGGGGTGGGGGGGAGGGAGAGAAAGACATATCGAGAGTGTGCGCGGTAGGCACAGAGGCACAACTAGCGAGTGTGTGTGTATGTGTGTGTTGAAAGAGGAGTAGATAGATTACTATCAAGATCGAGGTGCCACCCTACTCCTTCAGTGTCGGGTAGTGTGTGTGTGTGTGTGTGTGTGTGTGTGTGTGTTTGAGAGAGAAGCAATCGATGGATTAGTATCAAGATCGAGGTGTCACCCTACTCCTTCGATGTCGGGATGTGTGTGTGTGGGTGTGTGGGGGGGGAGGGGCAGTGACACTTACATATCTCTACTCTTATAAAAAACAGAGTTGGTGATGATGGTGTTCCTGCCATCCTGCAATATAGGCCATCCGATTTATATCCGACGGATAGGAAGGAAACTATGGCAACTTTGCAAAAAGATATCCACACCCCTCTCCACATTTGCAAATAAGGCATTCCCTCGTTCATCCTTTTCTCCACAAGATAAATTACTCATACAAATGCATCTTGATGTTCCATGCAACGCATGGGCATCTTGCTAGTAGGGAGAAGGAGTTTGTGTGACACATATCTAGCTATATTAAGGGATAGGTAGATAGCATGTGTGCGAGACATACTTAAAGCATCACGAAGATAAACAAATGGTGTGCATGCAAGTGCCGGAAAAAATGAAGCGAGAAACAATGTGTACGTGCGTGCGTGTGTGTGTGTGTGTGTGTGTGTGTGTGTGTGTGTGTGTGTGTGTGTGTGTGTGTGTGTGTGTGTGTGAGAGAGAGAGAGAGAGAAATCTCAAAACAAAAGGTGCTCTGCTGAAATCCCATTGTATGTATTCATATGGTTCCGGAACTCGAGTTAACCTTAGGCATATGTGTGAGAGACATAATTATACTTTGAGACATTTTCTTTTATCTAAGATGGATTATAAAAAAATACCCCCTAGCTACTTGTAGATCCGTTCCCAGGTGTGGGAGTGACCACACCCCCTGTTATGGGACTCATATGTTCCCAGCTAGGGGGTATTTTTTATCTAAGTCAGTATCACAAAAAATCCTATCTATGGTGGACATAATGACATCCACCTGGTTGTTGGCCCAAGTAAATTTCCTACTAGAAAGTTTGATTTCTGGCAGGCTCCAAATTTAATACAAGCATTGAAATTATCACACCATTTCTGGTTAACTACCCCATTACTTTTAGCTCTAGCACCCCCAACAAGATTGAGATCTCCTCCAATGAGGGTGGGGATAGTATTATCAATAAAAAGGGTATGCAGTTCTGATAAGAAAGACTCTTTTCCCTCTTCATAGGGGGGAGCCATAGACAGTAACAACTCTAAAGATCTTATCATTAGTCTTAAGTTTGACCACACAGCTGACTGAAAAGTCCAGTCGAGACCAGGAAATAACATCAAAAACATCTGAATCTACACGAATTTAAGACTAATGATAACATCAAAACATGGCCGGTATACACGGATACCCTTTTCAGTCAATAAAAAGGGTATACACGGATTTAAACCGAGCATCATCAAAACATGGCCGGTGATAACTTTTAGGAACCCTATATATAAACACCCCTAGGGTAATACGTATGAAATTCCATCTAATTGAACAACAGAACATAGGGGAACTAGAAATCACTTCTTAATCCATCGTGAAACGACGGGATCTTAACAAAAAGACCTAGCCACACAGGGAGAATTCCACTAACCGTATGTGGGCGCTGCAACCCCATCCAGCCGCCCTATGGGGGCACCCATCGGCGCCGCAGAGCACAGCCGGCAGATGCATCGGCAAGCCGCTTCGTCCCGCCGTCCCTGGGAAGCTCAAGTGCTGGACCTGCCGACGATCATCAGGCGGCCGCTGATGAAGTCATGTACCTAGGGTAGGGTCATGGACCTGTCCAAGGTACCCTTCCCAAGGACATCCATAGAAGAAACTCCCTTCCAGTCGACCTGGAAGGATTCCACTCGACGGACTCGAAGACACTCGACCATGAAGACTCACTCGACCACCAGGAGTCCAAGAGCCACTCTGTATCCAAACGGTCTGGAACTAAGTAGTCTTTATGGCCATGATGACACTTTATGTAAGGCGTTACCTATAACGCCAGGCCTTAATGTACTTTAAACCCTCCGCTATGTGGGCTGGCTGGGGTCCTAGCAGACACTATATAAGCCACCCCCTCCACTGGCAGAAGGGTTCGCACCCCTGTAACTCATACGCTTATAATCCAGTCGACCGCCTCCGGGCTCCGAGACGTAGTGCTGTTACTTCCTCCGAGAAGGGCCTGAACTTGTAAATCCCTTGCGTATACAAATACTCCATAGCTAGGATCTTGCCTCTCCATACCTACCCCCCATTCTACTGTCAGTCTTAGTATCACGACAGTTGGCGCCCACCTTGGGGCAGGTGTATTAGCGACTTATTGGAGAAGTTGCAATTGTTCTGATCGCCTTCATCATGGTTTCTGGCGGAGTTCTGGTCGAGGGCCATGAGATCCGTCTCGGCGCGCTCACATTTATCGCCGACGACTCCGCTTGGCTCCAGGAGGCTCCACTCGACATCGACACGCTTCCCGTCCGCGGGGCGACGCACTTTCGAGCATGTGTCTGCGGCGTCCTGCTGCGGCAAACGTCGGCTCCGTATCGGTCGATTCCTGTGTCATCCTCCCTCCCTGTCTCCCGCCAGTGCAAGCGCTCTGGTCGGTCGAGGCTTCAATGGTGGGTGAGACACGCAGTGGCTCGTCAATCGGCCACCACCCAAGTCACGGCAATCGAGCCCGATGAATCTCTCTACGGCCTGTTCGATCTGTCGACTGGCTCCGTAGAGACTACATCCGAGTGCGACAGCAGTGATCTAGCGGCGGAGGTCCTGATGGTCAATGGGCCTCGAGTCCTCCCGCTTCCCTCGACCGACGGAGCGGACGGCGAGGCGACCCGCCAGTCCACGAGGAGTATCAGCCCGAGCCACTCACTTTCTCGCAAAGGGAAGATCTTCGCTGCTGAATATGGATGCTCGTGCATCCTCCCATCGAGGAGAAACCCCGAGGCTCGTGCCTTGGTGGATGCGCGCTTATTAACTTGGTTGAGCGACTCGACCGAGAATCTCCAGCGAGCACTTTTAACGAAACGTCTTGCAACGAAAGTACCCGACTCCGGTCGACGCCAACTCTTTCCGCAACCAACTCAGGTATATCGAACCCCAATTCAGAATCTAGCAGCTGCAGCCCGTATAGCCGAGTCAATTCAACCCTCTCAGTCGGAGACTGGCAGAGGCTTGATGCAGATCCAAGATTTGCTCCGGGCAGCAGGAGATCAGAATTCAGCTGTGTCATAGTCACGCAATAGGATTCAAAGTCGATCCGTCGCTGCGAATACAGTTCAGTCGGCTCATAGCCCAAGATCTCCTCCGCGGCATGAGGGATGTGGGGGTCAACATGATCAGTATGATGACCGATTCGATCGTGATGATCGGCGTCGAGTGCCCACTCCTCCCCCAAGAGGTGGGTCTTACGCCCCTCGGCAGCAAGATGACAGGCGTCAACACAGTGTTGGGCGGAGAGCCCCGGTCGACCCCAGGGAACAAGGCTTTCATGCGAGATCCATCATCGTGCAAGGTTTGGTCGACCGGAACAGAGCTCATCGAGAAGGCCACAACAGAGATGCGCCCACCAGCAGTCGGGTCCATGTTTCAGGACCAGAATGTTTCAGCAGAGCCATCAGGCCTGCGGTGATCCCTCCCAACTTCAGGTTGGCGACTGGGGTGAGTAAGTTCACTGGTGAGTCCAAGCCCGAAACTTGGCTCGAGGACTACCGAGTGGCTGTGCAGATTGGCGGTGGTAATGATGAGGTGGCTATGAAACACCTACCACTCATGTTGGAGGGTTCGGCCAGGGCCTGGGTGAATCAGTTGGCTCCTAGCAGCATTTACACTTGGGAAGATCTTGCTCGAGTGTTCGTCAAGACATTTGAGGGAACTTGCAAGCGACCAGCAGGACTGACAGAGCTGCAGGTCTGCATGCAAAAGTCGAATGAGACCCTGAGAGATTACATCCAAAGATGGATCACATTGCATCATACGGTGGAGAACGTGTCTGATCATCAAGCAGTCTGTGCCTTCAAGGATGGCGTTAAGAACAGAGAATTAAGTTTGAGTTCAGTCGGACCGGAGATATGACCCTGAGTCGAATGATGGAGATTGCCACCAAATAGGCCAATGGTGAAGAAGAGGATCGACTCCAGAGTGGCAAGTACAAGCCGAGTCAGTCGGAAAAAGGAAACTCCAGTCGGAAGCAGAAGCGGAAGGCCGAGCCAGCTGCTCCTGGAGAGGCCCTAGCCGTGACTCAGGGCAAATTCAAAGGGAAGCCCAAAGTATCCTGGAACCCCAAGAAGGTGAAGGATAAGGAAGGAAACGACGTGATGGATCTGCCATGTCACATCCACACGAAGAAAGACGAAGAGGGTAACTTCATCTACCCAAAACATACCACTCGCCAGTGCCGGCTCTTAATCCAGCAGTTTCAAGGAAAACAGCCCAAGGATAAGGAAAAGGAGTCGGACAAGGCTGAGGACAAAGAGGACCCTGATGATTTTTGCTGATGTGGAGAGCAAAAGTCGATTGAAAGTTATCAACCGTGAGGTAAATATGGTCGCTCCGGCGACACCAAGCTATCTAAAATGGTCTCAGACTACCATTACATTCGACCAGTCTGATCATCCGACACACATAGCCACCCCTGGGAGGCAAGCTTTGGTGGTCGACCCAGTCGTCGAAGGCACTCGACTGACTAAGGTGCTGATGGATGGTGGCAGTGGACTGAATATATTGTATGCGGAGACGCTAAAGGGAATGGGCATTCCGATGTCCGGACTCAGCTCCAAAGAACATGAGTTTTCATGGAGTCATTCTCGAAAGAATTTGAGTCACTCGCCAAATAGCTCTAGATGTGGTTTTCGGCGACTCGAAGCATTTCCGCAAAGAGAAGCTGACATTTGAAGTTGTGGATTTCCAGAGCGCTTATCACGCCATTTTGGGCAGGCCAGCTTATGCACGGTTCATGGCTCGACCATGTTATGTATACCTCAAACTGAAGATGCCTGGCCCCAAGGGTGTGATCACCATCACTGGCAATCGGAAAAAGGCAGAAGAGTGTTTTTAGAAAGGCTCAAAGATTGCCGATTTCCAGATAACAGTGGTGGAGCTGGAAGAATATAAGAAAAATGCAGATCTGAGTGATTTATTGCGGGCCAAGAAGCCCGCCACAGAGTCAGCATTCCAGTCGTCTTGTGAGAAGAAGCCCGTTCACATTCACCCGACCGACCCCAGCGCGGCTCTGACTCATATTTCCACAACACTCCACTCTAAATAGGAAGAAGCGCTCATCCAGTTCCTCCGTGAGAACTGGGACATCTTTGCATGGAAGCCTGCTGACATGTCGGGTGTTCCCAGGGGGCTGGCTGAGCATCGTTTATGAGTCAACCCAAAAGCAAAACATGTCAAAGAACATCTTCGACGGTCCGCCGTCCAGAAGAGAAAGGCCATTAGCGAGGAGGTGGCTCGGCTCCTGGCAGCAGAGTTTATCCGAGAGATATACCACTCCGAGTGGCTCGCCAATGTTGTCATGGTCCCTAAGAAGGACAAGTCACTTTGCATGTGCATTGATTTCAAACATATCAATCGGGCCTGCCCGAAAGATCATTTTCCTCTCCCTCGCATCGACCAAATTGTCGACTCGACTACGGGATGTGAGAGATTGTCTTTTATAGACGCCTATTCTGGGTACCATCAGATCTGTCTGTATGGACCCCGACGAGATCAAAACAGCTTTCATCACTCCATTTGGGTGCTTCTGCTATGTCACCATGCCATTCGGTCTCAAGAATGCGGGAGCCACGTTCATGAGGATGATTCGGAAGTGTTTACTCACTCAAATCAGTCGGAACGTGGAAGCGTACATGGATGATATTGTGGTCAAGTCACGAAAGGGTTCCGATGTCAGGACCCCGACTCAATGTCACATCGATCTAGCCTGTAACACCTCATATCACTTTGCGGCCTCACGCACGGTATTCCCACGGGTGTCGCCTTACCTTTGCCCGGGACCGTTTGCGCCTTTTGGCACACATATATGATAGTGTCGCTAGCATCCATATGATAAGGAGCCCGGGCTGACATGGCTAGTCGTAAACCCAAAGTGTCACAGACTTACAGGGACAGGCATCCATGACCCAACATCGAACGTGTCGGTCATCAGCGAATAAGTTCCGGGCTGTAGCACTGGGCTAGCAGGACTCCGGTAAACCGGGCTGTAGCGGGCTAACAGGACTCCGGTACTCAACGCGTGACATTTCCCGAGGACGAGACAGAACAAAGAAGGACACATGCCGCCAGCCTAAGTGTTAGGAGCAGAGCAAGCTACCATGGCTTAGTGGAAACACTAGGAGACATTTCCGTAAGAGAGGCTACTAAAGATAAACAACTAGATAGTCGATCCCACACATACCAAGCATTTCAATCATACACACAATATGCTCGATATGTGCAAATACAACAAGGCATCACAACATGACTCTACGACACAAGTACTTTATTTAAAAGGCTCAGAGAGCCATACATAGCATACACACAAGCACGGGTCACACGACCCACATTCAAGTCATACAAGCATACAAGCCAACAATGAAGTAACTTGTCCGAGTACGCATAACTAGTAAAATAAAAGAGGCTTGGGTAAGCCTAGCTATACTACATGGTCCTTCACATGCTCAGGATCACCACCTGGGCCTTAGTCTACTCATCGATGTCAACGTCTACGAAGAACCCATCGGAAGGGGTTGTAGCATCTTCTGAAAAACATAAATTAAAGCAACATGAGTACAAAGGTACTCAGCAAGACTTACATTAGACCCTACATACATGCACATTATCAAGAAGGGTTGGTGGGGTTATTGCAGCAAGCCAGCTTTGACTCTTGGCTAAGCTATCCTACGAGACTCCAACTTGAAATGGTTTTGCGCACTCGAGTCCACTACTCATCACTTCAATACACTACCGAGGATCCACCTCAATCTTCCTACGGAAGAGCCATCCTCGGCACTCACGCTTATCTTGAGGCTTTTAGTAGTTTCCATTTACTTGTCTATGAACTGTATAGGCAACCAAGTAGTCCTTTACATGACGCCGCTATTCGAATAGATGATGTTAACCTGCAGGGGTGTACTTCTTCATACACGCTCTCACCACTTACCGCCGTTTACACGACATGTACTCGGCAACCTTCAAGCGGAAGCCCAACGTGGGTGTCGGCCATGACCTACCTAAACACCTAAGTCTCTAGTCGGGTTTATCGCCTATTCGGGTTCCATCCGCAGGAGTCCGCCGAGGTTTCCACATACGGCCCCGAACGATGTGAACAGGGTTCCCGAGATACCAAACGGGCATCCGGTACACCGTGCCACGTACCTACCGCATCACAGCCCACCCCACGGTCAGCGTTGTCCATGGCCTCCAGTAGGCTACAAACACCAGAAACTACTTGCAACTCCTGGACAGAGGAATAGGGTGAATAAGAAGCCAAGAGGGTCCATTGGTTTCGGGCCCAATGCATGGTAGTAGCTGATTCTTAAATCACACATACAGATCTCAGTGCTTAAGGACGGCTTCAATGAAACAACCCACCATGTACTCCTACATGGCCTCTCATCGATACCTTTACCAAATCGTGTTCAACACATTACTCTCATCTTCGACACGATCATTTCACTCTAGCCCATCACCCAGATGAACCGCACGACACGACTCTAAGCATAGCAGGCATAGCAAGGTAGGAACAACACATTCATATGGCTCAATCAACTCCTACACATGCTAGTGGGTTTCATCTAGTTCTTGTGGCAATGACAGTCATGCAGAGGAAATGGGTTCAACTACCATGACACACAGCAGTTTGAATCGCGTTGTCTTAATGCAGATAAAAGAGAGCAGGAGCGAGAACATGGGATTGTATCGATATGATCAAATGGTTGGTTGCTTGCCTGATGGGTCGGTGCACTGGTATTGTTCTTCATTGGGGTAATCACGGTACTCCTCAGGGCAGGACCTGCCGCAGAGAGCACCGATACACAAACATCACCAAACAGTATGCAACAATATGATGCATGCATGAGACATGGCAAAATGAGTGTATTGGGCTAATGCAACTAAGACCAGATGGGTTTGAACTATTTTGAACCAAAGATTCAAATTACAAACTCATATGTGGCCCTTTAAAGTGCTTTATCTTGTTCTCTGCTAAACAGCAGGTTAGCTTGTTTAAACATGCATGAAACCAGTACAGATGGACAGGTTGGATTTTTCTGATCATTTTTCATATATAACACTTTGCATTTGGAGTTACAGATTAATTTCTATGATTTTTGAAGTTTGTGGTAATTTCTGGAATTTCCTGTGTAAATATAATTCTAGTAAATAACTTACTGCGTCAGCAATACGTCAGGATGACGTCAGTGGTCAGCGGAGCTGGTCCAGTCAAACTGACCAGTGGGTCCCGCATGTCAGTAGTTAATTAAACTAACTAAATTAGTTAAAACTAATCTGGGTTAATTAGCAAAACGGGCCCCACTTGTCATAGACTCAGGGGAGTCAACCTGGGCCCACCCTGGTCAAAGTCAAGGGTCAAACTCGCCGGCGTCTAGCCGCCGGCGAGGCCAGACGCGGCAGAGAGAGTGCATTTGTGCATTCCGGCGACCAAATGGACGACGGAGAGCATCTACGTGTAGCTGGGGACGAGCCGCAGCTCTTGGTGGTGGTGCTTGAGCTCGGGGTGGCCGGAAACGTCGCCGGCGACGACTTTGGCAGTCGCCGGAGTCGGGTGAAGACGGATCCGAGGCTACAGGGCACGGCGAGGCTCGTGGTGAGGTGCGTTGGGCTCCTGGGGCTGCGGTGAGTGTGTTAGACATGGTGAGGGGGCCGGTGGTTGGCCGGAGACACGTCGGCGGCGAGCTCGGCGGCGGCGCGTGCGGTGAAGCTCCGTGCGCTCGCTGTGGTGCACGAGAGCAAGAAAAGAAATGGGGAGGAGGTAGCCAGGCTCACGGCGGTCTTGAGGAAGCTGACGGCGTGGTCGGGACGAGTTGGTGCGGCGGCGACGGCGAAAGGGATCTTCGGCGATGGCGAGGTCGAACAAGGTCGGTGCGGTGGCTTCGGGGCAAGCGAGCGCTCGGGGCTCGTCTTGCTCGACGGAGAGGAAGGCGGCGAAGCTCCTGGACACGGTGGTGCGGCGCAAGGACGACGAAGAGTGCGACTACGGCGGCGGTGCGGCGGCGGTGGCGTCGGCCATGGTGCGGGAGAGCGAGGGAGAGGAGCTGGGGAGGAGGGAGCGTGTCTGTGAGCTCGAGGGGGAGCTGGGCGATCGACCCAGGGCGGCAGAACGGCGAGAGGAGGAAGTAGAGCGGCAGGCAGCTGCGTGGCGCGCTATGGTGCCGAAGTCAAGCACCTGGCTGCCTGCCTAGCGAGGCCAAGCAGCTCGCTGGAGCGGTGGCTGGGCTGGGCCGGCTAGGTGGGCTGGCTGGTGGGCTGCCAGGTTAGTTCCCTCTCTCTTTTTTATATTTCTGTTTTCTATTTATTTCTGTAGCTTCGTGGACTTTCTAAAAATACCTAAGCAACTCCAAAAATCCCCAAACTGCTCATGCCCACTGTTTAAAATATAAACAACATGGAACATTTTAGTTTGGGAATATTTGAACATTTGAAATATTTTATAAATTTTAAATGCCCAATTCAAATACTTATGATTTAATTCAAAGACCTTAGGATGACCTAGAAAATTGTGCATCACTTTTGGCAGAGGTTCTGAACCAAGACAAAAATGATGGACATTTTAGAAGGGCATTTCAGGTTCATTGAAAATATTTTTAGTAAACCCTAGTTGGATTCGGAGGGGGCTGGGGATTCTGTCATCCCCATTTCAGGTTTCTGTTGAATGAAATAGACATGATGCAACACTCTAATGCATGAACTAGCTAGGGTGTGACAACTCACCCCCACTCAAAAGAATCTCGTCCCGAGATTTAGGTTCCTCCGGGAAGAAGGCGGGATACTCAAGTCGAAGACGATCCTCCCTTTCCCAAGTTGCTTCTTTCTCAGAATGGTGCGACCATTGAACCTTGAGAAACTTGATATTATGTCATCGAGTGGTACGCTCGGCTTGATCGAGGATACGAACGGGGTACTCTCGATACGTGAGATTATCTTGAAGATCCAGCGTTTCATGGTCCACTCCACGGATAGGATCCGAGAAGCAACACCTGAGTTGAGAAACGTGGAAGACATCGTGGGCTCTGGAGAGATGCGGAGGTAGTTCCAATTGGTAGGCAACTTCTCCTCGTTTGGCGAGAATGCGAAAAGGTCCAATGTAGCAAGCAGCCAATTTGCCTTTGATACCGAAACGATGGGTTCCCTTCAGAGGAGTAACCCGAAGGTAAGCCTTCTCGTCAACCTCGAAAGTCATAGCCTTATGTTTTCGGTCATATTGACTCTTTTGACGAGATTGGGCTGTTTTCAACTTTTCACGAATGATGCTGAACTTGCTCTTACGCTTCTGGATCATATCCGCCAAAGAATTGTCTTTCCCGGTTTCGACCAGTTAAGAGCGTTCTCACACCTTCGTCCATAGAGAACTTCAAAAGGGGCTTTACCCAAGCTAGATTGATAACTATTGTTATAAGCAAATTTGGCAAATGGAAGGCATTTCTCCCAATCCATTCCGAATGAGATAATAGAAGCCCGAAGCATGTCTTCTAGGATCTGGTTGACGTGTTCTACTTGACCACTTGATTGAGGGTGAAAGGCAGTGCTAAAGGAAAGGCGGGTTCCCATAGCGTTTTGGATCTTTCCCAAAATCAAGAGGTGAAGAGACTTCCTCGATCCGAGTTAATTTCCAGTGGAACACCATGGAGAGACACTATTCGGGAGATGTACAAGTCTGCTAGCTGGCTAGCGGTTATACTCTCGCGAATAGGTAAGAAATGGGCCACTTTGGAAAGACGGCCGATAACGACGAAGATAGCATTATTCCCTTTCTTGGTCCTGGGAAAACCGGTAATGAAGTCCATACCAATTTTATCCCATTTCCATTCGGGAATAGCTAAGGGTTGAAGGGTGCCAGCGGGCCGTTGATGCTCTGCTTTTACACATTTACGCACGCCGCATTAGCAATATATCGAGCAATTTCTCTCTTCATCCTAGTCCACCGTAACCTCTGGCGCGAGGTCCCGATACATGTTAGTGCTACCGGGATGAATGGTGAGAGGAGATTCATGAGCTTCCTTAAGGATCAATCGCCTTAGGTTTCGCACTTTGGGAACCACTAGACGGTTCCCGAAGTATACGACTCCTTGATCATCAATGGAGAAACAATTCGCAACTCCTTTCATGATGTTTCTTTTGATACAGGAAATCCCCGGATCTACCTTCTGAGCTTTGATGATCTGATCCGTAAGGGTAGGTTTCGCCACCAAGGTGGAAAGGAATCCTCGAGGAACAATGTGAAGGTTAAGTTTCCGAAATTGCTCGTGGAGAAGTGGTTGACTTTGTTGCAACATCAGATTGTTGCAATAAGATTTTCGACTTAGCGCATCAGCCATGACGTTGGCTTTTCCTGGGGTGTAAGTTATCCCTAAGTTGAAATCTGTGATCAACTCGACCCAACATCTTTGCCTAAGATTCAAATCTGGTTGGGTGAATATCTACTTCAGACTTTGGTGATCGGTGTAGATTTCGCAATGATTACCGAGGAGATAATGTCGCCAGGTTTTGAGTGCATGGACTACAGCTGCAAGATCTAGATCATGAGTAGGGTAGTTTTCCTCAAGTGGGTGTAATTGCCGTGAAGCATAAGCAATTATGTGACGATCTTGCATGAGAATACAACCTAGTCCTTGTCGCGAGGCGTCGCAATAGATAACAAAGTCCTTGGAGAAATCTGGTGGTACCAGCACGGGAGCAGAAGTCAGGCGTCTGTTTAATTCCTGGAAACTGTGCTCACATTGTGGAGTCCACTCGAACTTTCTATCTTTCTTGAGGAGTTCAGTTAGAGGTTTAGCAACTTTGGAGAAATTCTCGACAAAGTGGCGACAATAGCTCGCTAAGCCAAGGAAACTCCGAACTTGCTTGACCAATTCAGGTGGAGTCCAATTAAGGACGGCTTGAACTCGCTCGGGATTGACAGCAATACCTTTACCAGAAATTACATGTCCTAGATAGGTCACTTCTGGCAACCAAAATTCGCATTTAGAGAACTTGGCATAAAGGCGATGTTCTCGAAGTTTCATCAACACTAGCCTTAGATGTTCGGCATGTTCTTCCTCGTTCTTGGAGTAGATGAGTATATCATAGAGGTAAACCACGACGAATTTATCCAAATACTCCATGAAGATTGAGTTCATTAACCGAGAGAAGGTGGCTGGAGCGTTGGTTAAACCGAAGGACATGACGGTGTACTCGTATTGGCCGTAACGAGTAACAAAGGCCGTTTTTGGAATGTCCCCGTTCCGGATTTTGATTTGATGGTAGCCCAACCTCAAATCCATCTTAGAGAAGACTGAGGATCCAGCGAGCTGATCATACAGGTCGTTGATCCTGGGGAGCGGATACTTGTTCTTGATGGTGACCAAGTTGACGGGTCGATAATCTACAACCATCCGGTCCGTACCATCCTTCTTCTTGACGAAGAGAACAGGGCAAGCCCATGGAGATGAACTAGGACGGATGAAACCCTTTTTCAAGGACTCATCGAGTTGTTTCTTAAGTTCAGCTAGTTCTAGTGGTGCCATCTTATAGGGTCTTCTAGAAATTGGGACAGTTCCTGGAATGAGATCTATCACGAACTCGACATCTCTGTCAGGTGGGACACCTGGCAATTCTTCTGGAAAGACATCCGGAAAGTCACGGACTACCGGAACGTCTTCGAGGTCTGGCAAGGGACTGGCATTAAGAGAATATAGCTGTCGCTTGGATATTCGGGTCAATACATTTACTATCTTTCCCAAAGGGTGCGTGAGTTGAACAGTTCTAGAGAAGCAATCAATCTTAGCATGATGGGCTGACATCCAGTCCATACCCAAGATGATATTAATATCTGAAGATTAAAGAGCTATCTAAGATGCAAGGAAGACAAGCCTGTCGACCTGAATTTCATTTCCATGGCTTACTCTAGAAGTTTGCCACTTGGATCCCGGGGTTTGAATTACCATGGAGGTGGGCATATCACAGAATGCGGTGTTATGCAAACGAGCATAGCTTTCGGATATGAATGAATGAGATGCTCCAGTATCGAAAAGAACAGATGCCGGGTGGCAATTAACAAGGAGCGTACCGAGAACGACGTTGGGATCCTCTTGGGCCTCTTCAGCTGAGACACAATTCACATGGCCACGTGCAGTGGTGGCCGGCTTGGCATAGAACACCTTCCATGCTGGCTTGCCATGGCCAACAGCTTTTCTAGACTGGTTGGGGTTGGACTGGGGACACTTGCGCATGTAGTGGCCCGATTCCCCACACTTGAAGCATGTCACGGGGCTGGTGCATGGAGGAGCATTGTTGGTTGGCCCACCATAGGGCTTAGCTAGTGCATACTGCTGAGCTGGACGAGGCGCCTGATAGGATGGCCTCGGTGTGAACCTGGGTGGCAGGGCAGTGTTAGGCACCCACACCCGGCGCTTCTGTGGTCTAGCACCGGATGAGGAACCCATGTCACGGCCATGCTTGCGTGTTGCTTCGAAATCAGTCTGACCCGTCTCAGCACTGATGGCTTTGTTCACAAGCTTCTGAAAAGAGGTGCACTCATGCAGACGGAGATCTCGGCGAAGCTCGGGGCTAAGTCCCTTGCGGAACCTTGCCTGCTTCTTGGCGTCAGTGGAGACTTCTTCGGTGGCATAGCGTGCTAGGTTACTGAACTCCGTGCTGTAAACGTCCACAGAGAGTCGACCTTGGGTGAAACTGCAGAACTCCTCACGTTTACGATCCATGAGACCCTCCGGAATGTGATTTTCACGGAAAGCCTCACTAAATTCTGCCCAAGTAGTGACATGGCTAGCTGGGCGCATAGCCACATAGTTCTCCCACCAGAGACTGGCGGGGTCTTCAAGATGATATGTAGCAAAGGTGACCTTATCAGCCTCAGCTACGAGTGCAGAACGTAGCTTGTGAGTAATGCCGGGTTGCCATCGCCGAGAGGCTCGACGGAGTGGTGGAAGGTAGGTGGATGTAACTTGATGAAGTCACTGAGCGACACCAAGTTATTCCTCTGATGTTGTGATGTGTTCTGTTCGATGCGCTCCAACAAACGGTTGGTCTCCCGCTTGTTTCTCTCGGCTTCCAGCATAACCTCGGCCAGAGAAGGAGGGCGAGGCAGGTTTGTTTCCACAACTCTGCTGCCTTTGGCCTGCTCTGGGGGAGCAGGGTTGTTGTGGGTGTTGACCATCCTAGGAAAACAAGACAATGGTTTAGTCCAGGATGATAGAATTCTGACATAGAAATGTAGAATGTAATGGATAACTCGGAATGCAAGATGATCATCCGTATGACATGGTAGATACAGGAACTGCTTCTTTTATTCCATCGTCATATACACCATACAAGGTTTAGTACAAGACCAAACAAAGTACTACTACGGTGAAAGGAAGATTACATCTCATCGGAGGCATTCCAAGCTCCTATACATTATTTTTCCTACACCTCCGGAATTGATACACACTAAGTCATATTCCACAAGTCACGCAAAATGGTGGAGATACAACTATTACAATACTAGTGAAACTACTACTAACTCAGACGTCTCCGTAGTAGTTCTCATAGAAGTCTCCTCCAGAGCCTGGAAGTTCAACGTGAGCATCCGGGAACAGACGGTCCTGAGGTGCCTGTGGACCATAGGGGCTAGGGTGAGGTCTTGGACCAACAAACGGTGGCTTGCGGGGACCACGAGGTGGGGTGATGCCCCCCACATCACGCCAATCCATCATGTCTGGCAGAGCAGATCTAATAGGATACAGGTCTCTCATATCCATATATCCAGCTTGCACAGCCGGTGCAAACCGAGTCAAGGTGGCCCACTGGTCGGCGCGGGTGTTGAAAAGCTCCATTCTCAAGGCCCGATTCTCTTGGTCCTTATCCTCGAGCATCTCGGCAGTGGTGCGGGTTAGTGAGTCCTCCTGACTGGAGTCAGCATAGATAGCCCAGAGATACCCGTGCGCTCCAGGGAGTGAAGCTGGCATATACCGGAAATCGGTGTTGCGAAGCAGGCCAGTCCTGACTCGCATGATGGTCATCATAGAGTAGGCAGCATCTTGCACAGCCATCTCAATAGTAACCCCGAGTCCATAGGAACAGTGGAGGGGCTCGGTAGAACCAGGATAAGAGGGAAATATCCCGACAAAGGCAGTAGATATCGCTTTGATTAAAGTCTCGAAGCGCTCTTCGACGCGGTATTCGGGATACCAACAAGATAACCGCCTCGATCATAACCCGGACTAACATAGCCGTATGACCAGGCACATCAATGCACCTGGTCAGACGAACCACTTGGTTTTGATCACGAGTGGCCATCTGAAAGCACAACCACAATGCAAAGGCATTAGAATTTCTAGCAGAATTTGGACAGCATAACGGCTGTAAATGCTCAAAAAGGATTTTGAGACATGTTACAAAGAATTGCATAGACACTCAACAATATCCTATCAAGGTTCTGGGCCCAACTTAACAACATAACAGGGTAGTAGAACTGAACTAGGCTTGTAATCATCAAACCTATAAGGTACTACTGATTAGTAACACGTGAACCTGACAGAGAGAAGAGATCCTAATCCTTAACCCCCGGTGGAAGAATGGACTCACTCAGATCAGAATGCCATGAGGTAAAGGAGTAAAAAGAGCCTTACGTACCATCCCACAATCAATTCCCCTACATATAACTAAAGCATTTCTAGACTCAACATCGACCAGTTTGGCTTGGAGAACCTACAGTAGTCCGCTCGATGCCAACGCTGTCAGACCCCGACTCAATGTCACATCGATCTAGCTCAGTAACACCTCATATCACTTTATGCCTCACGACGGTATTCCCACCGGTGTCGCCTTACCTTTGCCGGGACCGCTTATGCCTTTTGGCACACGATATGATAGTGTCGCTAGCATCCATATGATAAGGAGCCCGGCCGACATGGCTAGTCGTAAACCCAAAGTGGCACAGACTTACAGGACAGCATCCATGACCAAAGATCGAACGTGTCGGTCATCAGCGAATAAGTTCCGGCTGTAGCACTGGGCTAGCAGACTCGTAAACCGGCAGTAGCGGGCTAACAGACTCCGTACTCAACGCGTGACATTTCCCAAGGGACGTATACATGAACGAAGAAGGACACATGCCAGCCAGCCTAAGTGTTCCGGAGCAGTAGCAAGCTACCATGGCTCAGTGGAAACACTAGGAGATATTTCCCGGTAAGAGAGGCTACTAAAGATAAACAACTAGATAGTCAGATCCCACACATACCAAGCATTTCAATCATACACACAATATGCTCGATATGTGCAAATACAACAAGGCATCACAACATGACTCTACGACACAAGTACTTTATTTAAAAGGCTCAGAGAGCCATACATAGCATACACACAAGTATGGGTCACACGACCCACATTCAAGTCATACAAGCATACAAGCCAACAGAGGAAGTAACTTGTCTGAGTACAGACAACTAGTAAAATAAAAAAGGCTTGGGTAAGCCTAGCTATACTACATGGTCCTTCACATGCTCAGGATCACCACCTGGGCCTTAGTCTACTCATCGATGTCAACGTCCACGAAGAACCCGTTGGAAGGGGTTGTAGCATCTTCTGAAAAACATAAATTAAAGCAACATGAGTACAAAGGTACTCAGCAAGACTTACATCAGACCCTACATACATGCACATTGTCAAGAAGGGTTGGTGGGGTTATTGCAGCAAGCCAGCTTTGACTCTTGGCTAAGCTATCCTATGAGACTCCAACTTGAAATGGTTTTGCGCACTCGAGTCCACTACTCATCACTTCAATACACTACCGAGGATCCACCTCCGTCTTCCTATGGAAGATCCATCCTCGGCACTCACACTTATCTTGAGGCTTTTAGTAGTTTCCATTTACTTGTCTATGAACTGTATAGGCAACCAAGTAGTCCTTTACCGCGGACGCGGCTATTCGAATAGATGATGTTAACCCTGCAGGGGTGTACTTCTTCATACACGCTCTCACCACTTACCGCCGTTTACACGACATGTACTCGGCAACCTTCAAGCGGAAGCCCAACGTGGGTGTCGGCCACGACCGACCTAAACACCTAAGTCTCTAGTCCAGGTTTATCGCCTATTCAGGTTCCATCCGCAGGGAGTTTGGCCGAGGTTTCCACAGACGGCCCCAAACGATGTGAACAGGGTTCCCGAGATACCAAATGGGCATCCGGTACACCGTGCCACATACCTACCGCATCACAGCCCACCCCACGGTCAGCGCTGTCCACGGCCTCAAGTAGGCTACAAACACCAGAAACTACTTGCAACTCCTGGACAGAGGACTAGGGTGAATAAGAAGCCAAGAGGGTCCATTGGTTTCGGGCCCAATGCATGGTAGTAGCTGATTCTTAAATCACACATACAGATCTCAGTGCTTAAGGACGGCTTCAATGAAACAACCCACCATGTACTCCTACATGGCCTCTCATCGATACCTTTACCAAATTGTGTTCAACACATTACTCTCATACTGACACGATCATTTCACTCTAGCCCATCACCCAGATGAACCAGACCTGACACGACTCTAAGCATAGTAGGCATAGCAAGGTAGGAACAACACATTCATATGGCTCAATCAACTCCTACACATGCTAGTGGGTTTCATCTAGTTACTGTGGCAATGACAGGTCATGCAGAGGAAATGGGTTCAACTACCGTAGCACACAGCAGTTTGAATCGCATTGTCTTAATGCAGTAAAAGAGAGAAGGAGCGAGAACATGGGATTGTATCAATATGATCAAATGGTTGGTTGCTTGCCTGATGGGTCGGTGCACTGGTATTATTCTTCGTTGGGGTAATCACGGTACTCCTCGGGGGCAGGACCTGCCGCAGAGAGCACCGATACACAAACATCACCAAACAGTATGCAACAATATGATGCATGCATGAGACATGGCAAAATGAGTGTATTGGGCTAGTGCAACTAAGAACAGATGGGTTTGAACTATTTTGAACCAAAGATTCAAATTACAAACTCATATGTGGCCCTTTAAAGTGCTTTATCTTGTTATGTGCTAAACAGCAGGTTAGCTTGTTTAAACATGCATGAAACCAGTACAGATGGATAGTTGGATTTTTCTAATCATTTTTCATATACAACACTTTGCATTTGGAGTTACAGATTAATTTCTATGATTTTTCAAACTGGTGGTAATTTCTGGAATTTCCTGTGTAAATATAATTCCAAAGAATAACTTCATCGCACAAGAATATGTCGATGACGTCAGTGGTCAGCGAGCTGGTCCAGTCAAACTGACCAGTGGGTCCCACATGTCAGTAGTTAATTAAACTAACTAAATTAGTTAAAACTAATCTGGGTTAATTAGCAAAACGGGCCCCACTTGTCATAAACTCAGGGGAGTCAACCTGGGCCCACCCTGGTCAAAGTCAAGGGTCAAACTCGCCGGCGTCTAGCCGCCGACGAGGCCAGACGCGGCGGAGAGAGTGCATTTGTGCATTCCGGCGACCAAATGGACGGCGGAGAGCATCTACGTGTAGCTGGGGACGAGCCGCAGCTCTTGGTGGTGGTGGTTGAGCTCGGGGTGGCCGAAAACATCGCCGGCGACGACTTTGGCGGTCGCCGGAGTCGGGTGAAGACGGATCCGAGGCTACGGGGCACGGCGAGGCTCGTGGTGAGGTGTGTTGGGCTCCTGGGGCTGCGGTGAGTGCGTTAGACGTGGTGAGGTGGCCGGTGGTTGGCCGGAGACACGTCGGCGGCGAGCTCGGCGGCGGCGCGTGCGGTGAAGCTCCGTGCGCTGGCTGTGGTGCACGAGAGCAAGAAAAGAAAGGGGGAGAAGGTAGCCAGGCTCACGGCGGTCTTGAGGAAGCTGACGGCGTGGTCGAGGACGAGCCGGTGCAGCGGCGACGGCGAAAGGGATCTCCGGCGGTGGCGAGGTCGAACGAGGTCGGTGCGGTGGCTTCGGGGCAAGCGAGCACTCGGGGCTCGGCTTGCTCGACGGAGAGGAAGACGGCGAAGCTCCTGGACACGGTGGTGCGGCGCAAGGACGACGAAGAGCGCGACTACGGCGGCGGTGCGGCGGCGGTGGCGTCGGCCATGGTGCGGGAGAGCGAGGGAGAGGAGCTGGGGAGGAGGGAGCGTGTCTGTGAGCTCGAGGGGGAGCTGGGCGATCGACCCAGGGCGGCAGAACGGCGAGAGGAGGAAGTAGAGCGGCAGGCAGCTGCGTGGCGCGCTATGGTGCCGAAGTCGAGCACCTGGCTGCCTGCCTGGCGAGGCCAAGCAGCTCGCTGGAGCGGTGGCTGGGCTGGGCCGGCTAGGTGGGCTGGCTGGTGGGCTGCCAGGTTAGTTCCCTCTCTCTTTTTTATATTTCTGTTTTCTATTTATTTCTGTAGCTTTTGGACTTTCTAAAAATACCTAAGCAACTCCAAAAATCCCCAAACTGCTCATGCCCACTGTTTAAAATATAAACAACATGGAACATTTTAGTTTGGGAATATTTGAACATTTTAAATATTTTATAAATTTTAAATGCCCAAATTCAAATACTTATGATTTAATTCAAAGACCTTAGGATGACCTAGAAAATTGTGCAGCACTTTTGGCAGAGGTTGTGAACCAAGACAAAAATGATGGACATGTTAGAAGGGCATTTCAGGTTCATTGAAAATATTTTTAGTAAACCCTAGTTGGATTCAGAGGGGGCTGGGGGTTCTGTCATCCCCATTTCAGGTTTCTGTTGAATGAAATAGACATGATGCAACACTCTAATGCATGAACTATCTAGGGTGTGACATCCGACCTGTTGACTGACCTCGCTGAAACATTTGCCAATCTCAGGAGGTATGATATCAAGCTTAATCTATCAAAGTGCACATTCGGAGTTCTTGGTGGAAAGTTACTCGGTTTTCTCGTTTCAGAACGAGGAATCGACGCTAACCTAGAAAAAGTTGGCACTATACTCCGAATGAAACGCACCTGTGCGTGTGCATGATGTCCAGAAGCTTACTAGATGCTTGGCCGCGTTAAGTCGATTCATCTCTCGCTCGGTGAAAAGGCATTGCCTCTTTACCGACTGATGAAGAAGTCAGACAAGTTCGAGTGGACTCGAAGTCGATGCAGCGTTTGTCGAGCTAAAAGCTCTGCTCTCCACCCAGCCGGTGCTTGCTGCTCCAATCAACAAAGAGCCTCTGTTGCTTTACATTGTAGCCACAAGACAAGTCGTCAGTATAGTACTTATGGTCGAGCGGGAAGAAGAAGGGAAAGCCTTCAAAGTTCAGCGCCCAGTGTATTATCTTTCCAAAGTTTTGACCCATCGAAGCAAAGATACCCTCATTATCAGAAGCTCGTGTATGGGATCTACATGACCACGAAGAAGGTTGCTCATTATTTCTCTGATCATTCCATTACAGTCGTCAGCGACGCCCCACTATCAGAGATTCTGCACTACAAAGATGCAACCGGTCGAGTGGCGAAGTGGGCGATTGAACTCCTTCCCCTTGATATCAAGTTTGAGGCAAAGAAAGTCATTAAGTCCCAAGCAATAGCAGATTTCCTTGCCGAGTGGATTGAACAACAGCAGCCGACTCAAGTTCACTCGGAGCATTGGACCATGTTCTTTGATGGCTCTAAGACGTTAAATAATTCCGGTGCTGGGTAATTTTGGTTTTCCCTCGAGGAGATAAGCTCAGATACGTGCTCCAGATCCACTTTGATTCCTCCAATAATGAAGCAGAATACAAGGCACTTTTATATGGGTTGTGCATGGCCATTTCACTCGGCGTACGTCGCCTTATGGTTTATGGCGACTCAAATTTGGTGGTCAATCAGGTGATGAAGGAGTGGGACGTTAGAAGCCCAGCCATGACTGGATACTGTAATGCAGTGAGAAAGCTTGAAAAGAAACTTGAAGGGTTAGAGCTCCATCATATACCCCGACTGAAGAATCAAGCGGCTGATGATTTGGCGAAGATAGGTTCCAAGAGAGAAGCCATTCCCAGTGACGTGTTCTTGGAACATATCCATAATCCATCAGTTAAAGAAGATCCTTTTACCGAAGAAGCTCCGCAGCCTAAAAGTGTCACAGATCCGATGAAGTTGAAGTTCCAAAGAAGGGTCGACCTGATCATGGAAGTGTTGGTGATCACTCCCGATTGACAAAGGCCAGATATCACGATATCTTAAGGAAAGAGCTCCTGAGGATGAAGAAGAGGCTCGACAGATCGTCGCCGATCTAAGGCCTTTACCATGATAAGGGACAGTTATGCAGAGAAAGCGCGATCGAGTTGGTCAGAAATGTATAACGCCAGAAGAAGGTCGGATAATCCTTGATGATATCCACTCGGGGACCTGTGGCCATCATGCGCCCTCTCGGACCATTGTGGCCAAAGCATACCGAGCCGGATTTTACTGGCCAAGAGCGAATGAAATGGCAAAGGAGATAGTCGACAAGTGTGAAGGATGTCAATTTTACTCCAATATGTCACACAAGCCCGCCAGCCTTTAAAGACCATACCACTCATCCGCCTTTATTTGTATGGGGATTGATATGGTTGGACCTCGAGAACAAAGAAGCGGCTTCACCCATGTTTGGTGGCAATGACAAGTTCACCAAATGGATTGAGGCTAAACCCATCAAGAATCTTGATGCCGGCACTGCTGTCAGCTTCATCAGGGAGTTGATATTCAGATATGGAGTTCCACATAGCATCATCACTGACAATAGGTCAAACTTCGATTCCGAGGAATTCAGAGCCTTCTGCACATCTCAGGGTACACGAGTCGACTATGCTTCGCCGCCACCCTCGGCCGAATGGACAGCGTAACAAGCAAATGGCTTGATTCTCAAAGGGTTGAAACTCGACACGCGTGACCTCAAGCACGCAGCTGGTGCATGGGTCGCATTTAACTTCCGTCAAGATTTTGGGGATTAAGGACCACACCTAACCCGTCAACTGGGAGAACTCCGTTCTTCTTGGTCTACGGAGCTGAAGCGGTCTTGCCGAGTGACCTGCTTCACAACGCTCCCCGAGTCGAACTCTACACCGAAGCTGAAGCATAACAAGCCCGGCAAGACGCAGTTGACCTTCTAGAAGAAGAAAGGGAGACGGCCTTGATCCGATCGACCATTTACCAGCAGGACTTGCATCGCTTCCACACCAAAAATGTGAAGAGTCGAGCCTTCCAAGAAGGAGATTTGGTTCTCCGAGTGGATCAGCAGAAACCACACAAGCTTGCTCCTACTTGGGAAGGTCCCTTCATCGTCACCAAGGTTTTCCACAATGAAGCATACCGCCTTTATAATGTCGAGCACCAGATTGATGAGCCCCGAGCTTGGAACGCGGAGCTGCTCCGCCCCTTTTATACTTAAGTATGCATTCGGATGAGATGTAATAAAAAGTACTTCTATAGTTCATCTTTCAAAGACAATAGTGTTATAATTTTCCCAGTGATTGTTATTACTTTTGTTCACATAAAGGTCCCCCAGTGGGTAGCTTAACTGCGAATCCGTTTCGCCTAAGTTTGTAAAAATCCTACCGAGTGGTGAGCCAGTCTCCCACTCGGAGGCTTAGCTGCGAATCCGTTTTGCCTAAGTTCAACAAAATCCTACCGAGTGGTGAGCCAGCCTCCCACTCGGAGGCTTAGCTGCAGTCCAAGTACTCGCCTAAGTTCAACAAAATCCTGCCGAGTGGTGAGCCAGCCTCCCACTCGGAGGCTTAGCTGCAGTCCAGGTACTCGCCTAAGTTTCAATGAAATCCTGCCGAGTGGTGAGCTAGCCTCTCACTCGGGGGCTTAGCTGCAGCATAGCGCTCGCCTAAGTACAAGTATAACGTGCGCTCCGCAAGGAAGACGAGGTGCAGGTCGACTGTTACCCTCCCTTTCCGAGCTATGCCACAAGTATAATGTGTACTCTGCAAGGAAGATGAGGTGCAGGTCGACTGCTACCCTCTCCTTCCAAGCTACGTCACAAGTATAACGTGCCCTCTGCAAGGAAGACGAGGTACAAGTCGACTGCTACTCTCTCCTTCCGAGCTACGCCACAAGTATAATGTGCGCTCTGCAAGGAAGACAAGGTGCAGGTCGATTGATGCCTTCTTCTTCACAGGTACGCCACAGAAATCCTACCGAGTGGAGAGCAGACCTCCCACTCGGGGGCTTAGCTACAACCCAGTGCTCGCCTAAGTTTTTGAAAAGTCTACCGAGTGGAGAGCAGACCTCCCACTCGGGGGCTTACCTGCAGCCCAGTGCTCGCCTAAGTTTTTGAAAATCCTACCGAGTGGAGAGCAGACCTCCCACTCGGGGGCTTAGCTGCAGCCCAGTGCTTGCCTAAGTTTTTGAAAATCCCACCGAGTGGAGAGCAAACCTCCCACTGGGGCTTAGCTGCAGCCCAGTGCTCGCCTAAGTTTTTGAAAATCCTACCGAGTGGAGAGCAAACCTCCCACTCAGGGGCTTAGCTGCAGCCCAGTGCTCGCCTAATTTTTTGAAAATCCTACCGAGTGGAGAGCAGACCTCCCACTCGGGGGCTTAGCTGCAGCCCAGTGCTCGCCTAAGTTTTTGAAAATCCTACCGAGTGGAGAGCAGACCTCCCACTCGGGGGCTTAGCTGCAGCCCAGTGCTCGCCTAAGTTTTTGAAAATCCTACCGAGTGGAGAGCAAACCTCCCACTCGGGGGCTTAGCTGCAGCCGAGTGCTCGCCTAAGAGTGATGAGGTACAAGTCGATTGCAATATGTGCTTCATCCTAGCCTGCAAAAGGACACTTCAAACCAGATGCAAACATATTCAACGTCGAATCCAATTTCAGATAACGTCTTACGGAACCAGAAGTGCTCAGGCGTTAAGCCCGTTAAAGTTTATCGGTTACAAAAACCACTCGGCATACCGAGGCAAATTTAAAGCATCAAGCATAGAAGTTTTTACCCTCCCGTGGAGGGCGGAAGGCGAACGAATTCGCCCGTGTCGATTCCATCTCGCGATCCGAAAGTGACATGCAATGAAGGTCTCCATGAAGGATCGGAAATCATGCTTCTTGGTATTGGCCACCTTGAGAGCTGCCAGCTTGTCCTCTCGCGCTTCCTTGCAGTGAACACGGGCCAGAGATAGAGCAATGTCCGCACCGCACCTGGCAGAAGACTTCTTCCATTCTTGCACTCGACTTGGAACATCGTTTAGTCAAGTCATCAGAGACTCAAGGTCCTTCTGAAGTGTTTCTCCTGGCCAGAGTGTTGTGTCGATGTGAGAAGTTGCAACCTTCAGCCTTGCAAGATAGTCGACAACAGCAGCAACGCGAGACTCAAGTCGGAGCACATTCATGGCGGTTTAGTCCTTCACAGGAGAGTTGATGGGATCTAGGCTCGTCTCCAGTCGGCCAGTCTCCTCCTCAAAATTTTGGCAGAACTCTGCAGACACAACCCCAAAGTTAAGACAACAGTTTGATGGCAAGATCATAGTAAAAAGGCGTGTCTGATACAAAGGATTACCTTCGAGCATGAGGAATAGCTTCTTGGCGAGTCCTCCCAGATAAGCCTCCAGATCATTCTTCTTTCCTACCAACTCACTGGCCTTGTCACTCAAAGCAATTTTGTCATTCTTCAGTCGACTGACCTCCTTGTTGGTCGCATCAAGAGCAGCTTTCAGATTGGTATTTTCCTCTTCAAGCTTGGTGATTGAGGCCAGCTTTTCTTCTGCGAGCTTGGTTTTCTCTGAAGCTGCTTTCTGCGCTTCAGCGAGGTCAAGATCCTTCTTCTTCAGAGAATCCCTTAGTTTATCTGTAAAATCACAGTGAGATTAGACTCAGGAATGAACAAGAAAAAAGGCAGTCGTCAAGGTTCTCACCAAACATACCTTTTGCCTCCTCCTTTGCCTTCGTGAAGTTCTCCTGTACAAGCATCAGATCAAGTTCGAGCTGGATATGCTTGTAATCCAACTCAGTATAACGAGCTGCAAGCTCGCAAGATTTCTACGAAGAACCAATCGACAAACGTCAAAGATAGGTCGCTTCCGAGTGACTAAGTAAAAAATCGTAGCATTTCTAAGACTACAGCCGAATATAAACATTCGACCGTAGTCTCGGGGACTACACCCAGTGGGTGCCCTCAGTGTGCCCCCACTAGTTCTATCAGCTAGAGTCGATCAGTCGAACAAAAAAGACAGAAAGGCTAACCACCAGTAGATAGCCACAAAAAAAAGAGAGAGAGGTGTTCTTCAGACTGTAGTCGATTGCCAGCAGTCGACCACGGTCTCGGGGACTACACCTAGTGGGTGCACTCAGCGTGCCCCCACCGGTCTATGATTCCATTTGACCTGATCGAGTAAAGAAAAAGCTTAAGACATAAAGACTATGGTTAACTGCCAGCAGTCCACCATAGCCTTGGGGACTACATGTGGGGACCCCGACTCATAAGTCATGATCACCGAATGCACGTGTACAGTGATCCCAGAGATCAATGCTCACTGAACATACAGAAGCTGAATAACAAGAGGCTTACATCCATACATACCGTATTACACAGGTAAGACCATTATGGTCAAGTCTTGAGTATAACATTGCAGCAGAAATCTTCGTCGATAACTTGGACCCATGCCATCTGCCTTAACCCTACAGGCATTCTGACTGGGAAGCGTCCTATCTCGCATATTCGTCACCAAGGTACTCTTCATTATATCCTATTCTTTCATGCCTGGCCAATAAAATAACCAGTGGCAAGCCAATGAGTTCTTTGAATGTACTCGCAAGCAACCCAAGTTTTGGTTCATGATACAACAATGCATGATATAGGTAAATTTTTGCAGAAAGCTAGCTTTGAGTGCAATGACATGTTCAACAACTTGTAAGACATGCATCAGAAGAATTCAAGTAACCATGAGGACAGGTTACAGATATCAACATAAATAGAGTGGGCATCAACCCAACTCAATCATGTCAAGTCCTTTGACTTGACCCAAGTAGATCTTCCCACTTATCCAAACACACACACTGGTTTGTAAACATGTGGACGTAGCCCAAGAGCGGTTACCCAACTATCCTTGACCGTGGACACGGCTATTCGAATAGTTTGACACTCTGCAGAGGTTGCACACTTTACCCACAAGATCCGGGGAACTTTCGTGTCATCCACGACCCGCGGTACCTCAAGTACTCGAGGTAAGCACCCGATCACTATCTTTCCCTAGATGACACTAACAAGGAGTCCACTCGTTGTTCCGTATCCTCACGATGTACGTCATACGAGACTCACTCGAGATCGTAACATCCGAGAGGGGACACAACGGTGTATCCGGTGCCCTATGAAAACAGTCATGGCCGTCCTACCTGGCACGACCCCGTCTCGAGAGAGAGCACCAACTCTCCCTCGTCACTAGTAATGTGGGCTCCAAGCTAGCATCGGCCTAGGTAATCAATAATGCCCTTTCCCATACAAGGGTAGAGTGGTTGCGCATGTAAGGTTGGAATAACGGTCGCAACTTAAACCAATCCGTTTTGAAAACAACACACACTTGCCTTGGTACACCACTTCGTCATCAAGTGGCTACCCAACTCATCATCTCTCCCGGGCATAAGTGGCACCCGGTGGGGTTTTCGAAAAGTCTTCTGAAAATACTTTGTCTCCATCACCATGCATATCCCCGTCCCTTTTTGCGTAGCAACTACTTTAGCATCCTATCTACTCCCACCGGCATAACCCTCATAAGAAGGTAGGGTCATGCACAATGCAAGTATCAACGAGGAAGTACGGTGGCAAACCATCAAAGTGGTTACCACCTCATCATGATTCCGTTGCAACAACAATATGGTGCTATATGACATGCATAAAAAGGGTTCCATAGACATGGTCAAAGGGCTGCTTGCCTGTTTTAACAAAGTCTTCGAGGTCTTCAAATATCTCTGGTCCAACTCCGAGCATTTCGTCTACTTCGTCAACTATCGTCGAAAACAACCATATTAAGCAACACGACAAGGCAAAAATAAAAGTGCTCTAAAAATGTGAGTTAGACTTTTCTAGGATACCTCTGGTCATATGAGGAATGACCAAGGTGTATTCATTGGAAGTGGACCAATGGATATTTCTAAACATTTCGATATGATGGAATCAAGGGGTTTATGGATTTGCGAGAAGTGTACAGAAATATATTTTTGAAAAATGAGCAAAGGCACTCACTTAACAAATCATGATTTTAGAAGCATCTAGGAGTTGGTTTCACTGGATTTGGAGTTCAAATGAATATTCTATGGATTTGCAAAGTTGACAATCATGAAGAAATGGTTCATTATTTTGTGAGGCACAGAAAGTATAAAACAAAATGTTCATAACCTAACTTATGAACTTAGATGTACCTAGAAATTGGAATCATGTCATTTGGATCAAATATGAGCTCTCTATGATTTTCTAAAGTTTATGACAGAAATGGAAAAATAGGATTTGATAATTATTTGTGAAAGATATACTTCTGGAAAAATGTGAAAATAGCACCAAGAGATAGGGCATGAATTTAGAAACTACAAGAAATTTGAATCATTGGATTCGGAGCTCTGTTGAATTATTTATGGATTTTTGAAGTTGATATGAAAAATAAAAAGACAAATGATTTACCGAAACGGGCCGGATCTGGGCGGCGGCGGCGCGCACTGGGCGAGGTTTAGCAGCAGGGCGCCACTGGGCCAGCCCAGCTGCACGGTCGCGCGGGCGACGGGGCGACGTCGAAGGCGGGAGAGGGTGAACCCGCCTCCACTTGCCAGTGTGGCCCGGTGGCTGGGCCACTGACAAGCGAGGCCCGCCTGCAGGCTCGTCCTCAACCTCCCGCGCGGGCGTGAAGGGAGACATAGGAGGCATTCGACACCGGCCGCCGGTGCTACAGGGCGTCTCCAGCGATGCTCCGCCCACCGGCGTGCTCAGGGGACCCGGACGCGTCCAACCATGGGTGGCACGATCGCCCAGGGGCACCGGGTTGAGCAGGGTGTTGGCCGCGGCGGACGAGGCCGGCGGTGATGGGGGGCACGGCACTACGGCCACCGGGAGGAGTAACCGGAGTGTAGGGGAGATTCGGGGGGTCGGTGGAGATGCATTGAGACGCATAGGTGGAGGGGACGGGGCTCGGGCGTCGCGAATTTAGCCCGGTGCCAACGGCGGCTCTCCGGCCATGGGGGGCTATGGAGGGCACAAGGAGGAGAGTGGCTTGGTTTAGGTGCGTCTCTAGGAGGGAGAGAGAGCGATGGAGATCCATAGGGCCTGGGGCGGCTTTATATAGCCGGCCCGTGGCTCACCGTGGTCCAGTGCGCCGGCGAGGCTGTTGCCGTTGCTGCAGGTCACGGGGGCTCATGTGGGCATGTCCGGGGCGTTAGTGGAGGAGGTCTACGACCAGGGGAAGGGAGATAAGGAGCGGGGACGGGCCAGAGCTTCGCGCATGTGAGGCTGCCCATTGGAGCTCTCGGGCGGCCGGCGCACGTGAGAGCTGGGGCGAGAGGAGGGAGAAGAAGGAGGGGGACAGAGGCGTGGCGTGTCGCAGACGTCTAGGCGCATCTCGGGCACGGTAGGGAGGCCCGAGGTGGCCGGAGGCGGTTGGAAGGGGGCGGCTACAGTGCGAGTGTGCACTGTAGCGCGCTCTGGAGCACGCCAATTTCATGCCAGGGCATGCCTTTGGCTTGTAGGGCGCGGCCACTTGTGTCTAGGTTGTTTAGGGAGGAGTAAACAAACGGGAGAGGGCTTTGGATGCCCTGGACATCTAGTAGCAGATGAGAGAGGTTGAGGGAGAGAGGGAAATGGGCTGTCCAGAGAGAGAAAGTGGGGTTTTACCCCTCCAATAATTGAGCTATGGATTTTCCATTGCTACTGAAGGTGCAAGGGGACTAGGAAGGGCTGTGGTAAAAAGTTGAGGCCATGGAGAAGAGTGTAAGAGGCGAAAAATGGGATTTTGGTAAAGTGGCAGAAGGTGTTTGATGATGGTTTGGGCAAGTAGATGATTTCCATCTGCCATTAGACTCCATAGGGTGAAATGACACATATAATTAGGGCCGTCCACCAATTTGGAGCTTATTTGGGCAAAGTTGCCAATGCAACTTTTGTGAACCCTAGAAATGAACAAAAATGGATTTTCCAAGATTTAGTCATGCAAAAGATCTATTCTCCTTGATGCACCACTTGGCGTAGTGCTATCATTAGAGGTCCTGAACATGTCCACAAATGTTTAGATTAAAAGGAGAAACTTGGCAATGTAAGGTTGCTCAAACTTGGTTCTGGACAGGAATGGTTTTGGGGCACTTTGATCAAGTTAACTTGTTCTCCAACTTGGGCTACTTGGTCTATATGAATAATTAGAACATTTGAGCATGTTCACAAGGTTTGATAACATTTGGAAATGTTTGGCAATGTAAAGTTGCTCAAACTTCAAAATGCACAGAAATGGTTTTGAGGGGATTTGATGATGTTATACTATTCTCCATGACATGATACTTGTCAAGATCATCCATAATGTCATATGTGACATGCTAGAATTTTCTTGGAATTTTTGGATAATATTTCCTTTGTAAATATTTCAAAAGCTTGAAATATCCAGAAAGGGTTTTTGAGGGATTTGACCAATATTTTGAATATGACCATGTGTTGAAACTCTTATATATGGACAATATATGTCCACTGAGTTTCCCTAGGTTTTTGTCAAATATTTTTGAAACACTAAAATGAATTTTCCCTATTAAAGACCATTTCTGGCCTTAAGAAAAAGCTTTTAAATAAAATAGAAAATAACTTTTAAAATTATATTTTTGTGGTTTATGGGAGTCCTACATCTAATAGGATTCAAATATACCTTTTGAATGATTTTTCACACCCCAAGTCAAGTACTTGTAGTGCAAACCTCAACTCAGGGTTTTTGAAAACTAATTTTGAAAATACTTTTGGCCAAATTATTTTTGTAAGAAATTATTTTTATGTCCTATACACATGGCATGATCATTGGGAAAGGTTTTTGGATCAAGGGGAAGTAGTATAAGAGTTGGAGGATTTATTTGATTTTTAGAGCACTTGCAAACAGCAGTCAAACATTCCATCAAAGGAAAGACAAAACACTCAAAAGTTTTTGTCAAACCTCATTTTAGCATGATTTATTGACTTAAGTGTTGTGGCATGAAAATCAGGGTGTGACAGACCTACCCCCCTTACAAGAATCTCGTCCCCGAGATTCCCAAACTAGGCGCGGATAGGGATACAGAAACTTGGATCTGGGGTAGTCTTCAAGTCCTCATGTTGCTTCTGCTTCCGTGTAGTGCTCCATTGAGCTTGAAGTACTTGATGGTGTGGCTTCGTGTATGATGCTCCTCTTGATCCAGGTTGCTAATGGGTAGCTCGCGGTAGGTTAGATTGGGCTAGGGGTCGATGGCTCGGTGGTTAATGCCCTCGTAGAGATCGGGCAAGTTAGGAAGTTGGAAACACTTCCGGGGTTGTGATGCATGGAAAGCATTGAGCACATTAGGTAACTCAGGTGGCAACTCCAGCTGGTAACTGTCTTCTCTTCGTCCCGTAGTGATCTCAGAGGGGGTTGTTAAATATTGGAGTGATCTCGAAGGGGGCCGATGAATCTTGGTGTGGGTCTCCTTGTCATGGAAATGCTTGGTTCCTTAGAGAGGAGTGGCTTGCAGATACACCTGGTCTTCAATGCGGAGGTTTACTTCTTGACGACGGTGGTTGGTATAGTTCTTCCTCCTTGGCATGGCGGTCTTCAAATGTTTCCTAACCAGCTGAACGATTCTTCTTCCATCTTCAGTTAGACAAGTAGGTCACCAAGTAAAAAGTGACAACCAACGTGACCAAGTACTCCATGAAGTTTCTGTTCATGGGGTACATAAGGTAGGCTAGGGCATTGGTGGTGGTAACGGTTGAGTGTGGGACAAGGTGTTCTCGACCTAGAGTTAGGACCCCAAGGTCATGATCCAACCGGGTTGTGGCTTGGTAGGGATTAAGGGTTTCAAGTATTCTAGGGTGCGAGTGAATGTTTATCCTTGAGCACAATTCCTGAGATGCCAATTGTTCTACCTAGTCCTCCAAACAGATCACCTTATACTGCTGAAAGCATCATTTCGTATAGGTCAACTCCAATCATCACTCATGCTATTCATATCCTCATGACTCCCAAGAGGAGTTCTAACAAAATCATATATGTCTACGATCCCCAAACTCATGTGTGTGGCTACCCCTAAAAATCCATTGGTAGAGCATACAAGCTTCCAAACTGGAATAAAACAGGACAATCCAAGTGCTCATCCTATTCTTCCAAGGTCCATGCTAGTGCATCTCTATCCTAAGGAAACACGTCGTATGCCACTCCAAAATCTTGTTTCCTTTTCTATGAATCAACTCCAGCAACCCATTAACTTCCATTAATCACTACATAATCCATTAATTCTACAAATCCAACGCCTATGCTGGTGTTCCACATGATCTCCTAGAGTCCTTATAATCCCCAATACTTGAAAGGGCTGCCTTACTATAGTCAGTCCACCAATTCCCGTTATTGTGATCTAGTAATACTCCAAGGTCAAGCTCACAAAGATGCATAAATAAACTCCGACAATTAGTCCAATCTCCTAGTTTATCGTCCATCGAGAAACATGGTATCATGATCGAGATCATCAGTCTAAATCCAATTTACTCCGAACCATGTAGACATACTCAGCATCTATATTCAAGTAAAATCACCTACTTAAATCCAAATCTCTTGTCCAACGAGAATTCCTACATGTTCCCCCGAGTCATTTACGTAATATCAACTGTCTCCTATCAATATCCCATGGCTAAGTTAAATCCAAATACTTCCAAGAATTCCAGCTTGCGAACACAATTATACTACTAAATCCAATTTACTCAAGGGTAATGAAAGCTATGCTAATCTATACTCATGATCCCACCAAGTTCATCTACCAACATCGAAGCCTCATAATCCACCAAATAGTCTCATATAATTCCTCGAGTCATTGATATAAACTCATCAAGTCATTTGTCCTCTATTCCTATATCCTCGTATTGGTCCTCCCTATGGCATCGTCAGTTCTGGTGCTATCTTAGGAAGATAATGTGCTCGTTCACTATGCCCATTAGTTCCATAATGAACCCAGTGATAAGCAAGGCTTACTGCAGCTTAACTTGTTCTCTTGTGATTCCGTGGGTTAAGCTCATGGTTAAGGTTTCGAGCTGGGGTATCTCGTGAAGTCTTGTAGGGTTTAGGGATAGGGTTCTAGCCTTGAGGTGTAAACATACGGGGTTGTACTTGGTCGAGGAGGTTGTAGCAAAAGTCTTCAGTGCTTGTTGGTCGCCGAGGTGGAATCCTTGGTGCATATTGTCTTGCTTGTCTTCAGTTGAGGAAGGAGATGAGAGGGAAAAGCAGCATAGAGGAGGGGAATGCCTAAAGGGGGTTCTATAGTGCAAGTGCAAACAAACAGGTGCAAAAAGGGCCAAACAGAAGAAGCAAGGTAAGGAAGGTGATATAGTCGCATACTTGTCGCCTAGGGCAAAAGTGCGACCTATATCAAAACACAAACAAATAAAAACAAGCAACACACAGTCATGGTTCTATTCGAACCATCATACGGACTCGATCACAAGATAGGGGGTCACGACTCATCCTACCCTAGGGGTTCTCGGACTAAGTAGTCGTGCTTTACTTCGTGCCTCATGCAGTCTTTTGGGTTTTCGTCAGGTGTTGCTACGTCTCTTGTAGTTGTTCAATGAAACAATTCCGGGTTGAGCCTGAAGATTCTTCAACAACTTCTCGCCTGTTGAAGTGATGGGGTGAAGGTGGCTCCTCGTAGCAGGCATTGACTCGGTCTTCTGTTGTCTTCTAAATCATGACGACCCCTTTTGCCTTCTAAGGCATCGACGGCACCAGGTAGGTAATCCCTTATGCAACGATATTAACAAGGCATAGTAGAGGTCCAACATGTCGGTTACGTTGATGAAAACATCGACACCAAGAGCGGGGGATGAAGAGAACTGTTTTCCTGCTCACTAGAGTGAGGCGGGCCAAATGGCGGGGTTCTCATCCACCAGTGATTGCCGATACAACAACGGTAAGGACATGATTGCTCTATTAGCGATGTCTATCATGGTCTTGCATATCTTACACCCTGATCGTCATAGGACAAGGTTGCATCATCCTGGGGCAAATTCAAAGGTGTCACCATCTTCTGGGTCTTCATGTCCTCATTCTTCAAAGGCGTATCTTTTGTTGGCATCGTCTTGTTGTGGTGTCATGAATCTTGGGTTCAAAAGAGGTGGGTGAGTGTTTGGAGAGGTGTACTCCTTCTAGGCTATCCACGAGGATTACAAGGAATCTCGTGGTCAAGGGCTTGAGGGTGCTAGCGACCGTTTGCAATAGTTTTGAAGGGAAGAGATCGATGGGGAAAGTATACCTTAGTTTTTGAAACACTGAGAAGGGGAGAGAAGTATAGATAGTTTTGAAAACTTGTAATAGTTTTGGAAATAGTTTTACCCTAACTAACGACCATGCTAACTAAGGCTTCCTACAGTGAGGATGGCTCTGATACCAGCTTTGTGGGGACCCCGACTCATAAGTCGTGATCACCGAATGCACGTGTACAGTGATCCCAGAGGTGAATGCCCACTGAACACACAGAAGCTGAATAACAAGAGGCTTACATCCATACATACCAGACATACAGGTAGGACCATTATGGTCAAGTCTTGAGTATAACATTGCAAATGAAATCTTCGCCGATAACTTGGACCCATGCCATCCGCCTTAACCCTACAGCATTCTCGACCGGGAAGCGCCCTAGCTGGCATGTTCGCTCACCAAGGTACTCTTCATTATATCCTCGTTCTTTCATGCTCGCCAATAAAATAACCAGTGGCAAGCCAATGAGTACTTTGAATGTACTCGCAAGCAACCCATGTTTTGGTTCAAGATACAACAATGCATGATATAGGTAAATTTTTGCAGAAAGCTAGTTTTGAGTGCAATGACATGTTCAACAACTTGTAAGACATGCATCAGGAGAATTCAAGTAACCATGAGGACAGGTTACAGATATCAACCTAAATAGAGTGGGCATCAACCCAACTCAATCATGTCAAGTCCTTTGACTTGACCCAAGTAGATCTTCCCACTTATCCAAACACACACACTGGTTTGTAAACATGTGGACGTAGCCCAAGAGCGGTTACCCAACTGTCCTTGACCGTGGACACGGCTATTCGAATAGTTTGACACTCTACAGAGGTTGCACACTTTACCCACAAGATCTGGGGAACTTTCGTGTCATCCACGACCCGCGGTACCTCAAGTACCCGGGGTAAGCACCCGATCACTATATTTCCCTAGACGACACTAACAAGGAGTCCACTCGTTGTTCCGTATCCTCACGATGTACATCATACGAGACTCACTCGAGATCGTAACATCCGAGAGGGGACACAACGGTGTATCCGGTGCCCTGTGAAAACAGTCATGGCCACCCTACCTGGCACGACCCCGTCCCGAGAGAGAGCACCAACTCTCCCCCGTCGCTAGTAATACGGGCTCCAAGCTAGCATCGGCCTAGGTAATCAATAATGCCCTTTCCCATACAAGGGTAGAGTGGTTGCGCATGTAAGGTTGGAATAACGGTCGCAACTTAAACCAATCCGTTTTGAAAACAACACACACTTGCCTCGATACACCACTTCGTCATCAAGTGGCTACCCAACTAATCATCTCCCCCGGGCATAAGTGGCACCCGGTGGGGTTTTCGAAAAGTCTTTTGAAAATACTTTGTCTCCATCACCATGCATATCCCCGTCCCTTTTTGCGTAGCAACTACTTTAGCATCCTATCTACTCCCACCGGCATAACCCTCATAAGAAGGTAGGGTCATGCACAATGCAAGTATCAACGAGGAAGTACGGTGGCAAACCATCAAAGTGGTTACCACCTCATCATGATTCCGTTGCAACAACAATATGGTGCTATATGACATGCATAAAAAGGGCTCCATAGACATGGTCAAAGGGTTTGCTTGCCTGTTTTAACAAAGTCTTTGAGGTCTTCAAATATCTCTGGTCCAACTCCGAGCATTTCGTCTACTTCGTCAACTAGCGTCGAAAACAACCATAATAAGCAACACGACAAGGCAAAAATAAAAGTGCTGTAAATAATGTGAGTTGGACTTTTCTAGGATACCTCTGGTCATATGAGGAATGACCAAGGTGATTTCATTGGAAGTGGATCAATGGATATTTCTAAACATTTCGACATGATGGAGTTAAGGGTTTATGGATCTGCAAGAAGTGTACAGAAATATATTTTTGAAAAATGAGCAAAGGCACTCACTTAACAAATCATGATTTTAGAAGCATCTAGGAGTTGGTTTCATTGGATTTGGAGTTCAAATGAATATTCTATGGATTTGCAAAGTTGACAATCATGAAGAAATGGTTCATTATTTTGTGAGGCACAGAAAGTATAAAACAAAATGTTCATAACCTAACTTATGAACTTAGATGTACCTAGAAATTGGAATCATGTCATTTGGATCAAATATGAGCTCTCTATGATTTTCTAAAGTTTATGACAGAAATGGAAAAATGGGATTTGATAATTATTTGTGAAAGAGATACTTCTGGAAAAATGTGAAAATAGCACCAAGAGATAGGGCATGAATTTAGAAACTACAAGAAATTTGAATCATTGGATTTGGAGCTCTGTTGAATTATTTATGGATTTTTGAAGTTGATATGAAAAATAAAAGACAAATGATTTACCGAAACGGGCTGGATCTGGGCGGCGGTGGCGCGCACTGGGCGAGGTTTAGCAGCAGGGCGCCACTGGACCGGCCCAGCTGCACGGTCGCGCGGGCGACGGGGCGACGTCGAAGGCGGGAGAGGGCGAACCCGCCTCCACTTGCCAGCGTAGCCCGGTGGTTGGGCCACTGACGAGCGGGGCCCGCCTGCAGGCTTGTCCTCAACCTCCCGCGCGGGCGTGAAGGGAGACATAGGAGGCGTTTGACGCTGGCCGCCGGTGCTACACGGCGTCTCCAGCGATGCTCCGCCCACAGGCGTGCTCAGTGGACCCGGACGCGTCCAACCATGGGTTTCACGATCGCCCAGGGGCACCGGGTTGAGCAGGGCGTTGGCCGCGGCGGACGAGGCCGGCGGTGATGGGGGGCATGGCACTACGGCCACCGGGAGGAGTAACCGGAGTGCAGGGGAGATTCGGGGGTCGGTGGAGATGCATTGAGACGCATAGGTGGAGGGGACGGGGCTCGGGCGTCGCGAATTTAGCCTGGTGCCAACGGTGGCTCTCCGGCCATGGGGGGCTATGGAGGGCACAAGGAGGGGAGTGGTTTGGTTTAGGGGGTCTCTGGGAGGGAGAAAGAGCGAAGGAGATCCATAGGGGGCCTGGGGCGGCTTTATATAGCCGGCCCGTGGCTCACCGTGGTCTAGTGCGCCAGCGAGGCTGTTGCCGTTGCTGCAAGTCACGGGAGCTCATGTGGGCATGTCCGGGGCGTTAGTGGAGGAGGTCTACGACCAGGGGAAGGGAGATAAGGAGCGGGGAAGGGCCAGAGCTTCGCGCATGTGAGGCTGCCCATTGGAGCTCTCGGGCGGTCGGCGCGCGTGCGAGCGGGGGCAAGAGGAGGGAGAAGAAGGAGGGGGACAGAGGCGTGGCGTGTCGCAGACGTCTAGGCGCATCGTCGGGCGCGCTAGGGAGGCCCGAGGTGGCTGGAGGCGGTTGGAAGGGGCGGGCTGAGGCTTGGTGTGCATCAGAAGGCTCGAGCACGCCAATTGCATGCCGTGGCATGCCTTTGGCTTGTAGGGCACGGCCACTTGTGTCTAGGTTGTTTAGGAGGAGTAAACAAAGGGAGAGGGCCTTGGATGCCTGGACATCCAAGAGGGAGAGGAGAGAGGTTGAGGGAGAGAGGGAAATGGGCTGTCCAGAGAGAGAAAGTGGGGTTTTACCCCTCCAATAATTGAGCTATGGATTTTCCATTGCTACTGGAGGTGCAAGGGGACTAGGAAGGGCTGTGGTAAAAAGTTGAGGCCATGGAGAAGAGTGTAAGAGGCCAAAAATGGGATTTTGGTAAAGTGGCAGAAGGTGTTTGATGATGGTTTGGGCAAGTAGATGATTTCCATCTACCATTAGACTCCATAGGGTGAAATGAAACATATAATTAGGGCCGTCCACCAATTTGAAGCTTATTTGGGCAAAGTTGCCAATGCAACTTTTGTGAACCCTAGAAATGAACAGAAATGGATTTTCCAAGATTTAGTCATGCAAATCTATTCTCCTTGATGCACCACTTGGTGTAGTGTCATCATTAGAGGTCTTGAACATGTCCACAAAAGGTTAGATCAAAAGGAGAAACTTGGCAATGTAAAGTTGCTCAAACTTGGTTCTAGACAGGAATGGTTTTGGGGCACTTTGATCAAGTTAACTTGTTCTCCAACTTGTGCCACTTGGTCTAGATGAATAATTAGAACATTTGAGCATGTTCAGAAGGTTTGATAACATTTGGAAATGTTTGGCAATGTAAAGTTGCTCAAACTTCAAAATGGACAGAAATGGTTTTGAGGGGATTTGATGATGTTATACTATTCTCCATGACATGATACTTGTCAAGATCATCCATAATGTCATATGTGACATGCTAGAATTTTCTTGGAATTTTTGGAGAATATTTCCTTTGTAAATATTTCAAAAGATTGAAATATCAAGAAAGGGTTTTTGAGGGATTTGACCAATATTTTGAACATGACCATGTGTTGAAACTCTTATATATGGACAATATATGTCCACTGAGTTTCCCTAGGTTTTTGTCAAATATTTTTGAAACAATAAAATGAATTTTCCCTATTAAAGACTATTTCTGGCCTTAAGAAAAACCTTTTAAATAAAATAGAAAATAACTTTTAAAATTATATTTTTGTGGTTTATGGGAGTCCTACATCTAATAGGATTCAAATATACCTTTTGAATGATTTTTCACACCCCAAGTCAAGTACTTGTAGTGCAAACCTCAACTCAGGGTTTTTTGAAAAACTAATTTTTGAAAATACTTTTTGGCCAAATTATTTTTGTAAGAAATTATTTTTATGTCCTATACACATGGCATGATCATTGGGAAAGGTTTTTGGATCAAGGGGAAGGAGTATAAGAGTTGGAGGATTTATTTGATTTTTAGAGCACTTGCAAACAGCAGTCAAACATTCCATCAAAGCAAAGACAAAACACTCAAAAGTTTTTGTCAAACCTCATTTTAGCATGATTTATTGACTTAAGTGTTGTGGCATGAAAATCAGGGTGTGACACTACACCCAGTGGGTGCACTCAGCGTGCCCCCACCAATCCAGAATTTCAATCGACGCACCCAGTGGGTGTACGACAGATACTAAGATTTTCAGAAAGAAAAGTGTTCAGGTATCATATCCTAACAGAACATGCGGTGATCGACTAACCTGAACATTGCTCTGAAGAGCTGAACTAGCGTCATAATCCGCTTGACTGGCGTCTCGGATTGCCTTCACTTGCTCCATCATGACCCCCGCCTGGTGTATGGCTTCTTTAGCAGCGCTTGCTTGGTCTTTTGGGACGTGGTGGGTCGAGAAAAGTGAAGGCTGATCAGCACTCAACGATGAAGGGCGTGCACTCGTCAGCGGCACCGCAAAGGATACGGTAGGTCGAGTGACGTTGTCCCCCTCCACCACCAACGTCTCGGGTGCCGACACGACCTGAGTTGCCTTGCCAGCAGACGCTTTCCTATTCCTCCTCTGCCTCAGTGGTTCCTCGTCATCGTCATCGGGAAGGTCAATGACGATGTTAGTTGGAGCTGCAGAATAGAGTCAAAGTTAAGGACAAAGATCCTGCCGACTGAAGACGGAACTACAAAGGTCATACCAGGTTTGGAAGTGACAGCATCCTCCATTTCGTGATCTTCAGGTCTGGTCGAAGTATCAGAAGTAGCAGCACTGCAGTTTCAGAAGTCAGTCGGTCAACTCACGAATCGACCAAGAATAAATCCATGTGAAACAAGAAAACTCAAGTTACGCCATTACCCAGAGATAGTGGGGATCACCATCTTCATCTTCGGCAAGGCTTTCGTCAGCTTCGACGACGCCACTCGAGATTGCTTCGGCGCTTTCTCAGTCGGCACCGGAGAAGTCGTCCGAGGATGCTTGGTCGACTGCACGACAGTGCGACTTCTTCCCAGGCCATTGCGGGGTCATGGACAAGCTTCGATCGTCTTTCAGAACAGGGAGGTGCGACTTCCTCCTCCTCCTCCTCTTCTTCCTCATCAGAGCCATCGTCTTCATCATCATCATCACCATCCGGAGTCCCACTCCTCTTGACTTTCACCTCCACTTCCTTCCTCCTCTTCGGTCGGTGCTTGCACCCCGTTGGGCATCGAATACAACTTAGTGGTAGCCTGAAAGACAACAAACAAGACAAAAGTCAATCGACTGATCTGCAGCAAAACAGAATGAATGAAACATGATTATAGTCGAAGATAAGTGGTCATACCTTGTCTGGTTCATAAGACTGGTCGAGTGGCGGGATGCTCCTGGCCCCACGAGGGTTGTCTTTGTTCCCTGTGATGGCAGTCATCGACCTCTCCAGTGTGGCGTCGTCGACCTCCTCTGGGTGGACCCGAGTGGTGTCTTCGGTACCAAAGTACAACCACATCGGGTGGCCTCGGTATTGGAGTGGCTGAATGCGCCGTCGAAGGAAAACCTCCAGAAGATCCATGCCAGTGACCTCGTCGCGAATGAGCTGGACTACACGCTCCATCAACATTTTAACCTGAGCCTTCTCCTCCGGAAGCACCTTCATGGAAGATGGCTTGTTCACTCGGTCCATGGAGAACGGAGGGAGACCAGTCGACTGCCCCGGCGTCGACTCGTCTTGGCAGTAGAACCAAGTCGACTGCCACCCTCTAACCGACTCGGGAAGGGTCATGGCTGGATAAGCACTCTTACTCCTCATTTGGACCCCAAGACCCCCACACATCTGGATTACTTTGGTCCTCTCGTCATTCGGACTCACCTTTTTCACCGTCTGAGAACGACAAGTGAATATGTGCTTGAAGAGACCCCAGTGCGGCCGACAACCCAGGAAGTTTTCACACAGAGACACGAAAGCGGCGAGATAGGCAATGGAGTTGGTAGTGAAATGATGGAGTTGTGCCCCAAAGAAGTTCAGAAACCCTCGAAAGAAAAGATTCGTCGACAAAGAGAACCCGCGATCTACATAGGTGGCCAAGAGGACGCACTCACCCTCCTGTGGCTGCGGTTGCCACTCCGTCCCTGGAAGCCTTGCTGACCCATGGGAGATCAGTCCCTCATTGGCCAGATCGTCGAGGTCCTTCTGGGTGATGGTCGAGCGGATCCAGTCTCCTTGGACCCAGCCCTGAGGCAAGCGGAACCGCGACGAAGATCCGCCCGACCGGTCGCTTCTCCCTTCGCTTCGCATTGTCATTGTCGCCTTTGTAGCGCCTCGATGCGGCTATATCTCCCACGGTCGAAGCACGACTTAGAGGCATAACCGCATTGAAAGCAATGTCGCAAGTGAGGTAATCTTCACACAACCCAAGTAATACATAAGGAAAGAGATACATAGTTGGCTTACAATCGCCACTTCACACAATTACATGAATAAAGCATTACATCATCCAGATACAATCAAGGTCCGACTACGGAACCAAAATAAAAGAAGAACCCCAAATGCGATAAAAGGACCCGATCGACCCCTAACCTGGGCTCCACTATGATCAACTATAACGAAACAACACAAAGGACAAGATCTTCATCGAGCTCCTCCTTGAGCTTGAGTCGCCACCTTTCGGTAACATGGGCACCGCAAACTGGTTTTGAAGTATCCGTGAGCCACGAGGACTCAAGAATCCCATTACCATGGGTATCAAGACTAGCAAAGCTTAATGGGAAAGGAAGGGCAAAGTGGTGAGGTTGCAAGCAGCGACTAAGCAAGTATGGTGGCTAACCAACGCAAATAAGAGCGAGAAGAGAACAAGCGGAATGGTCGTGAAGCTAGCAATGATCAAGAGGTGATCCCGAACACCTACTTACGCCAAACATAACACGTAAACCGTGTTCACTTCCGGACTCCGCCGTGAAGAGACCATCACGCTACACACTCGGCTGATGTGTTTTAGTTCGATCAAGTGTCAAGTTGTCTACAACCGACATTAACAAATTCCCATCGCCACATAACCGCGGGCACGGCTCTCGAAATTTTATACCCGCAGGGTGTCCCAACTTAGCCCATGACAAGCTCTCGCGATCATCGAAGGAATAGACCTTCACCCGAGACACTCCGATCGACTCGGTATCCCGGTACATCAAGACATTTCACAATGGTAAAACAAGACCAGAAGACCTCCCGGCGTGCCGACATCCCGATAGTAGCCGCCAGATCTCGCCTCGAGCCACGACCGGATGAGCACTACGCACAACTAGAACCAGCCCTCAAGTTTCCCGAGGTGGCGCCGCAAGTGGTTCTAGTTTGGGCCAACGCTAGACAAGCACCGCCTGTGGGGGCTAAAATAAAGATGACCCCAGGATGCGCGACTCCCAAGGGAAAAAAGGTAATAGGTGAGGCAAATGGTAAAAGGCAATGTTGGGCCTTCTTTGGACAAGTTTTATTCAAAGCGAACCGTCGGGGGTCCCATAAATCACCCGACCGCGTAAGGGACGCAAAATCCGGGAACATAACACCGGTATGACGGAAACTAGGGCGGCAAGAGTGGAACAAAACACGGGCATAAGGCCGAGCCTTCCACCCTTTACCAAGTATATAGATGCATTAATAATATAAGAGATATTGTGATATCCCAACATAAACCCTGCCCACCATGGAGAGATCTTCAACTTCACCGCAACTAGCAACGCTATAAGAGGGGCTGAGCAAAAGCGGTAACATAGCCAAACAACGGTTTGCATAGGAATGGTGTCAAAGGTTAGGGGTTCATGGCAACATGGGATGGCCGGACAAACAGTAATAGGTAGCGAAGATAGCAAAAGAACGAGGCAACTAGCATAGCAATGATAGTAGTGAGATCCAGGGTAGCGGTCATCTTGCCTGAAATCCCGCAAGGAAGAAGAACGAGTCCATGAAGAAGACGAACGGATGAAGCCGAACCAATCGTAGACGAACGAATCCTCACGATCGCAACGAAACGGGAACTATCGAGAAGAAGCACACAACAAAGTAAACACACCACACATGAACAAGGCATGATGCACAACAAGCATGATGCATGACCAAGCTACATGAAGCTACTCATGGTAATAGATGATGCAAACAAGAACAACCCATCAAGGCAAGTTTAAATGAGGTCGGAAACAACATATAACAATTCCGGTAAGTCCTCATATGCAAATTTCGAAATTGGTCCAGAACTGAATAAACATTAAGTTGAAGTTGTTAAACAGCAAGTTAAGATGCACCATGATGATCTACACGAAATTCTAGTCAAGTTACATATAAAGTTCATTAGATTCGGAGCTACGGTCTAGAAGATATGAGCAAAACAAGTTAAACATGGCATTGATGCAAAATGCACCCAAACATCAAGCAAACACACCAAAACAAGGATGCAACATGATAATATGAAGCTACATGCAAAATCAAGCAAGTTTCATATAGAGCACACTCAAAACGGAGCAACGGGGCAACACATGCACACTATACAAGTCATAGCAACAATCGCCCAAAACAAAGAACTAGGCATCTTACAAGCATCAAAACAACATGCTACAGCATCCCAACATAATAACAAAAGGCATGGGCATGAAGTACACGTAAAGCATAACAAAACATGAGCACTGAGCTATCTCCAGAAACAACTAGAACATGCTCAAAAACACATGGAGATATTGCAAGTAATAACAATTTCAGACTTTAGCAGAAATAACATCAGGTTGCAATGTTTAGAGCTATCAAACAACATGTTACAGGAACTTATCATGGCAAACAAAGGCATGGCATGAAACTACTAATAGCATATATCAAAAGACCCTTACTGACCATAAGCCAAAAAGGCATAGAAAATATGATGGCACCCATGTAAACATGGCAAGTTTTTATTACAGATTTAAACATGGCAGAAACAACGATTAGTAGGCATGTTCGTGAGCTTGAACCACTCACTACAGAGCAATACATGGCATGGCAAGGCAACCAACAGTAAGAAGACATGTTTATGAAGCTAAGCATGGCAAGAGCAAGGTCATAGCATACACGGATCAACTACAACGACCTCGTGAAAATTGACTCTCATGCAAACAATCTGTCAGGAAACATTTTCAAGCAACTTTGGAGCACGAAATGAACATGTTCCAGCAGGCTATAATTGTAACTAAGGGCATGAATGGATAGAGCATGACATACATATTAAAACATGTTTATAGAGCATCTCCAGATTATGCATAGAATGATTAGTGGAAGCATGTTAACATGGCATCAAAATGTAACAGAATCTGCCAGGAAAACAGCAACAGCAACTACCCTACTTTACAAGCTCAATGCACTCAGCACACAACTCACAAAAATACAAGGTCAACACCACTGGAAAGATGGCATGACAAAGTCCAACATTCATGTAGAGCTCATACTCATAGGATGCACACATAAATCATGGCAAAAATGACAAAAGAGCTCGAGCTGATAAGATTCTGGAACTAACGATCTGAAGCCTTCTTCCAACAGCATTTCGGGCATCAAGATGAACTCAAATGCAAATGATGCAATGGAATGAAATGATGTACTCGTCGAGACGAACAATTTGACATATTATACGCGCAAAACGGATCTACGGATGCGGAGACGCGATGCGATGAAAATGGCACGAAAATGCAAAAATTACAGGACTTAGAGATATTTCGGGGCAACCTCGGGTTCGCACGGATTTTGATGCAGGTCGGGGAGCTCGCCGGAGTTCGTCGTCGGAGATGGCCGGGGCGGCCGGAGACGGGCGCCGGCGGGTCGGGGTCGCCGGATCCGGCGGCGCGCCCGGATTCGCCGAGACGGCGCATGGAGGCGGAGAGGCGGGGCATGGTATGGCGCTTGATCCCGTCTGACGGGGCGAGGTCGCCGGGCGGCGAGGTGGCGGCGGGCGCGCGCAGAGGGGCCGGGCGCTGGCGGCGGGGCTGGCCGGCGGGCGCGGGCGAGGCGCCTGCGCGGCGGCGAGGCGCCGAGGAGCCCGAACATGGCATGGCGGCATGCATGGCGAAGCGCCGAGGAGGGCGGGCGGCGCGCATGGGCGGCTCAAGGGTTCGGCGGGCTCTCCATGGGCGGGCGTGGGAGGCGGAGGCGCCACGCGGCGCGTGGGTTGGAGGAGAGCGGCGGCGAGGCGACGTGGCAGCTTGCTATTGGTTGGAGTGACGCGTCCGGCGGACATGTCCGGCGCGGCTGGACATGTCCGGCGGCGCGGAGGAGTTTGGCTAGGGTTTCATCTGCGATTTGGACGGGGGAGGCACATATTTATAGGTAGAGGGAGCTAGGAGTGTCCAAATGAGGTGCGGTTTTCGGCCACGCGATCGTGATCGAACGACCGAGAGCATGGAGAGGAGTTAGATGGGTTTTGGGCCACTTTGGAAGGGGTGTTGGGCTGCAACAAAGAGGGCTTTACTTGCATCTTGCTAACCGTTGGAGTATCAAACGACCTCCAAATGGCACGAAACTTGACAGGCGGTCTACCGGTGCTATACCAAGGCCGCTTGGCAAACCTCGGTCCATTCCGAGAAAGTTTAATACCCGCACAAGAGAAGAGGCAAAAGGGGGACGCCGGAGGACATAGGAGCGCCGGATTGCAAAACGGACAACGGGGAAAATGCTCGGATGCATGAAACGAACATGTATGCAAAATGGAATGCACATGATGACATGATAAAATGCAAAAGATGACATGGCAAATGCAACACGCAAGCAAATGACATGGCAAAGAGGGCGAATAACTGGCGGACACCTGGCGCAACGACTCCGGGGCGTTACAGCCTTCTTCACTCGCTCCAAGGCCGCCGTCTTCTCCTTCACCATTGTCGCCGGCGAGGCGCGCGAAGAGCAGATGAGTGGAGGTAAAAGCGGGCGCAGCGGGCGATGTTGAGGAAGGGGGAGAGGGGAATGAAGATGCACTGTACAAAAAAACCCCTTCCGACGCCTTATGTATGGTCACTTCCGAGTGGCTGACCGGTAGGCCCAGGCAATCCTGTCAAATCCCGCAACAGTCGTGCGAGCGATACGTGGCGAAAAAAGCGGCACAGAAATCGAGGCGTCTCTGCCTTATCCCGTCCGAGTACCGCGGTCTTCTCCGCTTCGTGTGCTTCCCAAAATCCAGATCCCGCTAAATCCGCTAACAGCAGAGCAACTTGTCAGACGGGAGATCTCCTACGATCCATCGCTCAGAAATCTCCAAGTTCATAAAGTTCACTCGACAATTATAAAGAATGGATCAAGGTGACTGAAAGAGAAGTTGACGCCATCACTAAGAAGTCATTGATCCACAGTGAGACACACTCACAACACAAAAATCAGGTCGGAAATACTATCAACTCCTTCCTCACTCAAACCTCAATCCATTCGGGGGCTAATGATGAAGTCATGTACCTAGGGTAGGGTCATGGACCTGTCCAAGGTACCCTTCCCAAGGACATCCATATAAGAAACTCCCTTCCAGTCGACCTGGAAGGATTCCACTCGACGGAATCGAAGACACTCGACCATGAAGACTCACTCGACCACCAAGAGTCCAAGAGCCACTCTGTATCCAAACGGTATGTAATTAAGTAGTCTTTATGGCCATGATGACACTTTATGTAAGGCGTTACCTGTAACGCCAGGCCTTAATGTACTTTAAACCCTCCGATACGTGGGCTGGCTGGGGTCCTGGCAGACACTATATAAGCCACTCCCTCCATGGCGTAAGGGTTCGCACTTCAGAACTCATACGCTTATAATCCAGTCGACCGCCTCCGGGCTCCGAGACGTAGGGCTGCTACTTCCTCCGATAAGGGCCTGAACTCGTAAATCCCTTGCGTATACAACTACTCCATAGCTAGGATCTTCCTCTTCATACCTACCCCATTCTACTGTCAGTCTTAGTATCACGACAGCCGCCGCCGTCCAGGGTCGGGAGAGCTTCTGTTTTCACGAGTGGAACATGGGAGGGCAGATGAGTGACAAATCAAAGATCCAAGGGGGCGAACGCAAAAACACCACCCACCCGCATCAGTTGCCCACGAATGAGAGAGTTGGCTGACGTGGCCCCCGTAGCGTACGCAAGCGGCACATGCGTACCCCGTACGTAGCCCAGGAGTGCTCGCACCAGGGCCGTGGCCCTGTTTGGATATTGTAACTCAGTTAGAGGTTAGAGTTAGATTTTAACCATGAATAACTCTAACGAAAGAGGTGTTTGGATGGCAGGGTTAGATTGACAATAAATGCTCTTTTCACTACTTTGGACCCTATTTCCTGCCGGATTTGGTGTGGCCGGCTCTTGTATGGCCTCCTCCCGCTCACAATTGACATAAATGAACCATCTTTACAAATCGGTGCCCGACGGACGGGTACGCGCTGGCAGCCGCCACCGCCACCGCCACTGAACGTCGTGTTGGTGCGCTAGTTACGGCGGGCCGGGTACCGCAGAGGCCGAGTTGGCGCGCCGCCGAACACCGCCACCTGCCCCCGACGACGACCCGCCGAGTAACACGCCACCTCGTCGTCGTTGCTTTGGAGGAGGGCTCCATAGAGCCCAAGCCCCGGGAACCCCTCCGCCGTCGGTGTTTGGGAGTTGAGGTCGATACCGGCGTGGGTAGCAGGGCCGCTTGCAGACGGCTACGAACCCCACACGACGAAGTCGTTTCCGTCCATTACCGCCATGAACCGTGTTGGCGGATCAGATCACGCAATGTCACATGCGCTCCTTGTGCTGGCGGAGTGAGCCCTGGCTGAGGCAGGACGGGGACGTGCCCGACAAGGAGCCGCGCTGGCCTCTCGCGCAGCCCGCCGGCCGAATTCGTCGTCCCTGCGCAAGGATCCGTGGGGGCCGAGGCCGACGGGGACGGGCCGAGCAAGGAGCCACGATCGCTTCGGCGTGAGTGACCGACCATGGGAGACGAGGGTTGGAACGGAGGATAGGTAGGGGCTGCCATCGACGACGGACATGAGCGCGGATACGGCGGGGCGCTTTCACGGACGGTGCGAGTGGGAGGGAGGGAGAGGACGAGAAACTTTGAGGAAGTGGGGAGGAATCTGCTGCTGGGAAAGCGAGAGAAAAAAATGTTTTTTTAGTGGTCCCGAGGGTGGGTTAGTATTTCTGAGTGGGTTAGATGCATTTAACCCAAACTAACCCTACTGTTTGGATATTCTTGGTTAGTTGAGTCCAAACTAACCCAAACTAAGTCCGACCCATGGATTCAAACAGAGCCCGTATTGAATTTAGGGACCGTATTTGATCAGTTTCAGAGTTTAGGGACCGTAGTGGATCAGTTTTAGGGTTTAGGGACCGTTTTGGTTCTCGCGAGCAAGTTCAGGGACGGTTGATGCATTTTAGTCCAGGAAGGATAAGTCGCAAGTCGCAACTCCACTGCTATTACTACACCTACCCCCACCCCCCGCACATCTCCTCAAACTCGTCATCTCCCTGGCATGCTCTGCGCCCACTAGATCCGATCTATGGACCCCCTCCTCCCCGTCCTCCTCCTCCTCTCCCTCGCCGCCTTCTCCGCTGCCTCCGACGAGATCGACGGATGCGGCGGTTTCGTCGAAGTATTCCTCGTGTTACTCGCTAAGCTTCAGTTTCGGCTTGGCTTGGCTTGATTCTAATGCATTTTCCGATTGGGCTCTTGGTGCAGGCGAGCTCGGGCCTGGCCAAGTCGAAGAGGGCGTCGGAGTCCAAGTTCGACTACTCTGACATAACGGTATGCGATACATGCCGCACTCTAATTATTTCGTAAATTATCGTTGCGTTCTGTACTCGTTGTCGACCAAGTTGCTGCGCTATGTTGCCGCACTCTGATGTGAGGGAATTGCTGCACCCCCTCACTCTGACATAACGGTATGCGATCTACGTTGCTGCACTTGATCAAGCCTCTGCTAGTAGTTAATGGGTGCTTCAGCAGGGATACGTTTTGTTGCTTGAGATAGTTCACCTGAACTGATACCTTGTGGATTTTTCTAGTTGCTATATGCCACTGGTTCCAGTGGCGCTGCTAGTTTGGGCCAATTGTTTATAATTACAAATTGCTAGATGCTTTGTGCAATGGGGCTACCTGCTACTGGTTGCTATCAATCGGACTAAACTACTTTTGCTTTCTTCCCATGGCGAAAATGAATACCGGGTCGCAGAGAATTATAACGCTAATGTTTCGTTGCCTGCAACCATATGTATGTTGTATTTTGTTGCTGCTAATGATGGTGGTCACCAAATTTGCTTGGGATTAGGTGACTGCTCTGGTGACTTGATTACGCAGTTTTACATGAAAAATGAAATGGAGGTTGTGACTTTTGAGCAAGTTCCATGCATTTGCAAAGCTTGGCGCAAGTAAAAAATGTTGGAGGTGTTAGAAACTCTGTCAACAATAGTTCTACTCTGTCAACAATAGTTGTACTCATGATTGACAGGTTCAATTGTAATCATGATGGTGGGTTTATATTCTCTGCCATTAATTATTTTTGAGCTAATTGAATCTGTTTCCCCAAGGATTTTTCTAACAATAACATACCCTGGTTATGTATAAGATGTATCGTACTACATCAGTGAGAAAATCTCATATCTTCCCTATAGTTGCTTATATGCATATCAAAGCCATAGAGACTAATTCTACATCTGCAGTATAATTATTAATTCCAGATTACTTTTGGTGACCATATATTCTACTTTATGCTTTTGTTTTTGTCGTATCTGGTATGCACAAATTCATTGCCTCCTAAACTTTTTGAATCAGGTTGAGCTGTGTACTGTTGATGGTTTGGTGAAAGAAAGCACCCAATGTGCTCCTAATGGCTACTATTTCATTCCAGTCTATGACAAGGTATACTTGTGGGTGATGCTTGCCTTTAGTGTAGGTTTCTTCATTATGAGTTATCTCACCTTTTCATGTATAATTTTTTTTACAAGTAGGGATACAGATATAACAGTAATAGCTATTTTTTGTGATGTGTATGATATTTCAATAGTGAGTGCTGCATTCCCATTGAGACAGTTGTGGACCCTAATCTTTTGATTTTGGCTTGTTGTCTCTCCACAGGGTTCATTTATCGTCAGAGTTAAGGGGCCTAAGGGGTGGTCATGGAAGCCTGAAACTGTAAGTTGATGTGTCGACTGAATCTTTTTGTTCTTCCCTTTTTCCTGTCTTAGTTATCTGCTTGGCTTTGACTTCCTTCTATTGTGTGAAATAAGTCATCAATTAACATTTTCAGGTTCCTGTTGTCATTGATCAAAATGGATGCAATGGAAATGCAGATATAAACTTTCAATTCACTGGGTCTGTTGCTTTGACCATTTATTTAGTACTTTTTTTTGGTGTGGATAATTATCTGATTCAAGTTTTAACTGTTGAATTTGTCATGCAGATTTACAGTATCTGGTAAAATAGTGGGAGCTGTTGGTGGTAAGAGCTGTTCAAAAGATGGAGGACCTTCTGGTGTGAAAGTTGAGCTGTTATCAGATTTGGATGAGTTAGTTGCATCTGCTTTGACATCATCAACAGGAGGATATGCGTTTGTGAATATAATTCCTGGTTAGCCTCACATTCATCATTAGAAAACCACAGCATATGCATGTATATAGTGAAGTGTTGGTCATTTCCTGTGAGTCCATCTCTTACTCATGTTATCAGTAGTTATGGAGTACCCTATTAAGGACTTGTATGATGTGACTATAATTAAAATTTGTCAACGTGTCTTTCTTTTTTGTTTCATTTGAATATATTAGATGCTTAATTTACTCCTGTTAATGACATGCCACCATATTTAAATTTTTATAGGTTGTTCAACTATTTTATATTGTTGCATTTGTTCGGATCAAGTCCTCTGGAAAAGATAAGCAAATGGGTCGTTATGTTGGCATGAGTTTCTGACTCGAATAACTTATTGATCAGTCTGCTTAAGTGGTGAAAAATTCATGTAGAATCTAGTGTCATGGCAAACCATACCTGCTCCCTTCATGGGCTCATGGTTGTGTTGAACCCTAGAGCCCAGAAATCATTTCCCTCCTTTGGTTTTCCACCGGAGGCATTTTGTGCCACGAACCTAGATCCCATATTTATATTTGTATAGGTTGTTCAATCTGTTTTTTTTATTATTCCATTTGTACGGAATCAAGTCCTCTGTAAAAGATGTGCAATTGGGTCATTATGTTGGCGTGTGTTTCTGATTGGAATAACTTCTCGATCTGTCTACTTAAGTTGCTAAAAAGTCTTTTAGAATCTAGTGTCATGGCAAACCGTACCTGCAATCTCTCTCATGGTTATGTTGAACCCTAGACGCAAGAGATCATTTCCCTCCTTTGGCGTTCCACCGGAGGCATCTGCACCACGAGACCCACTCCCACCCCACAACACATCAGCAGAGGCATGGTAGTAACTTTGTCTCAAATGTCTCACGCACCCCCTCTCCATCCTTTGCAAATATGACCCAGACATTTGGGGGAAACCTATTGCAGCGAACTGTTTCTTCAGCCATAGTTTTGGTCCAGTTCGCTCGGAATTCACTACCAAGTTGCCGATCTCCATGTACAAAATCACAAGCATCAGCAGCTAGCCTAGTGGTGGACAGGCTCTCCTCCAGCATGGTCGATAGAGGAAAGCGCTGCAGCAGCGTGGCGCATGAGTAGGTTGTGACGCTGGTGAACTTTTGGCGGCGGCTGGTGCTACGTGGATGTATGTACAGAGACCTCCAGTGTTTTGGCCTTTGAAAGTTGGGATCGTGAAGTAAAGCTTAGTGAATCTGGGAGGGATTTGGATTTTTTTTTTTGAACAGCGGGAAGGGACCTGAGGTTCTGAAATTGGCATTAAAAGAGTAGAATTGAACAACACAGCTTACAGAAGGACACCAAAGAAAAAGAAGATTATAGACACATCCTTCCTTTTTGCAAACAAGAACCCAGCATAGACACTTAGATTGCAAGCGAGTCCTGGTAGTTGAAAAGGAGCTCGCAGGTGATTGGCGACAGGCCGAAGCTGGCGATCAACCCTAGCTCTTGCCGGAGCAAACTGGAGACATATGAACGACCGAACCATGAATGCGGCAGTCAAAGAGGTCGTGGCTGTGCATCTTGGAAACGAGAATCACCAAAGCCAGCTTCCTTTCCTGTTGGTACACCAGATTTGCATGGATTGAAGCCAAATCCAGCCCGATACTTCCTTCCACCACCTCAGTGACGAAGAGGGAAAGAAGAAGCTTCAGACTCCACCAGATTGGGCTGCCACAGGAGCTTATTGTGGAGCTCCTGATGGATCACCTCCAGCAGCTGTCCTCCCCCATGGAAGACAGCTGGAGGAGGTGAAAGGCAACCAGCCGACGCAGTTTGAGCGCCATGAGAAGCTCCAGTCCGGCATGACACCAAACACCATGAAGGCCGCCCTAACCTAGACCTACACCTACTATACTATATACAACGAGGATCCACACTCCCATCCTATCCTCACTCCGGCCGGCCTTGTCGGTGAAGGAGAAGAGGAAAAGAGGCGCTTAGTCGCCGTTCTGTCATCTACACAAGATGATTTGAGGCCTATGCTTTGCTGACAGTTATCATGTTATGCAACTCGTGGTGCATTTATGTTAATGCTAGCTGTTAAATCTCCTAATCGGCTGTCATATGTCATATATTTGTGTGTAGCCTTGCCTTATGCTTTAAGCGCTTAAAATTTTTGGGTCTTTTTTCCTATCCAACCTGCTCCTTTTTTACTTTCAATAATTCTGGATCTTTCAGTGAATAGAAATATGTGGTACTTCTAGCTCTTGATAAAAACTAGTAAGCTTGCACGTGCAGCGCACGTTAAATGTTGACCATAAATATATAAATTTGATTAATACACAATGTTGTTATGTCACTCGAGTAGTTTTTCCATAAATGAGACATCCTATGGTCTGATAGGCTGCAAAAGAAAAAGAAATCTAGTTATGATTGAAAAGCAACCTTGCATTGTGTTCAATACGTGGAGATGCAACTCTACAATTGGTCTAAATATCATTGTGTAAGTAATGGATAACTAAAACCTGGGGAAAAAGATAAAGAGATAGTTAAATCTGCAGATACTATATAATATGAGGTTGCTAACCAAATGCTTATATAAACCTGCAAATGGCCTTGATTAAGGTATCATGAAATTTCCGGTAGTCAATTACGTGTTACAGATAAACATAACTCACACTCGAGCGACTACTAAAATACAAAACAAATATCTCACATAAAAAAATCTTGTCTCATGGATGCCTCCTTATGCTTATGCTCCTCCCACATGTGCTCAGATCCAACAGCATGCCCTCTTCCTGCTGGGAATCAGTACAGATACACGTGTGTGAGAGAAAGTAGACCCAAAAGGAAGAACACAGAGGGGTGCTGTCCTACGTACCTCTTCCACAATCCACAGTGTGCGTCTTTGCTGTGCTCTCTCTCTCTCTCAACCGCTTATGTAGATCCAGACCGAGCATGGGCAGATTTCGCACGGTGCGATGGAAAAGAAGAAAACCGGGCAGCGAGGAGCGGCGTGCTCCAGTGTGGGCCGTGCGTGTGTCAGGCGCCGCTACAAGGCAAGGGATGCACTGAGGAGTAGGAGGATGACGGGGTGGGTGCTCTTGGGGAAGGCGGTGTCGCGCGGGGAGGAGGCGGGGAGCGACATCGTTGCGTGCGTAGGAGTGGCAGGCGACGTCGCGTCGGCTGGCGGCGGGGAGCGGCGATGCTTTCGGGTAGGTGGTGTCGCGAGGACGGCCGTAGTCGCCGGGAAGCGCCCCCATCCAACCTCGCGCGCCAGGCGGCCGTCGGAGCCCGCTCGCCGGCGAGCACCTCCTCAGCCGCCGCCAGGACTCTCCTTCTCTTCCCCTCTTCTTCCGAAGATGCGCCACTGCCCGAGTCGGCTTGACCCGTATCCATCGGTTGGCATCCCAGGCGACCCGTCGCGCGACGAACCTGCCACCGTTCACCAACCTAACCGCCCGCCCGCATCTCTAGCGAACGGCGTATGGCCTGGGCGGCGTATGGCGCGGTAGGCGGCGGACGGCGGGAGGGCGGCTACCGAACGACGGGAGGATGGGGGGCGGCCAAGTTGAGCGGAGGATGATTGGACCGGGTGCGGAGGATGATGCGGGCGGCGAACGGCGGGAGGCGGCGGGAGGATGGGCGGCCCGCCCGTACTGTGGTGAACGGCTGGCGTGCTGGCGTGGATGAGGAGGAGCGGGCAGAAATCTTCTTTTTCTTTTTTGCGGGGCGAGCGGGTGGAAGTCGTGCGGGCGTGGTGCGCAGCGGTTTCTTTTTGCGAACGGCGGGGTGGGTTAGCGATTGATGGATTAGTGGATTAACCTGTGGCTTGCAACGTTAAACATCGAAGGATTTGGAGCCATTAGATCTTGTAGATGGATGGATCTGATTGTTTGGATCTGCCCTCTCTCTTCCTTTTATAGGGTAGTAGATATGTTGTGTACAGCGATTTCGAAACGGAAATAACGAATGCATGAATCTGATTCCCAATTTGCGAATTGGAAATGTATACCCCCTAGTGAACCCAATTCATGATCGTGAAATCAAATTGTGAATCGAGCTAATTGCGAATCTGGTAACTATGGTCCAAACATAACATTTCTAGCTCAGCCTTTTATTATAGTGGTATCCATTAATGGATTAGTCTGGTCAGGCTCTTACTTGCACCCATTTACAAATGATAGCCATGTATATCTTGTTTCTCCCCCTTCTCATTTGAGCTTTTAGTACCTGACATGCATTTTCTACGTGACACCTTTGTTTGTTCATTTATGTGTGTCTTTGATCTTTTCCAGGACTCTACAGGTTGCGTGCATCTCATCCTGATTATGAAATTGAGATGACAGGTTCATCAGAGGTTAGGATTTCATCGTTCCTTATCTGCCAATATATGTTATCACACACATGTATTGCTTATAGTGGAGTCTGTTTCTGTATGTAGGTGGACTTGCGATTTGGAAATGCTGTAGTAGATGATGTTTTCTTCGTATCAGGATACAATATTCATGGCTCTGTAGTTGCACAGGTACTGAAGGAATCTGTATGTTGGCAATAAGTTATAACCAATGCTGTAAGCATATGACTGAAATTGCCAGCTTTAGGGTTGTGATTTTCTTGTTTGCTGGATTTTTAGATTAACATATACTAAGCATTTCTTGTACCAGGGAAATCCAATCTTGGGAGTTCACCTGTATTTATATTCAAATGATGTAAAGGAGGTTCCTTGCTCACAAGGTTTGACCAATGCACCCAGGGAAGGTGCTCTTTGCCATGCAGTATCTGGTGTGGATGGGAAGTTCTCATTTAGATCAATGCCCTGTGGTAAGTTAACTTGCCCATAGTTCATCACACTGTAATGCAACTGGTACATAAAATTTTGTAGTTAACATGCTGTGGAAGTTTCCTTTTGGCATGTCCTCTTATTTGACATGTCTTCCAGGACAAAAAAACAACAGTTGTACATGTAATCTGTGTATCTAATTAACTAATAATAATCTTCTCCTATAAGGAACTGCTTGTCCTCATGCAGCATGGACTGTAAATTATGTATGCTAGCTGTTTATGGTTGTTTTCCATTGAAAGTCTTCTTTTGTTTTGCCAGGTCTGTATGTAAAGGAACCTACATGAGAACTCACATTGTATTTCACTCATATAAACCTTTAGGCTATTATATTTTTGTTTTATTACACTTTCTAAATGTGAATGTATCATTGGTGTTGGTGCATCAAGTTGTAGACATTCTGTTTATGGTTGTTTCCCATAGGAAGTCTTGTTCTGTTTTTGCCAGATCTGTATATAAAGGAACCTACATGAGAACTGCACAGTATTCCAGCCATGTAAATCGTCAGGTTGCCTTATTAAATTTGTTTGGTCTAAATGCGCAAGTATCATTGGGGGCTAGTGCATCAAGTTGTAGACACTCCTTCACATGGTCCCTTTCCAAATGCTGTAAATTATGAGTTCATATTTTTATTTATGGCACTAAAGTTACTTGATGCGTTATTAGCATTGCAATTCTGTTGCTAATCGACATTTTTCACGTGTTATAATGCTTGTGAAGGTGAGGTGATGTGTAAACACCAAGCATGAAATTTTCATTTTCTTGTATAATTTTGCAGGTAGCTATGATCTGTTGCCATACTACAGAGGGGAAAACACTGTTTTTGATGTTTCACCTTCTTCATTACATGTTTCTCTTGAGCATAGTCACATGACAATCCCCCAAAAATTCCAGGTAATTTTTAACTTACTATACATCTCATAATTTTGACTGTAAAGTTATGGATGAAGCTATTTTTGCTCGAGGATGGCTGACAAGAGGACTACCTACCATTTAAAGCTGGGTAGATGTTACTTGAAGTTTACCACTAATTGATTAGCATGTATGCTTTCATGGATATAAACAAAATATCTTCCCTATTTGTAAAGTCTAGAGTTGTCGGTGAGTTCACTCTCCCTCCATTTTTACTTGGGCATAGTATATGTGGGGCCAGTAACTTACAAATCAATCAAATAAACAAATATATTCATCCTCGCATGTGGGATCACCACTCATTCAAAAGATCTTACAATCAATAAAAAATGCACTATTATGTTCAAACGTGGGACCCGTATTCTTGCAAAAGGCAACAATAAATTAATATACTCTTATGCTCTGTTTGGATGTAGACATTCAAAGGCATGACATTGAATAACTGAATTGACTTAATGCCAAATATCCATGACATTGAGAGCTTCAATATCAATTTTAGTGTTTGGATGGTCATATATTTGGCACCTGGAATCCATCATAAGCCACAATTTTCTTGTTTGGATGGTCAGATGTTGAATTGCACATGTACAAGTGTATAAAGTATGAACAGAGCAATGAATGTTCATGCAGCAGCGCATGCAAGCAATACTGCACACATAGCCACACATGCATTACCGGACATTATATCTCCATTGCCCGACTCGACGTCGCCGCCAATCTCCAGTCGAACTAGCAGCCCATCTCCAGCCGGTCTCATCGCGCCACCTGTTCCAGCCAAGGCAGATCACATGCCGGGGAGATACGGGGCGTGGCGAATCACACCAGAGCTAGATAGGGTGCACGGGGGAAGCATGGGGGCGAGGTGGGGAGCATGGGGGTGAGGTGGGGATGGCCGGAGGAGTGCCGTCATCGAGCTCCGCCTGGGTCGTCTCGCCCTGGGGATGTGGCCACCGAGTAGAGTAGCACAGAGGAGAGCACCAGCATGGTGGAGAAGTTCTTGACGGAAGCGGCCAGCGAGGGGCTGCTGCCATTGCCGGACGTGGAGTAGGACACAGAAAGGCGCGTGATTGGTCATTGCTGCATCCTTGGCGTGCGTGGGGTAGGCATGTGGAGGGGTTGTAAGAGGATGGGTAAAGAGCGTAGGGGACGGCGTCCACCTTGATTCAGCGGAAAGCTGCCGGTCTTGGAGACGGCTGCTGGGGCGGGCTGGCCTCGACCTCGATCTCTTTTCTTCGCGCGCAGGGAACGACGAAGGGGTAGCGAGGCCAAGATTCCAAGGAATATCGAACTCGGGGGGTTTGAATTTGCGGAGGGCCGTGCATGTGTTCAGAAAAACGCTTCAATATTGAGCCCGAATACCACGCGTGAATGTCTAGGCCATCCAAACAGCTGCATTCAGGTCAGCCCAATGCCAATTACGAATTCCCACCACCAATGTCTACATCCAAACGGGCTGTTACTCTCATAGGAACCAACATTCCTCTAATTGGCACAAATAGACAAATGTGAAAAGCTACTCCTAATGCAAAATCTTGCTCTAGATTTTTTAGCTTTCCCCACTAAACCAATTTTCCTCGGTCTATATCATAGCATGCATCATCGAGCAATTTTATTTATTTTGGCATAACGAAGATTCCATTCTCGTGCCGTCTTTCTTCCTTGATTGCTGTCCTCTTTCCTCATCTCATTACTGCCCAACGTTCCTCGTTTGAAAAATTAAAATTTGCTCTCTTTGAACCTTGTAATACCACCTAATGGTCGTTTTTGTTGCTCATCCCTGGGTTATCACCCTCATTTTCTTGCCGAGACCACACAACGGTTGTAAGACACTAAGGCTCTTCCGGTGATCCCCATGCCCATGGTCCTAGTTGCATTTCTAGATGTTTTTCGCAGCAATGCATGGGCACCGTGCTATAACGTGATAGGTTAACCTATGTTAAGCTTCATGCACTAGCCAACGCAACCAAAAGTCTGAACTTATGGAAAGGGCTAGTGCAATCCTCATATACTGTAACACCCCCTTTTACGTGTGATGGGGAAGACAAGTCAACACGTGCAATCGGAAGAGACCGACGGCGCGTGAAACTCATGTATGACTCAAGAGGCCTGTACGTGGACACAAAGGGGGTACCAGCAATTTTTTAGGTAAATTGCGAAAGCTAGGACTTGAACTCAAGACCTTCGCTCTGATACCATGTTAAGCTTCATGCACTAGCCAACGCAACCAAAAGTCAGAACTTGTGGAAAGGGCTAGTGCAATCCACATATACTGTAACAACCTAGACTTGAGAACTTTCAGCTGCTTAAGCAATTTGAGCTTGAACATGTTCTTTATTTGCTGTGATTTTTGAACATGTTTGTGCACATTCAGCTTCAGTAGTTATTTTCCTTGCTCTTTGGATGCAAACCTGATCTCCACCAATTTTCCACATTTATCTTGCTAGGTTACTGGGTTTTCTGTTGGTGGACATGTTGTTGATGACTATGGTGCTGGCATTGAAGGTGCCAAGGTTATAGTCGATGGTCAGTTGAGAGCTGTAACAGATAATCTTGGGTATTACAGACTTGATCAGGTACTGTTATCTGATCAGAATTTTAATTAGCGCATCAGTTTATCTAGGGTGTTTCTTTTCTCTTTATTTGTATCTTTACTTGTATCTCAAGGTATAGCATGGTTTATTTGTGTACAGATCACTAGCACCACTAGTCCGCTTAGTCATTCAAGCTGGCTGAGGGCTCGTAGATTGGTTGTTGACCAAAATTAGCTAAGTTGGTTCTTATATATTAAATTTAGGAAAATACGATAAAAATAACAAAGTTACTAAAAACAAACAGAAAAGTTTGAACTCCAGTATAGAGGCTAGAATGTATGCCATAGGAACTGCAAATAGTGCGTTATAACTTAGATGCGCGGGATCAGCTAGCTCAACCGCGGTTGGATTGATCATTTGATCAGTTGGATACTTGACCAGTTTTCACTTTTCAGCCAATGTGGTGTACCTTTCTAATCCCGGTTTTCTACTCTGTGTAGTCTACCTATCGCAGCCTCTAATCCCACCTCATGCACCGCTCGCCACAAACAGCTGCAGCCCACAGAAAAGTGTAGCAGCCACGCTATGTAACGGCGAAGTACGGTTCCTATGCCGCTGCCACAACACTGTCAATTTTTTTCTGCAACATTTTAACACATGCATGCAAAACTATTCATCTTTTATCGTGTGCATGCGCATAGTTCCAAACATTTTTCTTATTGTTTGGTACTTGCTGGTGTTGCTCCAGCGTGAGCTACGGTCTCCAACGAAGATGCTTGTTGGAGCAGTGTTGTCAGGCTTGCATCCGCGGCAGCTGGCTTTGCAGCATCAGGTGTCCAGCTCACAGCGTCGCTGGACTGGACTTGCAGCATCGTGATTCTGTCATTTGCCGCAATGGTGGACCTACCTTGCAGCTTGGTACTCACTTGCATTGTCGTCAGCCTGACATTGCAGCATCTTCGTCTCAGCATGCAACATCGCGTGCCCCAGCTTGCAGCATGCCACCGCTGTTGCTAGACTATTCTTCCTGCTGCAACATGAAAACTGCACATACAACAAAAACATTTTCTCTCGCGAACCCATCAAAATCAATCAAAAGTCTTGCAACAATCGAACATCCATTTGTTGCAGGGCAAAGCTACGTGTTGGCAGGCGGATAAGAGAGAAAGACAGACCGGTCCCTGATATTGAATGGAGCAGATAAGAGAAAAAGACCGACCGGGTCCCTGATCATTGGATGGATCTGCGGATGGCCATCCTATCTACCCACGTGGCCAGCCATCTATGCAACAAATGAGCTGTTGCAATATTTTCTGCGGCAGAGGTCTTATTGCAGATTTTTTTTTCAATAGAGGTATTGTTGCAGAATTTTTTGCAACAAAGGTGTTGTCGCAGTTTTTTTGTGTGAGGCTGCAATAGTGCCCTTCTGCAATAAGAGCTTTGTTGCAATTGCGACATGCCCTTTGTTGCAAAATAAACGTATCCGCTCGTGTATGTGTTCGCCGTTCGGATCGTCTTCTCAGGGGTCGACACCGCCCTCTGTCGCCTTTGTCCGCTCCGCCGCCTCGCCTCAGCCAAGCCACCTCCTCTGCCTGGCTCAGCTCGCGGCTGCCTCAAGCAGGCTCGCCCGCGACCGCCAGTACCCGCATGTCTGGTCTATCACCTCGCCGTGGCCAGATACGGCGAGCCCTCACCGCCGCAGCCAGATCCGGCCATCCGATCAAAAATAGATCCGACGGCGATGGAGGCGATTGACACGTGCGTGGGATCCATTAGGTAATAGGAAGTGTTTTCCTTTGTTGCAACAAAAGCGCTGATAAGAAACAGGCTCAATGCGCACAACATAAAAAGATAAACGTAAGCAGCACATGAAAAAGAACATGCAATAACAGGAGAGAACTTAAATCCATATTTTGTCCATAGAAGTGAGGAGCTGGCTTACCATGAGTGATGTCTTACAACGAGTGATGTCTGTGAGGCTAGTTGCAGGCTAGCAAGTTGCAGGTCGATGGTGAAGATAGAGCCAAACCCATTAGTTGACACCAAAAAGGAGGAGATATAAGGAGCAAAGTTCTAAGTATATGCTTTGCTAGCCCTAAAAATTTAGAGGAGGTTGCAATAGGTACGGGCCCGGTGGGCTACATGGGCTTCTTAGCCCAAATTGGTGTGCAAACCGGCTGATTCCGGTCGGACGCACCAGACTGTCTGGTAGTGTAAACAGCGGCCGATCGGACAGTTCGGTCCTCAGGGCCGGACAGTCCATTGAGTCCGTAGAGTTAGGCCACCCGCACCGTCCATCTACAGTCTGGTTGCTCAGACTGGACAGTCTGGTCCCTAGGAGCGGGCAGTCCATTGCTTCCAGAAGGTTTTGCCCGAAGCATTTATTCTGGACAGAGTGGTAGCGCAAATTCTGCACAGCTTCTTTTCCATTTCTTCTTGTATCTACTCTTTGCTCGAGTCTTAGGGCTGATCTTATGCCTCCATTTCGAGGAAAAAAAAACAGCCGTAGTGTCTACTAGCTAGTACTACTAGAGCACTAGTACATGGCAGCAGAACATTAACAGGTGTGTATGTGTGTGGAAGCACCCGAAGTTAAAGACAATCGTGGACAGGAATCAGCTGCCCATGGGGATGACTCACGTCCTACGCGTGCTTACAAGAAAGCATGCGTGGTAGGCCTGAACATGTGGTTGGTTCCGTAGGCGACTCAGCGTCATTCTCAAATCAGCCGGGTGAGGACAATCGTTTTCCAAACTTATATGAGAGGTTCCAAACAGAGCACGTCTAGGTTTTCTCTTATGAACAAGCCTAGAATGTTAGCATTAATTTGTCATATGGTAATTTGGTGCTGCATGCATGAGGTGATGCAATGCATGCAGATAAATGTGCACTAGCTTGCATGTCAGCTGACTTTCTACAGCAAGAAAGAAGGCAAGGCATCTCTAATACTCCCTCCGTCCCAAAATTCTTGTCTTAGATTTGTCTAGATACGGATGTATCTAATACGTTTTAGTATTAGATACATCCGTATCTAGACAAATCTAAGACAAGAATTTTGGGACGGAGGGAGTATGACGGTAGGAACAGTCAAAATCCTTTTGACTGCTTGTTATCTTGATAAGGAAGTAGAAAAGGTAATGGCAAGCTCAATGCATGCATGCACCTAAGCTGGACATTGGATGCATTGACTGAAGGACATGAGTTGTATGAGCTATAGGTCGGTTTGTAAAGTCATATATAAGGACATGTATCCATCTATGTAAGATAAGTTTGTGGCAGGATGTAGCCCCTCAAGCATGAATGAATGTAAGTGCATATGTGTGTCGTATGTGCATTTGATATGAGAGAAAAACAGTGAGTGGATCCTTGCGAGAGAACCTAGTAGTTCTAACATATAAGCTAGTTTAGTTTCTGTTACTGTTTTGCAGTAAAACACCCTAATCTGTTCTGGCACAAATTGTCACATTGCAAACATTTTTTGAACTGCAAATTTCTTGATTAAAGGAATGGACAAATGTACTGTTGGAAACTAAAAACTCCTAAGAGCAAGCAATTCACTACCTTTGAAGCAGTAAACTTTGTATTGTATTATCTTGGCATGGGTGGAACATTTGGATGTTTAGTCTTTAGAACAATGCCTCACACCATTTACTGCTTTATCACGCCCTCTTGTTTTTAATTTTATGTCTATACTCCAAAAGTCCAAATAGAACTCAAGTCTTGGACAATTTAGTTGAAAGTTTTCTCAACATGACTGTGACACTGTAGCCAACATCAATTTCCCTTCATCTGATTGTTAGTAAATCTTCAAACTACAGCTTTAAAACACAATCTGGTCAACAGACACTAAGAAAACTGTATATTCTTAGTGTTAGTTCTTGTCATAAAATGACAGGATTTAGGATACATAGATTACTGAAATAGAAGGTACAGAATTTTGTCTTTGCAAGCACTTAATTCTTCTAATTCTCATGTAAAGAAAGAAACAAGGATACTTATGCTACCTCATATTTTCGAGTTTAAACTTGACATTTTGATCTTTTCGCCTGTGTGTAGGTTACATCCAAGAAGTATGATATAGTTGCTGAGAAGGATCATTATAAGTTCAACCGTTTGGAGAACTTCATGGTAAAAAGTGCCTGATTGAGGGAACACCTTAAATTGTTAAATATCCAGATCAAGTGCCTTAGCTTCCCGATTGTGGCTAAATACTGTCCTTTTCATTAGATTTTGCCAAACATGGAAAGCATTGATGATATCAAATCAGTTCGATATGATGTATGTGGTGTTGTTCAAACAGTAACTCCAAACTCCAAAGCCATGGTAATATCTTGATGTGGTCTTTTGTTTCATTGAGATTACCATGAAAACTTTATCCTTACAATTCGTGTGGGGTTTTTAGGTAACTTTAACACATGGGCCTGAAAATGTAAAGCCGCAGAGGAAAATTGTCAGCGAAAATGGAAGATTCTGCTTTGAGGTATGTGGTTATTTCTTGTTTTGTTGCTGGAAATAAACTTTGAGCTAATGATGTGTCATTCCTTTTTGCTACTTTTTTGTATGAACATAGTTTCGTGCACTGTATGTTGCAATTTGAAAGAATTATTAGATGCATTATTATCTTCAATGTTTACAGTTTGAACAAATGTAACGCAAATTGGGATGTCGTACTAAGCCTTTTTTTTACCACTAGCTGTGTTCTATGTGTGAGTAGGAATAGGAATTTTGCATAGACCTACCTTGAATGGTTATTTATATCATTGTGAAATTTGGTCTGATCTTACACGAACCAGCTTGCGATGTGAGCTCCAGCATTATTTCATTCATTCAAGTAACTCAATTTAAAGTTATATGACGAAATTATCTGTTCTTCTTCCTTTCTTGCAATATGCAGGTTTCTACTGGTGAATACCGATTATCTGCGTTACCTGTAGATTCCGAAGGTTCTTCCAATCTTTTATTTTCTCCAGGATATATCGATGTCAATGTCAAGTGCCCGTTGCTTGATGTTGAGTTCTCTCAGGTAAATGAGTATTTCTTCACCGTGGTGATTTTTCAACATTACTTAACTTTCATCAAGTTGATGGATACTCTGACTTGATTGTATCTGAGTATTACCTCTTTGTAAACAGTCACAAGTCAATGTTCACGGTAAGATCCTCTGCAAAGAGAAATGCAACCAAAATATTCTGCTCTTGCTTGTTAGATTAGCTGGGGGTGTCGAGCATGAAACGAAGACAACCAGTTTGGAGCAAGATGCTAATTTTGTGTTCACAAAAGTATTTCCTGGAAAATATCGTCTGGAGGTAAAATCTTGTAATTTGATCAACAATATTGAATTTTCACTATTTTGTCTAAACTCTTGGCTATTTTGTGAAAATCCCTTCTAGGTGAAACATTCTTCATCCAAGGCTCCTGCAAACGATGATTGGTGCTGGGACGAAAATACCTTGGATGTAGATGTCGCTAATGATGATGTGACAAATATTGTATTTGTACAAAAGGGTTATTGGATAGAGCTAGTCTCAAGTCATGACACTGAAGCATACATTCGTCAACCAGACTCTTCTAAACTTGAATTGTTGATAAAGGTGCATACTTGGACTTATTAAGTCTACAATATATTTGAATTAATACAACCTTTTGTTAATCCATCCACTATTTATCCTACACAGGAAGGGTCACAAAGAATTTGCATCGAAACTCCTGGGCAACATGAGCTTTATTTAGTTAATTCTTGCATTTCCTTTGGGACCTCGCCTATTGTGTTTGATACACACAACCCAGTGGTGAGCTGCTCATGTACTTTGGTTTTTATCTTTATCCATGTAAAGTTCAGTTTGGCACCCTAACGCAAAAAGTTACCCTCCCCCCTAGTTGGTTCACATCAGTGCAAAGAAGTATCTTGTAAGAGGTGAAATCCATGTGGACATAAGCTCCCCTCTGGAAGAGATTGATTTATTAGAAGATATCGTTGTTGATGCCTTCAAGAGTAATGGGAGCTCTATCGACAAAATATCTACCATGCCTGTTTTTGCAAAGAGTTATCAAAATGGTATTACTGTCTTTGAGTACTCTACTTGGACTGATCTTGGGGAAGACTTCATTTTTGTCCCTCGTGATTCCAGGTATAATTTTTACTCGTAGTCCTTTTGGTTTTGCACTAACAGTCAGAATTTCTCAATAGTTGCAAATTCCTTCTACCTCTAACTCTTGTTTTGTATGTTTCCCTTTCTCGATTATTTATCTATTATACTTTTCTGTAATACAGCACTAGAAGGAAAAAGATCCTATTTTATCCATCACGGCATCAGGTGAGCGATGGTTTATTAAAAAAAAACTTCTGAACTTGAATGATGAAACCATCATTAATATTTAAACTGCAGTTCTCAGTGTCTGCAAACGGATGCCAAGATGCTGTTCCTTCAATCACTGCTAAAATGGGTCTATACCTTGAAGGATCAGTGTCACCTGCAACTCCTGATGTTCATATCACGATTCTGGCAGCTGGAAATAGCAAGTATGCGATGCTGAAGAAAGGTGATATAGCAACAGAGACAAAGACAAATTCTGATGGGTCATTCTTTGCAGGGCCCTTATATGAGGATATAGGATATGAAGTCGAAGCCTCAAAGGTCTATACTTTTTTTCTGCACACACATTATGTGTAATCGCTAGGGTGTTGACCTCCAGTGTTGACTTCATGGTCATATGCTGCAATTGTGTACCGTACTACAGTGTATTAGCATGATTTCTCAGTTTTCGTATTTTGTTTCTGCTGGTGATACAAACTGTTTTCCAGTCACTCTTTTTTTCAAATAAGAAAGACGTGGCAAGTGATGTTTGTATGGAGCACCACTTAATTTTATTTACCTTTGCACTAGACTAGTCAATGTGATTTCTTGTAAACTGCTTAGTCAGAAGTGGTTCCAGTCTTGTTCATTCAAGCTTAAACAGTGCACTGTTCAATATAGTATGCCCTAATTACATTTAACCACAACTGGGAAGGGAACTTTTAGAATCAGCAACCAAAAACGTGTGTTTTCTTTAATATCCTATATCTGATATCATTCCTTCCTTCAGGCTGGCTATCATCTCAAGCAAACTGGACCATACAGCTTTGCTTGTCAGAAACTTGGTCAGATATTAGTTCATATTTATGGTGAAAATGATACAGAGATGTTACCGGCAGTATTATTATCCTTGAGTGGTGAAGGAGGTTACAGAAAAAACTCAGTCAGTGGTTCTGGTGGAACTTTCAGCTTCGATAACTTATTTCCTAGGAGTTATTATCTCCGCGCTCTTCTTAAGGTACTTTGTTGTTATTCACACTCTCGGTTCTAGTTTGTACTGTACCACAGTTCTTCTAAATAATCTGAAATCTTCACATCAGATATTACTAGTTTTCAACAATGTGTTTAAATATATCAGTGGGTTGTTCATATGTTAATATGACGTCATAAAATATTCATAATTATTGTCTTATTTGCTCGTAACATGTACTGTCGTCTGCATTTGAGTGACTTGACCAAACTGCATCCTATTTATTAGCTGTGAGTTTTGATAGCCTCAACTGAACTAACTTCTCAACATTTCTGACATACGGATATCAAAGAATAGGGCGAGATATATTTATAGTTCAAGCTTAATGTGGCGAGGATACAAAGGGTCACTTGGCTAAGATACTAATTTTTAAAAATCAATGACTTGTTGATTTTTTAGTCTTCCTGATCTTTATTGACTTCGTCACCAGGTAGACTTGCTCGCTTCACAATTCACACTCGAACTGATTGCAACAACAACAAAGCCTTTCAGTGCCAAACAAGTTGGGGTAGGCTAGAGTTGAAACCCATAGATCTCTAACTCATGGTTTTGGCACATTTATGGTTAACTTCCACGAACCCCTGTCCATAGCTAATGGCTAATTCTTTGGTGATATTCTAGTCATTCCGAACTCTCTTTACGGACTCCTCCCATGTCAAGTTTGCTCTACCCCGACCTCTCTTGACATCATCAGCATAGTCTAACCATTCGCTATGCACCGGCGCTTCCGTAGGCCTGTGTTGTATATGCCCAAACATCTTAGACGATGTTGGACAAGCTTCTCTTCAGTCGGTGATACCCCAACACTATCACGTATATCATCATTTCTGACCCAACCCTTTCTTGTGTGTGTTAGCAGTAATCCTTGTGTTATAATCTACTTAGCTAGGGAGTAGTAGTAGGTCGGGTGGAGCTTCCTTAGTAAGGTAGTGTATGCATCTAGACAGCAGTAGTCAGTTTGGTTTTTGCATGTTCCAGAAACTCAAAAAAAAAAACAAACAGCTAGAGCTGCATGGTCGGTAGTAAAATCAGACGGCGGTCGCCAGTGCTCGTGCCCGGCTGAAATAAAGGAAGCTGCTAGCAGAATTTTGGGGGGAGGCGGTCACAACTGCAGTTTTCCTGCTGAACCGAGCCCCCACCAAAAGTCTGGCTGGTATGACACCATTTGAGGCATGGCACGGGAGGAAGCCCGCTGTCCAGCACCTGCACACCTTTGGGTGTGGTGTACCTCAAGGAGGTGCGCCCGCAGCTTCTCAAGCTCGATGACCACAGCTCCGCCATGGTCTTCATCAGCTACAACGAGCGCGTTAAGGGCTATCGCGCATACGATCCAGAGCGTGTCCATATCACCCATGATGTCATCTTCGATGAAGAGGCCAGCTGGGATTGGGCGGCTGTCAGCTCAGATCCACCATGCAGCGACTTCATCATCACGAAGACCCAACAAGTTGCTCCTTCCACACCAAGTGCAGCTGCAGGGGGAGCACCTTCCCTTGTTCCTGGACCATCTCCTGCTGGACAGCCATCTCACCAAGACAATCTCCACAGCCAATGCAACCTGAGTTTGTGTCACCATCGCCCAATGAAAACGAGTGGCTGGACGCAGCTCATGATGACACACCGTTGCACTACCGTGGCATTGCCAATGTGATCTTCAGCAACCCTGTTCTTGGACAGGCATCAAACGAGCTCGTCAATGACACACTCTACCTTGTGTGTGAAGGAGAGCCAAGCTCCTTTGCCAAGGCTGAGCGCGATGCATCATGGCGTGCATCCATGAAGGAAAAAATGGATGCCATGGAGCGGAACAATACCGGAAGCTTGTAGACCTACCACGCGGCCATCGCCCAATTGGCCTGAGTTGGGTCTTAAAATTGAAGAACGAGGACGGCGCCGTCGTCAAACAGAAGGCATGACTCGTCGCCAAATGTGGTCTCTTCACCCTTCACCAGAAGCCAATCTGCTCTGTCCTTGCTGCATTTGACTTGGTTGACATCCCTTGTTTTCCTCTCTTGGATCTTGGCCATCTTATACATGTCCCCTTCGCCTTCCTTCGTGTTTAAACACTGGTAGAGGTCCTCATACACTCGACCCCTTGCTTCATGATGAGGAACAATAGATGAGAAAAAAAAAACACATGCCAGATCTGTTTGGCTACTTCTAGATACTTCCCCTCTAGTGTAGTATTTCTTTTCTTTTCTTTACCCTACCCGCTGTTTCTAGAGTTCTCTAGTTATAAGTAGCTGTGAGTAGAATGGTGAATCCTAAATAATGTTTTCTAGAGTGCCAGCTTTAAGTAGAAGTATGTGAAGGCTTCCCAAAGCCCTATAAATAGAGGTCCTCACCTCTACTTTATAACCAGACGATGTACCCACTATCTATAATAGAACTTGTTGTTCTTATCTAAGATCTTGAAGTAGATCTTGTGCTCTAGGAGTTTTGGATTGAACTCTTATTGCCATATTGGCCTACATTCGCCTCTAGAGCGCCATCTAGCACAGCACATTGAAGTTGTTCCTTCAACACTTGTGCTGTACACATTGTAGCAACAAGGTGGAGTTGCTCCTCCACAACCTTTGTGCTGCTTCAGTTGACCCATAATCGTTCTTGCTTTCCTCTTCGAGAGCAAGCTGCAGCAAGCAATGGAGCAATTGGAGAACAGGATGGATGTTGCAGAACAAAAAATCAAAGAGTTGCGTGAAGATCTTACTCGGAGATTTGACCACCTGGTTGGGATGATAAGAAAGGGTGTCCCCCCTACTGCCAATGAAGGAGATTCATCTAAAGAAGAAGATGTTTAACAAAGGAGAGGTAATCTTGGAGCAAGACCGCCACAACAACATGTTGAACTTGTTCAACGTGCTTCAAGAAGGCCAATTTATGTTGAAGCTTCTGAAGGTGAAGAATATGATGATGCCCTTGAAGAACCTGATCTCTATGCATCGGAGAATACCGAACCCTACATATGCAAGGGATACATACAAGGTGAAAGCTGAGATCCCAACTTGTAATGAAAATATTGATATTGAAGGGTGCCTTGATTTGGTTGTATGGAGTGGAGACTTTCTTTGAGGTCATGGAAGTTCTGGAATATCGTAGAGTTCCTTTGGTCGCGTACAAGCTGAAAGGAGGAGCCGGTGCATGGTGGCATCGTGTTCAAGAAGAATGCATGCTGAGAGGAGAACCTCGTGTCAGAACTTGGCGACAAATGAAAAGCCTTTTGAAAGGGAGATTTTTACCCGCTGATTATGACCAGATCCTATTTATCCAATTCTAAAATTGTGCTCAAGGAAATAGGACTGTTTCAGATTACACAGGAGTTTCTAAGGCTACAAGTGAGGTGCAACCTTGCTGAAACTGAAGATCAACAGGTTGCAAGGTACATCAATGGTGTCAATGATGCTATTCAAGATCGATTGATGATGCAACAAATCTGGTCCATTGATTAAGTACAAGCTCTAGCCTTAAAGGCCGAGAGGTTTGTGAGGACAAGAAAGACAGCTAAGGCTCCATATCCTCCATATTCTCATACCGAAGGCTCGTCTAGGGATCACCCTAGGGCCTTGTACAATGGTAAGCGCTTAAGGAGATGCTTAAAAAAATGAACCGGTTTTTCTGAAGCACCAGTGCCTATTTCTATAGGAAAGATGCCTAGTTAAGCGTCTACCCTGTACAAATAAGCACCGATGCTTAAGCAAAGCCTGGTTTATTTCTCTAAGCACCTCCCTTAAGCACCTTGCATTGTACAAGGCCTAAGAGTGGAAGAAAAGACCGCTCCACCTAAGGCAAAACAGCCAATCCCGAAGCAAACTAGAGGCAAGGGTAAGTCCAATGAAGGCCCAAGTTGATATAAATGTGGTGACGAGGGACACATATCCAGCGGTTGCCCACTAAGGAAATTCGTTAACACAACTATCCATGATGGCTAAGGCGATAAGGAAGAATACAAATCTGAAGATGTAGGGGGACAAGAGGTTTGTCAAGAAGAAGGTGAAGAGGTGGTATGTGTGATTCAGCCTCTCCTATGTTCCACACCACAACCTGACGACACACAACGGAAGAAAGAGCAAATGCACGGTGAATGGCAAGGTATGCAAATTAGTGATTGATAGTTGCAGCTGCGAGAATCTTATCTCCCAAAAGTTGGTGAACCATTTAAAGCTTGAAACCCATGATCATCCAAATCCCTACACTATTGGATGGATCAAGAAAGGAGTGAATACGGGGATCACCAAACAATGCAACTGCCACTTTCTTTGGGCAAAGCATTATCGCTCAAATGTGTTGTGTGACGCAGTTGATATGGACGCCATCCATGTTCTTGGGAGACCTTGGCAATTTGATGTGGATACTACACACAAGGGCAGGGAAAATTCTTACTCTTTCATTTGGAACAAGAGAAAGATCATTATTCTACCAAATAAAACCGGTGGTAATATCTCTAAGGAGGAGGGGAAAAGTACGTTAACTATCTCCCACACTTCTAATGAGTTTATGGAAGACTTGGAGGAGGCAGATTTGTGTGTTGCACTTGTAGGAAAAGGAGAAGAGCACCTGGTTGTTGAAATTCCAGCAAAGGTACGTGGCTTATTAGCATAATTTATAACATACTTGGAGAGCCACAAGGCCTGCCACCGATGAGAGGAATTCAACATAGAATCAACATAATTACGGGAGCAAGTCTTCCTAATCTTCCACACTATCGAGTGAGCCCAAAAGAGCATGATATATTGAAGGAGAAAGTGGAGGAATTGCTGCAGAAGGAGCAGAAGGAGCACATTCGAGAGAGTATTAGCCCATGTGCTGTACTAGCCTTGCTCGCGCCAAGGAAAGATGGATCTTGGCGCATGTGTACGGACAATAGAGCCATTAACAAGATCACTGTAAGGTATAGATTTCCTATTCCCCGTTTGGATGATATGTTGGATCAGCTTAGCGGAGCAAGAGTGTTCACAAAGCTGGATTTAAGAAGTGAATATCATCAAATCCGTATCAGACCCGGGGATGAATGGAAAACAGCCTTCAAGACAAAAGAAGGGTTGTTTGAATGGCTAGTCATGCCATTTGGATTCTCAAATGCACCAAGTACCTTTATGCACTTGATGAATCAAGTCCTTCGACCCTTCTTATCCCACTTTGTTGTGGTCTATTTTGATGACATCTTGATCTATAGCAAGGATGAGGACGAACACTTCGATCACATTCGGAAGGTGCTAGAAGTACTAAGGGAAAATGAGCTCTACGTCAACGTGAACAAATGTGTTTTCCTGCAAACACAACTTCTTTTCCTAGGATTCGTCATAACATGTGACGGTATTCGTGTTGATGACTCCCAAGGTTGAAGCAATCCGAGAATGGCCAATTCCAAAGACCATTTCTGAGGTAAGAAGTTTTCATGGCCTTGCAATTTTATATAGACGATTTGTGAAGAATTTCAGCACTATCATGGCACCTATTACCGAGTGCCTGAAGAAAGGAAGTTTCAATGGACAGTAGCAGCCGAAACTAGTTTCAATGAGATCAAGCAAAAACTATCACAAGCTCCTGTCTTGGTGCTACCTGATTTCAACAAGACTTTTGAGTTGGAGTGTGATGCAAGTGGAGTAGGCATTGGAGCTGTTCTATCTCAAGAAAGGAAGCCCATTGCTTTCTATTGTGAGAAGTTAAGCGAAGCTAGACAGAAATGGAGTACCTATCAACAAGAATTGTATGCCATTTTCAGATCCTTGAAAACTTGGGAAGTTTATTTGCTGCCTAAAGAGTTCGTTGTATATAGTGACCATCAATCCTTGAAGCATTTTAGAAATCAAAAGCATGTTGACTGCATGCTAGCGAGATGGGCAACATATCTGGAGAGGTTTAACTATCTCATCGTACATAAATCTAGGACAACTAACCGAGTGGCCGATGCTTTGAGTCGTCGTGCATGCCTCTTGACTTCTTTTGAGGCCAGGCATGAATCAAATAAAGGAGTTGTATCAGAATGATGAAGACTTTGACCATGTTTGGGTGAAGCACATCAGGGGCCAACCATTAGGTGACGACTATTTGGTGCAGATGGCTATCTCTTGAAAAATGATCGTTTGTGCATCCCAAGATGTTCTTTGCGTGACAAACTAATTAGAGAACTCCATTCGACTTAGTGGCCATGTTGGACGGGACAAGGCTATCGCTAACCTGGAAGCTTGATACTTTTGGCCGCAACTAAAGAGAGATGCTGGCAAGTTTGTTCAGCGGTGCCCCATATGTCAAACCTGCAAAGGCTAAGTCCAGAACACAGGGTTATACGTGCCTTTGCCTGTTCCTGTCGCTCCTTGGGAGGACATCTCTATGGACTTCGTCTTGGGCTTGCCAAGAACAAAGCGAGGAAGTGATGCTGTGTTTGTGGTCGTGGACAGATTCTCGATGGCTCATTTCATCCCATGCCGCAAGACAACGGATGCCCATCACGTGGCAAATCTGTTCTTTCGAGAAGTGGTCAGACTTCATGGAGTACCAAGGTCCATCGTCTCAGACCGTGATAGCAAGTTTCTTGCTGCATTTTGGCTCACTTTGTGGAAGCAATTCAACACTGAATTGAAATTTTCTAGCACTGCTCATCCACAAACAATGGACAAACGGAAGTGGTGAACAACTTTATGGGTAATCTGTCCCGTTGTATTTGTGGAGAAAAAAAGGGACAATGGGATTTGGCTTTATCTCCTGCAGAGTTCTCCTACAATAACTCCAAGCATAGATCCACAGGAAGGAGCCCTTTTTCCATTGTCTACACTAAAGTTCCAACACATGTGGTGGACCTGGTGAAGCTACCATCAAAGGGAAACTCAAAATCAGCATTGTCCTTTGCTGTTAATTACACTGGGTTATTTGAAGAGATTTGTGGTGCTTTGGAAGCACAAAATCAGAAATATAAACAACTTGCTGATTGCAAAAGGAGGCCAAAATCATTTCTAAGTTGGTGATAAGGTGATGGTCTACCTCCGAAAAGACAGGCTGCCTTTAGGTGTTAAGGGGAAGCTTAGGCAGCGAAGGTATGGGCCCTTCTCTATCACGAGGAAGATAAATGGTATGTGATAGATCTTCCAAGCGACATGGGCATATCCAACACTTCCAATGTTGCGGACTTGACTCTCTACCATCTAGAAGAAGCGCTCTACGACGATAACTCGAGGGCGAGTTCCAAACAACCAGGGGAGAATGATGAGGAACAATAGATGAGAAACAAAACACACATGCCAGATCTATTTGACTACTTCTAGATACTTCCACTCTAGTGTAGTATTTCTTTTCTTTTCTTTACCCTACCTGCTGTTTCTAGAGTTCTCTAGTTATAAGTAGCTGTGAGTAGAATGGTGAATCCTAAATAATGTTTTCTAGAGTGTTCCAGCTATAAGTAGAAGTATGTGAAGGCTTCCCAAAGCCCTATAAATAGAGGTCCTCTCCTCTATTGTAACCAGACGATGTACCCACTACCTATAATCTTGTGCTCTAGGAGTTCTGGATTGAACTCTTGCTGCCATATCGGCCTACATTCGCCTCTAGAGTGATATCTAGCGAGCACGTTGAAGTTGTTCCTTCAACACTTGTGCTGTACACGTTGTAGCGGCAAGGTGGAGTTGCTCCTCCACAACCTTTGTGCTGCTTCACTTCAATCACAACTCGTTTTGCGCTGTTTGCTGCCTTGGTACTTCTCTATGTTGTCTGCACCCTTATCCAGGTGTAGGCGTTTAAAACTGTCTTTCTTCTCCTTAATAGCCTTCTGGACAACATCGTTCCACTACCGGGCATCTTTAGTTTCACTTTACTTCCCGTCACCCCAAACTCTTCTGAAGCCACCTTTAGAACGGAAGTCGCCATCGTCATCCACATATTGTTTGCATCACCTCCTTCCTCCCAAGGGCCCTCCTTAATAACCCTGTCCTTGAAAGCCTGAGCCGCATCCCCTTGAGTTTCCACTACTTTCTGAGTTTTTTTTAAAGCCGGGTGGGCATATAATGATTATGGTGGCGCACTAACCACCAGATATGCCATATACACTGCACAACATAACTGTAATTGGGCATTATATACAAGTTTATTGGTTGGAGAGCCCTTGATGGTTTGGTGGTTTTCTTGTAGGAATATAAATTTACTCCATCAACAGTTGCTATTGATGTCAATTCTGGGGAGTCTAGAGCGGTTGAGTTCCGTGCAACCCGTGTTGCCTTCAGGTTTGTTTGATTTTTAACATACGTAATTTGATTTGTATGCATGTTCTAATTTGTTCCCATCTTTTGCCATCTATCGAAAGAAACCACCTCACAGTCTGCAGATAATTCATGCACTTATATTTGTTTGCATAGATTTCCTTTTTGGAGTCCAATCATTTGAGTATCAATTAGGCTATGTAATGCTCACGAGATGATAACATATATACCATTGAGAAATTTTCCAGTTCTAAAGAGGCCACTCAAATAATCATGGTTATGCCCTCATATGTAGCTGTATGCAGATAATAGGAGTAATACATTTAATATTACTAGTGTTATTCTGGGAAATGTAACTTTTATACTCTGTATGAGTGCTGAAGTGCAGCAGTGGACCTACCACTAATGTTTCGAAATTATGTTTCCTGCATGATTCCCACATGACGCGGATGTGCTCATGAAGTTCTAATCAATATAGCAGTTCTGGCACACGCTTTTTCACTAAACCAATTTTATGCTACTAACTAAACCCGCTTTTCAATGTAGTGCCATGGGTTCTGTTACACTGTTAACTGGCCAACCAAAGGAAGGTGTTTTTGTTGAAGCTAGATCTGAATCAAGAGGTTATTATGAGGAAGCTACTACAGATTCTTTTGGTAGGTTCCGCTTGAGAGGACTTATCCCTGGCTCATCTTACTCAATAAGAGTAGTTGCAAAAGATAATCTCAGGTTGGCAGCAGTTGAGCGTGCTTCACCAGAATCTGTATCAGTTGATGTAAGTCACTCTTGATGTCCTTTGCGCGCATTTGCGTACTGCAATCTTGTAACTAATGACAGAGGCACTGCTCTTTTTTTTAATCAGGTCGATGAGGAGGACATCTCTGGTATTGGTTTTGTGGTTTTTGAACGCCCAGAAGCAACAATTTTGAGCTGTCACGTGGAAGGAAATGACATTGATATGTTGCAGCCACATTTATCTGTTGAAATTAGATCAGCTGTTGACCCTTCTAGAATAGAATCTGTAGTTCCTGTTCCTCTTTCCTACCACGTCGAAGTAAGAAATTTACCCAAAGGAAAGCATTTTGTTCAGCTTCGGTCTGGCCTTCCATCACATACCCATATATTTGAATCTGAGTTGATTGAAGTTGACTTAGAAAAGCAACCTCAGATTCATGTTGGTCCTCTTAAATATAAAACGGAAGAGCGGCATCACAAACAGGTAACCTTTTTCATGCACTTGTGTCAGCATTGCATCACAATGACATATACTTTATTTGTTTGTCTTCTCAAACTGGGAAATTTGAGGTAAGAATTGAAGAATTTAGCTTTTTGAAACCATTCCTTTGCCTGTCTGCAAATGAATGATACAGTAGAAAATTTCAAGGTTTTATTTAACCTTTGTACTCCATGCATTTATATGTTTTGTTGTTGGAAAATCTTTAACGTGTTCCTAAATTTTGTGTTTATGTACTCCCTCTGTTTTATTTAGTCCGCGTATTAGCTTTGGTCAAAGTCAAGCTTTGTAAACTTTGACAAAGTTTCTAAACAAAAATATTAACCTATTCAATAATAAATCAACACTATTAGATTTATTATAGAATGTACTTTCACATAATATAGATTTGTTATGATAAATGTCTATATTGTTTTCTATATACTTGGTCAAACTTTACTAAGTTTGACTTCAGTCAACTCTAATATGCAGAGTAAATAAAAACGGAGGGAGTATCATCTAATTGCTATCTCTTGCAGGAACTGACCCCAGCCCCAGTTTTTCCTCTTATTGTTGGAGTTTCTGTTGTTACAGTCGTGATCAGTATGCCAAGGTTGGTTGCTATATCATGACCAGCCTCTTTGTGTAAACTTAAGTAATCATGGTTGTAGGAACTGCTTTTATATGATATGATGCTATAGGTTGAAGGACTTGTACCAGAGCGCTGTAGGAATGACTTCCCTAGGTTCAGGAAACACACCGAGCAGAAAGGAACCACGCAAGACAATATTGAGAAAGAGAGCCTGAAACATATGATCCTGATTAGGTGTGGAGAATTTGAACTTACACATCAGGATTACAAATGTAGCTGTTTCCTTTCTTCCCAATGGGTAATTTTGCAGATGCGGAAGCTAACAGTTAATAGTTTGTACCATTGTTGACTAATACAAATTTCGTCTCATTGTTGGTCATTGAGAATGTAGTACTATACTCCCTCCGCCTGAATTACTTGTCTAGATACAGATGTATCAGACATGTTTTAGCGCTGTAGGAATGACTTCCCTAAGTTGAAACACATGGAGCAGAAAGGAACCACGGAAGACAATATTGAGAAAGAGAGCCTGAAACATATGATCCTGATTAGGTGTGGAAAAATTTGAACTTGCACGTCAGGATTAGAAAGTACGTATTCCCTCCGTCCGGAAATACTTGTTGGAAAAATGGATGTATCTAGATGTGTTTTAGATCTAGATACATCCATTTTTATCCATTTGTGCGACAAGTAATTTCGGACAGAGGAAGTAGCTGTTTACTTTTACTTTCTTCCTAATGGGTATTTTGCAGATGAGGCTATCAGTTTTTTTTTTTTGAGGAAAGGAAGCTAACAGTTAATACAGTGATCTAAACACTCTTATATTTCTTTACCGGTGAGTGTCATTGTTGACTAACACAAATTTTGTCTCATTGTTTGTCATTGGAAATGTCATACGATGGTAGTATTATACTCCGTCCGAATTACTTGTCTAGATATGGATGTATCTAGTCTTAGACAAATTTAAAACAAATAATTCGGGATGGAGGTAATATAATTTTGAGAGCCTGGTGTTTGATTTCCGGTAGCATGAGGAAAGAACTGCAGTGTCATTGTTTACAGTTCTAGAAATACTATGATAGGTGTTTTGATTTCCGGTAGAAGAGGAAAGAACTGCAGTGTCATTGTTGACCGTTCTAGAAATACTACGATATCAGTGGCTGATTGATTCGTTTTGTGGGCATCAAAGAACAACTTGCTGTATTCAAAAATAAAATCACATTGCTACGTTTCTGTTGGATATTTTTTGAAAACATTATTTTATTTTTAAGAAATTGCAAAACTATATACTCGTTTTAAGATATTTCAGTTGTATTACCCTGTGGGCCGTGTGCTGGCCGAAGAGTGACTCTTCGGTTGAGCCCAGGCCGAAGAAGTACACTTCGTCCGCTTCCAGGCCGAAAACCTTCTCTTCGTAACACACCTGGCCGAAGAGTTTCTCTTCGTTCGCCTGTTGGCCGAAGACGTGTTCTTCGTTGCCAGCAGAAACGAAAAGCACAGTGTCATGCATGCACGTAAAAACCTAGTCAAGATTAGCTTTAACGTGGATGATATCTGTAAGTATACCAGTAAACTAATTGGGTAGACGCACACAGGCAGACACTAGTGCATCTGTACATGCATTGTTCAGATTAGCAGGCCACGACTGCCTGCGTATTTCTAAGTGCATGCATGCAAAGACTCAGTGTGGCCGGTAGGTACGTGTGCGTACTATGTATTCGAATGCCAACATACATCCCCCGCAAAAAAAAAAAAAAATGCCAACATACATGTGCATACTCACACTCGCGTGCCGGCGAGCCGGGGATACCCACGCAGAGACGTGGCAGATCGGTGGTGCCGGAAGACAGAAACCCTAGCCGCCTTTCGTTGGAAGGAGATGCCCGGGCTGACCGACACCCCCATATCCAACCGAAATATGAGGCGGATGGTGTGGCCTCACACCGAAACGCCCGGAAACCTAACGGTTCGACGGACGCCGCGTCCGTCGCCGAGGTGTGAACGCCAAGTGGCGCCGCTCCGGCTCGCTACCCTAGACGAAATCCTTCTATTTAAGCTGGCCGGCGTCCCGCAACCCTAACCCACCCCTCCCTCCTCTCTGCGCCGCCAGTCCGAACCCATCCACCTCCTCCCTCTCCCGCTCCGGTGCTCTGCCCACGCTCCGGCACTCCACCATGGTACGATGCAAGATCACCTACTATGCCATGCTGACGCCGGAGCGCCGCTACGAGATCCAGCAGTAGATCCGGGCGGGTGAAGCCACGCGCACCGCCCGTATCGCTGCGAGGCTGCCTCTGGACTCGCCAGAGCCGAGGAAAGAGGAGGAGGAGGAGATGGCTCCGATGAAGGTGGAGGAGGTGGAGGAGGCGGAGGAGCCGAACCAATAGGTGCCGACCTTCAACAAGGAGCAGGCGGAGGCGGAGTTCGCCGTCGCCCAGTCCGACGAGATGGCCAAGCAGCATGCCATCCTAGAGTTCATCCAGGATGAGGCCTATGTGGAGGGCCAACCAGGCGTTCCTCCGGTGGGAGCAGGCGGAGACCGACGTGCTCTTCGATGAGTTCGACGCGGAGATAGAGGCAGAGGAGGCCGGAGCGGAGCAGCCGGAGGAGCCGGAGCTGCAACTGCCACCCATACTGCTGGAGCCGGGCACAGAGATCATCGTGATCTCGAACGAGGAGTAGTTAGGATCGATGCAGTACGTAGATTCAATTTCCTTTTGCATGTGGGGCATTTGAGGGGCTGAATTTGCCGTATGTGGGTGTAGATGTTCTAAGTGCATGCATGGCGAAGGTTGCCTACCTTTTTTTTTTTGCGTATTCCTAGTGCATGCATACAATGAATCGGTGTGGCCGATGGGTACGTATTCAAATACCAATACACCTACATACTTGATACTCACACACCGGCCGGCATGTAGACATGGATAGCCACGAGCTGAAAGAACCGCTGAGATAAACACGAATTACGCGAGTCGCTACGTTTTGAACGGAATGTTTGTCCGCTACGGTGATATGAAGGACTCTCTTCGGCCTGGTAGAGTACGAAGAATAGCTCTTCGGCCAGGGTAGAAACGAAGAGACCACTTGCTTTCGCGCGGACGAAGAGTACCTCTTCGGTCACCGCTCAGCCGAAGAGTCACACTTCGGCCTGAACGTGGACGATAGGGTAATATAACTGAAATATTTTAAAATGAGTATACTGTTTTGCAATTTCGTAAACATATAAAATAATATTAAAAAATAATCGTTTCTGTCGAGCGTCGCATGTACACATACATATAAAGAGAGAGCTCCTATGATGTTGACATGTGCGCCAAGTTTCAAGCAGGCCCATGGTGGAACGGCACCCCCTCGGCAGGGGATCCTCGTCTCGGAAATTCCTATTCGCCGCTCGTTGCGGCAAGTAGTCGATCGGACGCACAGTGGGAGATCGACCGTTTGAGTCCGGTTTTGCGAATCTTCTAGGTGGTTTTCAGCCGGTTTTTTTCTGGTTTTGGGAACCTTATAGGAGGTTCATGAACCGTTTTTTCTATTTCCCTTTTTTTCCTTTTGTTTCTTTTTCTTTTCTTTTCTATTTCATTTCCTTTTTCGTTTAAATTTTTTATTTAATTTTCTGTTTTCTTGTCTTTTTTCGCTCTTTCGTTTTTTATTTTATTTTGATTCGGAATTTTATAACATGTTCTTGTTTTCAAAATTAGTTCTCAATTTCAAAAAATGTTCCCGTTTTCAAATTTTGTTTACAATTTTAAAAAACGTCCATGTTTCAAAAAGTCTTTCAAGAATCTCAAAAATGTTCTTGGTTTAAATTTTGTTCACAATTTCAAAAAATATTCATGTTTTCAAAAATGTTCAGTCAATTCAAAAAAATGTTCTCGTTTTCAAATATTTTCTCATGTTCATGTTTTCAAAAATGTTCAGGAATTTTATAAAATGTTCCGTTTTCAAATTTTGTTCACAATTTCAAAAAATGTTCTTGTTCTAAAATTTGTTCACAATTTCAGAAAATGTTGGTGTTTTTCAAAAAATGTTCAGTAATTCCAAAAAATGTTCTCGTTTTCAAATGGTTGTTATGTTCATGTTTTAGAAAAAATGTTCTCTTTATAAAAATCTCTTTAGAATGACATTCATACAAAATTTATGTTTTAGAAAATGTACAGGAATTTCAAAATATGTTCTCACTTCCAAAAATTTGCTCACAACTTCAGAAAAAGTTCTGTGTTCAAAAAAATGTTCATGTTTTCATTTTTTCTGGAGTTTCAAAAAATGTCCCACTTTCATAAATTGTTTTCTAGTTTCAAAAAATGTTTGTGGTTTCAAATATTGCTTAGGAATTTCAATCTTCGCGTCTCCAAATTTTGTTTTGGAATTTGGAAAAATGTTGCCGTTCCAAGAAATTTTCATGATTTTCATAAAAGGTTCCTGTTTTTTGGAAAACAGTTCTAAAAAATTGTTCAGAAATTTGGAAAGACTTGGTGTTTTGTAGAACATTCCGTCTTTTGACTTAAAATGTTTGAAACGTCAAATTTTGTTAATTCTTTTGCAATACGTTTGTGGTTTCAAAATTAATTCCTTTTTGTTAAAAAATAATTTTTTTTAAAATGTGCTCTAATATTTTAAAAAATTGTTCCAAAGTAAAAAAAACCCCTTCACCAAATTTGTTCTTATTTTTACTATTCTTGTGTTCAAATTTTCAAAAATATATATGCTACTGTACATGTTAGAAAATAACATCCAAGTGGGAATATTGCGCAAAGGTAAGCTGCTAAATACGTTTGCGATGCGATTTTGTTCACATGTGCTCATTTAGTCTAGTGGTACGCAGCGCTCTGGAGCAGAGCGACGTCCCGTGCTCGAATCCTGGTGGCATCTCTTTTTATTTTTTTATATTTACTGCTTTTAACTATTGACGGTCTGTCTTAGTGGGCCGGCCCAGCCACACCGCTCCTGTGTGCGTCGCGCTCCGTATTCGCCTCAGAATGAGGCGCATGGGAGGCCCCCCTCGTCTCGCATATACTACATCTAATCTTTGCCAATCCAATGTTTGTCAATCTCATTAGAGTCTAGTCTTGGACGTGATCTCCCTGTGTATCCATATATTGGCATTGGATGCCCATGAATATACGACGTGTTTTGCAGCCTATTGTCTCCACATTGTATCAGCCTAACCTGATAGCGCCGCCACTGCCGCTATCTTATCTCGCTGCGTTGTTGCTGCTTTCCTGAAGCCGCATCGTTGCATCGCTACTCTCATCGCTGCATTGCGGCACTCGCCACTCCATCGCTATGCCTGCGGCCGCCTTGCTAGTCAGAGGCACACATCTTTATTCGCTTGCTCGCGCGTGCAATCGCATCGTTATTGTTGTTCGCCGCTTTCATTGCATCTCTCCTGCCGCCATTTGCATCGTTATCGCCATTGCACCGCCACGCCACAAGACTACATTGCTACGTCGTGCGCTGCCTCGCTAGCCGATCACTAGCGCAACATCACTCCTCCTGATCGCGCCGCCTCCCTCTCTCGGCCGTGTCACTACCTTCTCCAACATCCTACGCCCAACTCTACCTGCATCAGAAAATAATATCCAAATGGGAATATCGCGCAAAGGTAAGCTGCTAAATACGTTTGCGATGCAATTTTGTTCACATGTGGTCATTTAGTCTAGTGGTACGCAGCGCTCTGGAGCAGAGCGACGTCCCGTGCTCGAATCCTGGTGGCATCTCTTTTTATTTTTCGATTTTTACTGCTTTTAACTATTGACGGTCTGTCTTAGTGGGCCGGCCCGGCCACACTGCTCCTGTGTGCGTCGCGCTCCGTATTCGCCGCAGAATGCGGCGCATAGGAGGTCCCCCTCGTCTCACATATACTACATCTAATCTTTGTCAATCTCATTAGAGTCTAGTCTTGGACATGATGATCTCCCTGTGTATCCATATATTGGCATTGGATGCCCATGAATATACGACGTGTTTTGCAGCCTATTGTCTCCACATTGTATCAGCCTAACCTGATAGCGCCGCCGCTGCCGCTATCTTATCTCGCTGCGCTGTTGCTGCTTCCCTGAAGCCGCATCATTGCATCGCTACTCTCGTCGCTGCATTGCGGCACTCGCCACTCCATTGCTATGCCCCGCGCTGCCTTGCTAGCTGTAGGCTCACGTGCTGCCTTCTGCTTGCCTGTGCGTGCCACTGCATCGTTATTGCTATTCGCCCGCTCGCTGCATCGCTCCTGTTGCCGCTGCATCGTTATCGCCGCTGCACCGCTACACCCGCGCACTACATTCCTACGTTGTGCGCTGCCTCGCTAGCCGATCGCTAGCGCAACATCACTCCTCCCGATTGCGCCGCCTACCTCTCTCGGCCGTGTCACTACCTTCTCCAACATCCTACGCCCAACCCTAGCCGCATCATCTCCCCCGCTTCCGCTTCCATGACTTTCTGCCAAACTCTTCTCTCTTTGGCCCTAGCAACCCATGTGCCTTCCGACCTGGGAGTAGCAACCCCTTCAACGGTCGCTTGGCTGTGGTCATTTGTGATGTTTTGATATTCTAGCGCGTCCTGGTGAAGCTCTTCCACTCAGAGGCCAACTTCTACTCATGGAAGACATACTTTGGTCTTCTCTTCCGCGAGTATGATTTCCACGACCACATCGATGGGAAGGCCGATCTCTTGGCACTGCTTCACGACGCCGAGTGGACGGCCAGCGGCGGCACCATCATTCGGTGGTTCTTCCTCACCGTCTCCAAGGAGATTTTTCACACCGTCATTCATGATGGTGACACTACGCATACGGTGTGGACCAAACATCACTGGCCTCTTCACCGACAATAGGCTGCAACGCATCGTATTTCTTTAGGAGTTTTTTTGGTTTACATGCGTGTCAAAACTCTTGTTGATGAGTTGCGAGACTTGGTGTTTGAGGTATCCGATGAGCTCCTCCTCTCCACGCTGACAACTGGTCTCAGTGAGGTCCTTAGCAACGCCGCCTCCAAAATACTGCCGACCACGCCATCCTTCGAGAAGGTTGTGGCGTACCTTCACCTTGAGGAGCGCCGGTTGAAGTAGTTGCGCTCTCACGTGGTTCACACCGCATTCGCCGCTGGTCTCTCCCGTGGCCCCCTGCTCCGCCACCTACGACGCCACAGTCGTAGCCTCCGGTGCCGCCGGTGCCCCCTATGCACTACCCACCTCAATCAGCCCCCATTGGCCAGGCGCCTCCAGACCACAACCTCCAGCTTCGGGGCGCCTCTAGACCGCAACCTCCAGCATCGGGGCAACCACGGGGGCAATGATGGTTAGCACAATGGCGGCAACCGTAGGAAGCCGCGCATCGCCCTGCAGCACCAGCCGACTCCACAGTGGACCACGGGTCACAACCAATACATGGGTTGTGCACGCGTACACCATGTTGGTGCCGCACACCCCTATCTCGGGTCTCTCCGGGCCTCGTTCGGCCATGCACCAAGCGTTTCTCATGATGCCTCAGTCCAGTGCACCGCCCGCCTATAACGCTGTGCCCGTCTACTCTGGCGATGTGAATTTAGATTCAAAAGGATCAATATCACATGACGAAGTTCAAGTGTTTTCTCTTCAAGAGAATAGAGCATAATTGTAGGATTATATGGATATCGGTGCTTTTATTCAATTTTCGAGGCACTCTTCAATGATTGAGGAGATTCCCGAGGCAGTCTTAATGCTAGCGTCAGGGTCACCACCCTACTGTAACCCTTCCGCACTTACTTCAAAACTTAGTGTGTGTTCATTCTCTTTCTCGTGATAATTCTGAAAACTGTGGAATTTGATGAATTCGGTTTTTCTGTTAAGGATGCTCATACTTGGACGGTCCTCCACTGATGGGACAGCCCCAGAGATTTGTACCCCGTCCAACCACCTTCACCATCATCATCTTCCGCTGGACCTATTGCTCTCTCTGCTAGCATTGACCTCTAGCACGCATGCGTCGACCACCCTAGCTCCACCACTTTTCATAAAAAAAGTGTGACGATTTTCCTCTTCCTATAATAAAGCGGATGCTCATACTTGTGAAGCATGTCGTGTTGAAAAACATGTTTGCCTTCCATTTAGTTCTTCTTCCACAATTGCATCTTTTCCATTTCAGTTGACTTATAGTGATGTATGGACCTCGCCTGTTCCGAGTAATTCCATTTTTCTCTACTATCTTCTCATTTTGGATGATTACACGCATTTTGTGTGGATTACGCTAGAAATTCGACGTTCCCGCTACCCTCACTTCCTTTTACTCCTATGTTGCCACACAATTTGGTAGGCCTATACATGCTCTTCAAACTCACAATGCAGGAAAGAATTTGATAACATCACCATTCACACCCTCCTCGCCCACCATGGCACCATCTTTCGGCTGACTTGTCCTTAGACCTCGTAGCAAAATGGTTACGCTGAACGCATTCTTCGTACTCTGAATGATTACGTCTACACACTTTTGTTTCATGCTCATATGCCACCCCGGTTTTTGCCGGATGCGCTCGCCATCGCCACTCTTCCTGTGAGCATCCGACCTTGCCATTCCCGCAGGCACTATTTGCCCCACCGTCTCCCCTTTAGTTCGCCACCCTCCTATGACGATCTCGGCATCTTTGACTATCTCTGCTATCCTAGAATCGCCACCACCACTCCGCATAATCTTGGTCCATGCTCCCTTCCCTGTGTGTTTCTTGGCTACTGGTTACTTTCTTTGGTGATCCAGAAATGGATGAGAAAGGATTCTCGCCTATTTCCCCAGAGGTGACCCCGAGTTATCGAACCCATGGGAGGAAGGCCCCCTTGAAGCTAGGGTCTCAAGTAAGCTTTTGTTAAATAACAATTTCAGCTTTTGGCCGGATCAGATTCAAACAACCTGAAGGGGAACACTTATGAAAAATAGGCATGGGTCTGAGGTCTTAATGCTTACAAGTTACAACCATATATTTGTGTTCGGACCAAATATGATCTTAATTTGTGCGTTGGGAGTCATCCATCGAGATGTTCTTGTTACGAACTGAAGTGGGGGATGTGTCCAAATTACATCTTGACCGACACGCGTCCTGCATCAAGAGTTAGTTGTCCAACCAAAGGCCCTATCTATCTCGTGGGGTTTCCTTGATAATTAAGATTACAATAATCAAACAAGAGCTTTGGGCGTTTAATGGCTGCATCTCTTGAATCCGTAGAGTTAGTATTCGGGTTACCGTACTAAACCTTTTTGTCACTGGTGTTCAAAATAACACTGCACGGTCTCCCTGCCCTTAGCCTCTCTATGGCTCGCTCTTCATAATCCTATGTAGGATCAAGAACACAATCAAGACAAGAGACATCTACGGAACAATTTCATTTCACACAGATGGGACGTTAATTCAAAGCCCTTCCAATGATCCCCACAACAAATACAGAGGGTTGCAAGGCTCTTGCCTCAATCCATACCTGAAAGTGCAACTAATCCCTGAGTGGTTTTGGTAATTCATAACAACATATATCTCATTGAACTAATGTCCATTCAAGATAAATACCAATGATTGGAATGGCATGGACTAGAGATGTGGACCCCTCAAAATGCTAAGGACAGGATTGGCAAAAGCTCAAGACTCTACATTTTTTGTTTAAGTGATCCAAGATCACACTGAGTCCATAGGAAATCCAATACTATTAAAAGGGGATGAGGTGTTGCTTAATGATCTATTTGCTCAAGTGCTTAGTGATATTGCTCCAAAACCCTCAGCCACCTTCTCTATTCAAATGTGTCCAAAACCTAATTCCCAACTCGGCCCCACCAAAACTTCCCATCCGGAGCCACGAGTTCATCTGGACTTAGCCAGAGCCAAAACCCTAACAATTCGGTTCCACCAATACAGATCTCGGTCCCACCGAGATGGCCTTCTAGCTCTCTGTGACTTGTTGCAATCACTTCGGTCTCATCGAGATGTTGCAATCGGTCCCACCGAGATGGCTTGACCGATTCTCTGTTGCCTTATTACTTCACTTCAGTCCCACCGAGATGAGGTTTTCTCTAAGCCCTAGCACATCGGTCCCAACGAGATTCCTAACGTTCATATTTTTACACAGATCCGTGCCACCGAGTTTTCTATTCGGTGCCACCAAGATGGGTCAAAAGTGTGTAACGGTTGGATTTTGTGTGGAGGCTATATATACCCCTCCACCCCCTCTTCCTCAGAGAAGAGATCCATCAGAACGTGCCTACACTTTCACCATTCATTTTCTAAGAAAGAACCACCTACTCATATGTTGAGATCAAGAGATTCCATTCCTACCATTTGAACCTTGATTTCTAGCCTTCGCCAAGTTGCTTTCCACTCAAATCCTTCTTCCACCATAGCCAAATCTGTTAAAGAGAGTTGAGTGTTGGGGAGACTATCATCTGAAGCACATGTGCAAGGAGTTCATCATCAACACACCGTCTATTACCTTTTGGGGAGTGGTGTCTCCTTGAATGAAAAGCATGATTGCAATGATGTTATTATAAATTCTATTAATGTCAATTGTGTTAGTGATATGCAAAACCCCAAGCTTGGGGATGCTTGCTTTGCTATGTCCACTACTTATCGCAATGATCATGATTGGGGTGATAATGATTCTTATGATCTTGAAATTTTATTTAAACTTCATCATGAATATGCTTGCGATAATATTAAAAGTGGGTTTGGAAGAGTGTCAACTTTAGCTAAAAATAATCCCACATATTTGGAGAGTCTTCAATCTTATGAAATTTTTGATAAAAGTGGGTTTGGAGAGGTTACGACTTTAGTTGATGTTAATCCCACTATCTTGGAAGATTATAAAACTTTTATGCATGTGGATCATGAAGAGAAAATTTTGTATGATAGCTATATTGTTGAATTTGATTATGATCCTACATGTAACTATTATGAGAGAGGAAAATATGGTTGTAGAAATTTTCATGTTACTAATTTACCTCTCATTATATTGAGATTGCTATTGTTTCTTTCTTCTTCCTTGCATATGCTATATATTTCTTGTCTTGATAATTTGTTTGCCTACAAAATGCCTATGCATAGGAAGTGTGTTAGACTTAAATGTGTTTGTCACAGGTTTTATGATGCTCTCTTTGTGCTTCAATTTTTGTCTTTCATGTGAGCATCATTAAAATTCCAAGCCTATCTTAATGGCTATAAAGAAAGAGCTTGTTGGGAGGCAACCCAATGAATAAAATTTATTTTTGCCTTTTTCTTTCTGTTCGTGGGTGTTTGCACAATTATACTATTGTTATGCCTGTGTTTTTTCTGTTTTAGTTAGTGTTTGTGCCAAGCAAAGCCTTTGGGATCATGTTGGGTAATAGTTGATTTAATCTTGTTGAAAAACAAAAACTTTGTGCGCCAGAAACATAATTGTTTAGAATTACACAAGATTGATATACAAATAGCTCACGTTGTCCTAATTTTTCAGAATTTTTGGAGTTATAGAAGTAGTCGAAGTTTTCAGATTGCTGTAGACTATTCTGTTTTTGACAAATTCTGTTTTCTTTGCATTGTGTGCTTATTTTAATGAATCTATGGACTTTATCGGGGGGTATAAGCCATAGAAAAGTTGTAATACATTAGATATAATGCAAAAATAAAATATGAATGGGTTTGCAACAGTACTGAGAGTAGTGATTTGGTTTGTTATACTAACGGATCTCACGAAGGTTTTGTTGAGTTTTGTGTGATTGGAGTTTCCAAGTTTTGGGTGAGATCACAATGGATGAAGGAATAAAGAGTAAAAAGAGCCTAAGCTTGGGGATGCCCCATGGCACCCCAAGTTATTATCCAAAGAGAAGCAAGCAACTAAGCTTGGGGATGCCCCCGAGTGGCATCCCTCTTTCTTCTAACGACCATCGGTATCTTACTTGGGGCTATATTTTTATTCGTCACATATCGGGAGTTTTGCTTGAAGCGTCCTATATTATATGAGTCTTTGTTTGTTTTGATTTTTGTTTTGTGTCATCTATCCTTGCTGGACACACCTATTTGAGAGAGCCAAAATTATGCTATGATTTGTTAGAATTGCTCTTTATGCTAAATTTTTTGAGCTATGGAATTGCTCTAGTGCTTCACTTATATCTTTTTGAGCACGGTGTGCTTTAGTATTTTTGAAGAAATGCTCTCATTGCTTCAATTAGATTTATTTGAGAGTTAGTAAAATTTTGAAGAAATTCTCTCTTGCTTCACTTATATTATTTTGAGAGAATAAATTTTTTTATGCTCATGTTCTTCACTTAGATTTGCTTGAGCTATCAAAAGCAACATATGAAATTAGTGCCAAAGTGATAGATATTCAAGAGGGGTATAATAAAAACTACCATGAAGATCATTGGACAAAATAAACTTGATTCCTTGTAATAGTTTTGCGATATGATGATATAATATGTGAGTCATGTTGCTGAGTAATTATGCTTTAGTAAGAATATTGGTGTTAAGGTTTGTGATTCCCTATGCAAGCACGAAAGTCAATAGTTATGCAATGAAATTACATCCTACTTATGGTGCATTATTCGGTGTTAGTTATGCTTAATGCTTGTTTATGTGATTTTTCGTTTATTGGTTGGATGCTTCTCAATCTATTCGCTAGCCTTCCCTTGTACTAAGTGGGATTACTACTCGTGCATCCAAAATCCTTAAACCCAGTTTTGCCATATGAGTCCATCATACCTACCTATATGCGGTATTCTCTTGCCGTTCTAAGCAAATTTGTATGTGCCATCTCTAATTTTAAAAATAATTTCTCTTTTGTGTGCTCGTACCGCTCATGAAATGGTAGGGGGTGGCTGATACTTTTCCATGCTAGATGTGTTATTCTCAAGATGAGTGTTTATTCACTTGTCATTGCATGAGAGTACGACAAAGGTATTAGGGATGCCTAGTCCCGAAATGAAAAATGAATTTACTTTATGTTGTCAAATAATAAATTCCTTGGAAAGTGTTGGTATGGACGACACCCGTGGATACGGTTAGCCGTGGAATGTGAAAGTATGGTGGAAAAAAGAATAAACTTTAATTTCTGTTTGGGAAACGCCTATGATATATCTAGCATGGAAAGTATTGGGAACTACTCGATCATTTTCGTTGATAGGAAAAGCATGCACACAAATGTTTTATCTCTAAATTTTTCGCTTTGAGCTCTGGCACCTCTACAAATCCCTACTTCCCTCTACGAAGGGCCTTTCTATTTACTTTATGCAATTTTTATTTTTATTTTGAGTCTCCATCTTATCTTATAAAGCACCAACTAAGGGGCACTATGATCGTACTTGAGCATTAGGTGTAGCTAATATGCGAGTGTGTTTCATGAATGGATCAATGTTTGAGCATGATGGGCTAGGGATAACTTGCTTTAGTGTTGATATTTTGAAAGACATGGTTGCTTGTTGATATGCTTGAGTATTGAAATCTCCATGTCAAAACTAGACTATTGCTTTGAATCATATGAAAGTCCAAATGTCCATGCTACAAAAGAAAAGAATATGTGATGAACATGTTAGGCAGCATTCCACATCAAAAATTATGTTTTTATCATTTACCTACTCGAGGACGAGCAGGAATTAAGCCCGGGGATGCTGATACGTCTCCAACGTATCTACACTTTTTGATTGTTCCATGCTGTTATATTATCATTCTTGGATGTTTACAATCATTTTATAGTAACTTCATATCATTTTTGGGACTAACCTATTGACATAGTGCCCAGTGCCAGCTGCTGCTTTTTGCTTGTTTTTTTTACTTCGCAGAAAACCAATACCAAACAGAGTTCAAATGCAGCAAAACTTTTTGAAGATTTTTTCTGGACCAGAAGACACAAGATGGGCCAAAGAAGTACCAGAGGGGTGCCCCGAGGGGGGCACAACCTACCCGGGGCACCTCGGTGGCCTCCCGCACCGCCTCTTTGCTCTATAAATACCCTGAAAATCCAAAAACCCTAGGAGAGTCGACGAAACACAATTCCAGCTGCCGCAAGTTCCACAACCACCAGATCCAATCTAGACACCATCACGGAGGGGTTCGTCATCCCCATTGGTGCCTCTTCGATGATGCATGAATAGTTCCTTGTAGACCTATGGGTCCGTAGGCAGTAGCTAGATGGCTTCCCCTCTCTCTTTTGATTCTCAATACAATGGTCTCTTGGAGATCTATTTGAAGGAAACATGCCCTAGAGGCAATAATAAAGTTATTATTTATTTCCTTATATCATGATAAATGTTTATTATTCATGCTAGAATTATATTATCCGGAAACATAATACATGTGTGAATATATAGACAAACAGAGTGTCACTAGTATGCCTCTACTTGACTAGCTTGTTAATCAAAGGTGGTTATGTTTCCTAACCATGGACAAAGAGTTGTTATTTGATTAACGGGATCACATCATTTGTTGAATGCTCTGATTGACATGACCCATTCTATTAGCTTAGCACCCGATCGTTTAGTATGTTGCTATTGCTTTCTTCATGACTTATACATGTTCCTATGACTATGAGATTATGCAACTCCCGTTTACCGGAGGAACACTTTGTGTGCTACCAAACGTCACAACGAATCGGGTGATTATAAAGGTGCTCTCTGGTGTCTCCAAAGGTACTAGTTGGGTTGGCGTATTTCGAGATTAGGATTTGTCACTCCGAATGTCGGAGAGGTATCTCTGGGCCCTCTCGGTAATACACATCACTTAAGCCTTGCAAGCATTGCAACTAGTGAGTTAGTTGCGAGATGATGTATTACGGAACGAGTAAAGAGACTTGCCGGTAATGAGATTGAACTAGGTATTGGATACCGACGATCGAATCTCGGGCAAGTAACATACCGATGACAAAGGAACAATGTATGTTGTTATGCGGTCGACCGATAAAGATCTTCAGAGAATATGTAGGAACCAATATGGGCATCCAGGTCCCGCTATTGGTTATTGACCGAGACGTGTCTCGGTCATGTCTACATTGTTCTCGAACCGTAGGGTCCGCACGCTTAAAGTTACGATGACAGTTTCTTTATGAGTTTATGTATTTTGATGTAGCGAAGGTTGTCCGGAGTTCCGGATGTGATCACGGACATGACAAGGAGTCTCGAAATGGTCGAGACATAAATATTGATATATTGGAAGCCTATATTTGGACATCGGAATCGTTCCGGGTGAAATCGGCATTTCTATCGAGTCTGGGGTTACTGGAACCCCGGGGTTATTGGGCCTACATGGGCCTTGAGGGAGAGGAGAGAAGGAGGCGGGGAGGTGGCCGATGCCCTCCCTTCCTAGTCCGAATAGGACAAGGGAAGAGGCGGGCGCCTTTCCTTCCCTCTTCCTCCTCTTTCCCCTTCTCCTTCTCCAACTAGGAAGAAAGGAGTCCTACTCGGTGGGAGTAGGACTCCCGGGCGCGCCCCTCCTTGGCCGGCTGCCCTCCCTTGGCTCCTTTATATCGAGGCGGGGGCACCCCATAGACACACAAGTTGATCTTCGTGATCGTTCCTTAGCCGTGTCGGTGCCCCTTCACGATATTACACCTCGGTCATATTGTAGCGGTGCTTAGGCAAAGCCTGCGATGGTTGAACATCAAGATCGTCACCACCCGTCGTCTTGTGGAACTCCTCCCAAGCTTTGCTGGATCGGAGCCCGGTGCGCCATCAAGCTGTACGTGTGTCAAGAACTCGGAGGTGCCGAGTAACGGTGCTTGGATCGGTTGGACCGGGAAGACGACGACTACTTCCTCTACGTTGTGTCAACGCTTCGCTTCGGTCTCACGTGCGTACGAGACAACACTCTCCCTCTCGTTGCTATGCATCACCATGATCTTGCATGTGCGTAGGAATTTTTTGAAATTACTACGTTCCCAAACAAATGGCATCCGAGCCTAGGTTTTATGGTTTGATGTTATATGCATGAGTAGAACACAAGTGAGTTGTGGGTGATACAAGTCATCTTGTTTACCAAAGATGTCATACTTTGGTTCGGGCGGTATTGTTGGATGAAGCGGCCGGACCGACATTACACGTACGCTTACGCGAGACTGGTTCTACCGCCGTGCTTTGCACACAGGTGGCTGGCGGGTGTCAGTTTCTCCAACTTTAGTTGAACCGAGTGTGGCTACGCCCGGTCCTTGCGAAGGTTAAAACAGCACCAACTTGGCAAACTATCGTTGTGGTTTTGATGCATAGGTGAGATCGGTTCTTGCTCAGCCCGTAGCAGCCACGTAAAATTTGCAACAACAAAGTAGAGGACGTCTAACTTGTTTTTGCAGGGCATGTTGTGATGTGATATGGTCAAGACGTGATAAGATATAAGTTGTTGTATGAGATGATCATGTTTTGTTGAAGTTATCGACAACTGGCAGAAGCCCTATGGATGTCTCTTTGTTGCATAAGATGCAAGTGCCAAATAATTGCTTTACTTTATCGCTATACGATAGCAATAGTTGCAAGAGCAATAGTTGGTGAGACAACCATGTGATGACACATTGATATAGATCAAGATGATGAAGATCATGGTGTTGTGCGGTGACGATAGAGATCATGACAAGACTTTGGAGATGGAGATCAAAGGCGCAAGATGATCATGGCCATATCATGTCACATGTTTTGATTGCATATGATGTTTATCTATTATACATCTTATTCTTGCTTTGATTGACGGTAGCATTTTAAGATGATCTCTCACTAATTATCAAGAAGTGTTCTCCCGAGTATGCACCGTTGCCAAAGTTCGTCGTGCCCGGACACCACGTGATGATCGGGTGTGATAAGCTCTCGTCCATCTACAACGGGTGCAAGCCAGTTTTGCACACGCGAATACTCAAAGTTAAACTTGACGAGCCTAGCATATGCATATGGCCTCGAGCACGGAGACCGAAAGGTCGAGCATGAATCATATAGTAGATATGATCAACATAGTGATGTTCACCATTGAAAACTACTCCATCTCACGTGATGATCGGTTATGGTTTAGTTGATTTGGATCACGTGATCACTTAGATGACTAGAGAGATGTCGTCTAAGTGGGAGTTCTTAAGTAATATGATTAATTGAACTTAAATTTATCATGAACTTAGTCCCGTAGTATTTTGCAAATTATGTTGTAAGATCAATAGCTTGTGTTGTTGCTTTCATATGTTTATTTTGATATGTTCCTAGAGAAAATTGTGTTAAAAATGTTAGTAGCAATGATGCGGATTGGATCCGCAATCCGAGGTTTATCCTCATTCTTTGCCTGAAGAATTATGTCCTTAATGCACCGCTAGGTGATGACCTATTGCAGGAGCGGATATGAGACATTATGAACGTTTGGCTAGCTCAATATGATGACTACTTGATAGTTTTGTGCACCATGCTTTATGGCTTAGAATCGACTTCAAAGATGTTTTGAACATCATGGACCATATGAGATGTTCCAGAATTGAAGTTAATATTTCAAGCAAATACCCGAGTTGAGAGATATGAAGTCCGCAACAAGTTCTATAGCTAAAAGATGGAGGAGAATCGCTCAACTAGTGAGCATGTGCTCGATTGTCCGGATACTTCAATCGCTTGAATCAAGTGGGAGTTAATCTTCCAGATAAGATAGTGATTGACAGAATTCTCTAGTCACCATCACTAAGTTACTAGAACTTCGAGATGAACTATAGTATGCAAGGGATGACGAAAACGATTCTCGAGCTCTTCGTGATGTTGAAATCAACGAAGGTAGAAATCAAGAAAGAGCATCAAGTGTTGATGATTGACAAGACCACTAGTTTCAAGAAAAGGGCAAAGGGAAAGAAAGGGAAACTTCAAGTAGAATGGCAAACAAGTTGTCACTCCCGTGAAGAAGACTAAAGCTGGACCAAAGCCTGAAACTGAGTGCTTACACTACAAAGGAAATGGACACTAGAAGCGGAAATGCCCTGAATATTTGGTAGATAAGAAGGGTGGCAATGTGAACAAGGGTATATTTGATATACAGATTATTGATGTGTACCTTACTAGTGTTTATAGTAGCCCCTGAGTATTTGATACTTGTTCAGTTGTTAAGATTAGTAACTCGAAACAGGAGTTACAAAATAAACAGAGACTAGTTGAAGGGGAAGTGACGATGAGTGTTTGAAGTAGTTCCAAGATTGATATGATCATCATCGCACACTCCCTATACTTTCGGGATTAGTGTTAAACCTAAATAAATGTTATTTGGTGTTTGCGTTGAGCATAAATATGATAAGATGATGTTTATTGCAATACGATTATTCATTTGAAGTTAAAGAATAATTGTTATTCTATTTACATGAATAAAACCTTCGACGGTTATACACCCAATGAAAATAGTTTGTTGGATCTCGATCGTAGTGATACACATATTCATAATATTGATGCCAAAAGATGCAAAGTTAATAATGATAGTGCAACTTATTTGTGGCACTGCTGTTTAGGTCATATTGGTGTAAAGCGCATGAAGAAACTCCATGCTCATGGGATTTTGGAATCACTTGATTATGAATCACTTGATACTTGCGAACCATGCCTCATGGGCAAGATGACTAAAACTCCGTTCTTCGGAACAATGGAACGAGCAACAAACTTGTTGGAAATAATACATACTGATGTATGCAGACCAATGAGTATTAAGGCTCGTGGCGGGTATCGTTATTTTCTGACCTTCACAGATGATTTGAGCAGATATGGGTATATCTACTTGATGAAACATAAGTATGAATTAGTTGAAAGGTTCAAAGAATTTCAGAGTGAAGTGGAAAAATCATCGTAACAAGAAAATAAAGTTTCTGCAATCTGATCGCGGAGACGAATATTTGAGTTACGAGTTTGGCCTTCATATAAAACAATGTGGAATAGTTTCACAGCTCACGCCACCTGGAACACCACAATGTTATGGTGTGTCCGAACGTCGTAACCACACTTTATTGGATATGGTGCGATCTATGATGTCTCATACTGATTTACCACTATTGTTTTGGGGTTATGCATTAGAGACAGCTACATTCACGTTACAAGGGCACCGTCTAAATCCGTTGAGACGACACCATATGAACTGTGGTTTAGCAAGAAACCCAAGTTGTCGTTTCTTAAAGTTTGGGGCTGCGATGCTTATGTGAAAAAGTTTCATCCTGATAAGTTCAAACCCAAATCGGAGAAGTGCGTCTTCATAGAATACCCAAAGGAAATTGTTGGGTACACCTTCTATCACAGATCCGAAGGCAAGGTATCCGTTGCTAAAAATGGATCCTTTCTAGAGAAGGAGTTTCTCTCGAAAGAAGTGAGTGGGAGGAAAGTAAGAGCTTGATAAGGTAATTTGTACCTTCTCCCTAATTGGAAAGTAGTTCATCACAGAAATCAGTTCCAGTGATTCCTACACCAATTAGTGAGGAAGCTAATGATGATGATCATGAAACTTCAGATCAAGTTACTACAGAAACCTCGTAGGTCTTCCAAAGTACAGTCCGCACCAGAGTGGTACGGTAATCCTATTCTGGAAGTCATGTTACTGGACCATGATGAACCTACTAACTATGAGGAAGCGATGATGAGCCCAGATTCCGCGAAATGGCTTGAGGCCATGAAATCTTAGATGGGATCCATGTATGAGAACAAAGTAAGGACTTTGGTGGAATTGTCCGATGATCTGCAAGCCATATTGTATAAATGGATCCTCACGAGGAAAACAGACGCTGATAGTAGTGTTACTATCTACAAAGCTAGAATTGTCGCAAAAGGTTTTCGACAAGGTCAAAGTGTTGACTACGATGAGAGTTTCTCACTCGTATCTATGCTTAAGTCTGTCTGAATCATGTTAGCAATTACCGCATTTTATGAAATCTGGCAAATGGATAGACAAAATTGCATTCCTTAATGGATTTATTTAAGAAGAGTTGTATATGATGCAACCAGAAGGTTTTGTCAATCCTAAAGGTGTTAACAAAATGTGCAAGCTCCAATGATCCATCTATGGTGGTGCAAGCATCTCGAGTTGGAATATACGCTTTGATGAGTTGATCAAAGCATATAGTTTTGCATGAGACTTATGGTGAAGCCTCAGATTTACAAGAAAGTGAGTGGGAGCACTACAACATTTCGATAAGTATATGTGAATGACATATTGTTGATCGTAAATAATGTAGAATTATTCGCAAAGCATAAAGGAGTGTTTGAAAGGAGTTCTTTAAAATAAAGACCTCAGTAAAGCTACTTACATATTGAGCATCAAGATCTATTGAGATAGATCAAGACGCTTGATAAGAGTTTCAATGAGTACATACCTTGACAAGATTTTGAAGTAGTTCAAAATGGAATAGTCAAAGAAGGAGTTCTTGCTCGTGTTGCAAGGTGTGAAGTGAGTAAGACTCAAGACCCGACCATAGCGAGAAAATAGAAAGAGAATGAAAAGTCGTTCCCTATGCCTCGGTCATAGGTTCTATAAAGTATGCTATGTTGTGAACCGCACCTATTGTATACTCGCCTGGTTTGGTAAGGAGTACAATAGTGATCTAGGAGTAGATCATCGACATTGGTCAAAATTATCCTTAGTGGAATAAGGATATGTTTCTCAATTATGGAGGTGACAAAAGGTTCTGCCGTAAAGGTTACGCCGATACAAGTTTTGGCACCGATCCATATGACTCTAAGTCTTAATCTGGATACATATTGAAAGTGGGAGCAATTAGCTAGAGTAGCTCCGTGCAGAGTATTGTAGACATAGAATATTTGCAAAATACATACGGCTCTGAATGTGATAGACCCGTTGACTAAACTTCTCTCACGAGCAAAACATGATCATACCTTTGTACTCTTTGGGTGTTAATCACATAGCGATGTGAACTAGATTATTGACTCTAGTAAACCCTTTGGGTGTTGTTCGCATGACGATGTGAACTATGGGTGTTAATCATATACAAATATGATTATTGGTGTTAACTCACATGGCGATGTGAACTAGATTATTGACTCTAGTGCAAGTGGGAGACTGAAGGGAATATGCCCTAGAGGCAATAATAAAGTTATTATTTATTTCCTTATATCATGATAAATGTTTATTATTCATGCTAGAATTGTATTATCCGGAAATATAATACATGTGTGAATATATAGACAAACAGAGTGTCACTAGTATGCCTCTACTTGACTAGCTTGTTAATCAAATATGGTTATGTTTCCTAACCATGGACAAAGAGTTGTTATTTAATTAACGGGATCACATCATTGGTTGAATGATCTGATTGACATGACCCATTCCGTTAGCTTAGCACCCGATCGCTTAGTATGTTGCTACTGCTTTCTTCATGACTTATACATGTTCCTATGACTATGAGATTATGCAACTCCCGTTTACCGGAGGAACACTTTGTGTGCGACCAAACGTCACAACGTAACTGGGTGATTATAAAGGTGCTCTACAGGTTTCTCCAAAGGTACTTGTTGGGTTGGCATATTTCGAGATTAGGATTTGTCACTCCGAATGTCGGAGAGGTATCTCTGGGCCCTTTCGGTAATACACATCACTTAAGCCTTGCAAGCATTGCAACTAATGAGTTAGTTGCGAGATGATGTATTACGGAACGAGTAAAGAGACTTGCCGGTAACGAGATTGAACTAGGTATTGGATACCGACGATCGAATCTCGGGCAAGTAACATACCGATGACAAAGGGAACAACGTATGTTGTTATGCGGTCTGACCGATAAAGATCTTCGTAGAATATGTAGGAACCAATATGGGCATCCAGGTCCCGCTATTGGTTATTGACCGGAGATGTGTCTCGGTCATGTCTACATTGCTCTCGAACCGTAGGGTCCGCACGCTTAAAGTTACGACGACAGTTTCTTTATGAGTTCATGTATTTTGATGTAGCGAAGGTTGTCCGGAGTTCCAGATGTGATCACGGACATGACGAGGAGTCTCAAAATGGTCAATACATAAAGGTCGATATATTGGAAGCCTATATTTGGACATCGGAATTGTTCCGGGTGAAATCGACATTTTACCGGAGTACCGGGGGGTTACCGGAACCCCCCGGGGGGTTATTGGGCCTACATGGGCCTTGAGGGAGAAGATAGAAGGAGGCAGGAGGTGGCCGCGCGCCCCTCCCCTTCCTAGTCCAAATAGGACAAGGGAAGGGGGGCGGCGCCCCCCTTTCCTTCCCCTCTTCCTCCTCTTTCCCCCTTCTCCTTCTCCAACTAGGAAAGAAAGGGAGTCCTACTCCCGGTGGGAGTAGGACTCCCCCTGGCGCGCCCCTCCTTGGCCGGCCGCCCCTCCCCTTGGCTCCTTTATATACGGGGGCAGGCGCACCCCATAGACACACAAGTTGATGTTCGTGATCGTTCCTTAGCCGTGTGCGGTGCCCCCTTCACGATATTACACCTCGGTCATATTGTAGCGGTGCTTAGGCGAAGCCCTGTGACGGTTGAACATCAAGATCGTCACCACGCCGTCGTGCTGACGGAACTCCTCCCCGAAGCTTTGCTGGATCGGAGCCCGGGGTGCGTCATCGAGCTGTATGTGTGTCAAGAACTCGGAGGTGCCGGAGTAACGGTGCTTGGATCGGTTGGATCGGGAAGACGTACGACTACTTCCTCTATGTTACGTCAACGCTTCCGCTTCGGTCTACGAGGGTACGTAGACAACACTCTCCCCTCTCGTTGCTATGCATCACCATGATCTTGCATGTGCATAGGATTTTTTTTGAAATTACTACGTTCCCCAACACTATTTGACGTAACTCTTTTTGCGGTGTGTTTGTTGGGATCTGATGAAATTTGAGTTTATGTTCAGATCTATTTTATCCATGAAAGTTATATGAGTTTTGATCTCTTATATGCATGATTACTTACAGCCTCGTATTTCTTATTCGAATATTTGGTTTAGTTAGGCCAACTAGATTGATTTTCTTGCCATGGGAAGAGGTGCTTTGTGATGGGTTCGGTCGTGCGGTGTTGTTTCCCAGTGACAGAAGGCGCAAAAGACACGTATTGATCGTTGCCATTAAGGATAACAGGATGGGGTTCTATTTCTACATTAATAGATATTGTCTACATCATGTCATCGTTCTTATTGCATTAATCTGTTTTCCATGAACTTAATACACTAGATGCATGCTGGATAGTGGTCGATGTGTGGAGTAATAGTAATAGATGCAGGCAGGAGTTGGTCTACTAATCTTAGACATGATGCCTATATAATGATCATTGCTTGGATATCATCATAATTATTTGAAGTTCTATTAATTGCCCAATAGTAATTTATTTACCCACCGTATGCTATTTTTCTCGAGAGAAGCCACTAGTGAAATTTATGCCCCCGGGTCTCTTCTTTATCATATTTCCTTTCCGATCTATTATTTGCCTCTTTTATTTTCAGATCTATTAATCCAAAAACCCAAAAATACCTTGCTGCATTTTTTGTTATTTATTTTATCTCGCCTTCCCGCGAGATCTATTTATCCAATCTACTACAATTTTATCTATCTTTTACTTGGGAGGGATTGACAACCCCTCTTACGCATCGGGTTGCAAGTATTTGTTCTTTGTGTGCAGGTACCAATGTTGTATGGTTCTCCTACTGGTTCGATAACCTTGGTCTCATCACTTAGGGAAATACCTATCGTAGTTGTGTTGCATCGTCCCTTCCTCTTCGGGGGAAATACTGACGCGGACACGAGCCATCATGCACAACTACATGGAGCGCTCTCCCCCGGCAAGAGGCGGGAAGAGAGCAGCTACATGATTACCTGTGCTTGAGGTATGCAGAGGTTCGAACCCCTTCTAATGTTGCCCTGGCCCTCCTTTTATAGTTCAAGGGGTTACCACCATGGCAAAAAGGTCATATAGACCGATACAGAGCTATCATACCTAACTCTGGCAGTTAGGACAAAGCGCATTAAAAGCACTGCTAGGTGTCATGTGGAGGTTGAATCCCAACAAGGTTGCAGTGCCGCTTATCCAACTACCTCCCATTGGTGTGACACACCATCAGGACAGGTGTCAATAAAGGTGATTTACCCTCCCAGCAAGCTGACACGCATGGGTTACGTCCACCTAGACACCCGCGGGCTCAACACCTCATTATCAACGACTAGCTGGGCAGAGAGGCGAAGTGCCGGTATTGGCGAGGAGCCCATGCCCAAGGGGCTTGTCGGGGCTTGGCTTGCTGGCTCGTTCCTACCGAAGTTGGTTTCTTCCGCAGTGATATATGTAGCTTGTTCCAAGGCTTGGTCTTCTTAATGCTCTCCTTGATATCATGAAGAGCGGCTTCTTTGGTTTAGTGGTATATGAGGCTTGGTACTTGACATATGAATTCATAACGTGCATGCGCATAAGTCAGGGCGGCAAACACTCATGTTTGTTGCACCGACACGGGTATAGGGGAAAAGAAGTAGCAAAGCACCGTGAGTACTCGTCCAAAGTACTCGCAAGACTTACATCAGAACTATGCTAAGTATGCATCGGTATCAAAGGAATGAGGCCATATCTTTGGCTGAATTGCATAAATGCCAGAAGAGAAGGGAAAGCCTAGCCTATCGAAGACTACCATCTTGAAGCATCTTGGAACATTAGAAGAGTGCAAATTAGGATAATATATAGTAGCAAGTGTGTGGTAACAATGCCTAGAGATCCTTTCTCGACTCCCTGCGAGAAAACAATCCCGGAGCCACATATCCATTTCATGCCTCAGCATCCAGTTCTAGTTGTATAGATCAGGATACAACTCCGAGCGTCCGTTACCCTGGACACCGCTATTCCAATAGATTAACTTCCCTACAGGGGTGCACAAACCTATCCAACAAACTCGATTAAATCCGGTCGAACACACTTTCCTAAGTCATGCCCGACCTTGGCTGATCGACACACCGTAGTCCTACCTACGCTCAATAGAGAGGCCAACACACCGGTCTACATCCTAAGCGTGCAGGGGTCTTGGGCACATCACCCTTTGCACTCCCACACGTTGTGTGGACGACCGCGATCAGTCCTGGCTACCTCTTTATACAAAGCAGGTGCTTACGTGGACCACCCGGGCGTGTGCCAAACGTACGACATAGAGTGCCCATACTTATTCCCGCATGGTGCTCAGTGCAAAAACGACAGAGGCATACTCGGATCACATACCCAAATCGTTAGTATCTTGGGAGCACGCGGAGACGATCAATGATCCATGATCTGTGGTCCCGTCACCCCGCCTCATAGACTTACGACAAGGGCTAAGAATGCCCGGCCGTGCCGCGTAATTAACTTGCGGGTATCCTCCAAATAAACCTGACTACACATCACTCACGAGTGCCCTCACGGTTAACCCGACTTCACATTTCTCTCGCAGGTACCCCTCGGGGCCAACCCGACTTCATCATGGTTTTGGGGTAAAGTCAAAGTAACTGTGTGTCCATAACATCAAGGGGGAATTCGAGGGCTCACCCTTGATGGATTCCACTTGATGTAACCATCAAGGTGAACTTGGAGGAATCACCCTCGAGGGTTCACACTTGAGGTGTTGGATGACAGATTCGTTATCGGGAGTGGTGAAGGAGGAATCACCCTCCGTAGACCACTACCGATTAACTACACTACAGAGATCTCATCAGAAGTACTATACGAGGTGTCACCCTCGGCACTCGATGGTAGCTCTGCAGAGTCGTACAACTAGGGTGTTTGAGGTGATGTGTCAGGCTCTGGACGTCGGTCATGTTGATCGAGTTATCGATCATAAAGCGGGGGCAACACGGACAAGGTGAGGGGTCACTAGTGGATCACTAACCAACCTATACTAAGCATATAGGATAAGCAGGTAGGTAACAATAGGAGGTTACAAAATCAGGCTATGCATTAGAATAGGTTCAAACAAACAACACTGGCAAAATCTAATGCAAGCATGAGAGAGAAGGAAATGGGTGATATAGGAATAATCAAGGGGGGTTTGCTTGCTTGGAAGCTCTGCAGACAGATACAGACCCTCGACGGTGAAGTAGTCAATCACCGGATCAACAACGGTCTCGGTGTCTACTGGAAAAGAAGTAATGGAGGGGGAATACAGTAAATAACAGAGAAATGAAATGCATCACAAAGCATGACATGGCAATATGCTGTGCTAGGGGTGATCTAACGCGGTGCTACGCGTTACAGACGGAGCAGGAAAATTTCTGGGAATATTTTCTAGGCTCCAAGCATTTATCGATCAGAGATCCAGAGGGGAAGGTTCCATGTTTGCTATGTTGGGGGCATGTGACAGGTAGGTGGATAGCATATTCAGATTCGCCTCATTTTTATGATCATTTTTCATATATAAATTATTTTCATTCGAGTTATGATTTATTTTTTATGAATTTTTAAAGTTTAAATGATTTTTTGAAATTACTAGAATTAAATTAATTCGAAATTGGTTAAAATGCTAAGTGCACCAAAAACTGTACCCAGTTGTACAACACATAGGCTGACAGTGGGCCCAATTGACTATGTCAATGCCCAGTCAGCAGAGGCTGACTGGTCGACCAGCTGGCCAGTCAGTGCTACTTCTTGAGCTTGCGTTAGTTTTTCCCTTGAAGAGGAAAGGGTGATGCAGTAAAGTAGAGATAAGTATTTCCCCCTAGTTTGAGAACCAAGGTATCAATCCAGTAGGAGGTACACACAAGTCTCCAATCTATGCACCTGCGCAAACAATCAAACACTTGCACCCAACACGATAAAGGGGTTGTCAATCCCTTCAGGGTCACTTGCAAGGATGATATCTGATAGAGATAGATATAAAAGATTACTAAAACATAAAACAAAATAAAAGTAAATAAATTGCAGCAAGGTATTTTTGGTTTATAGATATGAAAATATATGATGGAAAATAGACCCCGGTGCCATAGGTTTCACAAGAGGCTTCTCTCTTGAAGGAAAATAATACAGTGGATGAACGAATTACTGTCGAGCAATTGATAGAAAAGCGCAAAGTTATGCCGATATCCAAGCCAATGATTATGAATATAGGCATCATGTCCGTGTCAAGTAGACTGACTCCTGCCTGGATCTACTTCTATTATCCACACATCGACCGCTATCCAGCATGCATCTAGAGTATTAAGCTCATAAGAACGGAGTAACGCCTTAAGTACGGTGACATGATGTAGAGGGATAAACTCAAGCAATAAACCCCATCCTTTTACCCTTGATGGCAATAGTACAATACGTGCCTCGCTAGCCCTACTTTGTAACTGGGTGAGGACAGTGCAAGATTGAACCCAAAACTAAGCACCTCTCCCATTGCAAGAAATACTAATCTAGTTGGACAAACCAAACCAATAATTTGAAGAGAAATACAAAGATATCAAATCATGCATATAAGAATTCAGGAAAGACTCAAATAATATTCATAGATAATCTGATCATAAATCCATAGTTCATCAGATCTCAACAAATCACCGCAAAAGAATATTACATCGGATAGAACTCCAAGAACATCGAGGAGAACATTGTATTGAAGATCAAAGAGAGAGAAGAAGCCATCTAGCTACTAGCTATGGACCCGTAGGTGTGTGGTAAACTACTCACGCTTCATCGGAAGGGCAATAGAGTTTATGCAGATGCCCTCCATGATCGAATCCCCCACCGGCAGGATGCCGGAAAAGGCCCCTAGATGGGATCTCACGGAAACAGAGGCTTGCAAAGGCGGAAAATTATGTTGGTGGACGCTTCTGGTCGTTTGGGAATATTTGGGAATTTATAGCTAAAGAATTAGGGTTGAAGGAGTCTCATGGAGCCCACAAGCAAGGGGGCGCGCTGTAAGGGCTTGTGGATTCCTAGGGGCTCTTCTGGCCCCCTCTCCAAGTCTACTGGGTTTCCTCTGGTCCAAGAAAAATCATCGCAAAATTTTTATTCCGTTTGGACTCAAAAAGAAGGAAAAAATAGAAACTGGCACTGGGCTCTAGGTTAATAAGTTAGTCCCAAAAATAATATAAAATAACATATTAATGCATATAAAACATCAAAAACAGATAATATAATAGCATGGAACAATAAAAAATTATAGATATGTTGGAGACGTATCAAGCATCCTCAAGCTTAATTCCTACTCATCCTTGAGTAGGTAAATGATAAAAACAGAATCTTTGATGTGGAATGCTACCTAACATTTTTATCCATGTAATTTTATTTATTGTGGCATGAATATTCAGATCCATAAGATTCAAAACAAAAGTTTAATATTGAGATAAAAACAATAATACTTCAAGCATACTAATAAAGCAATCATGTACTCTCAAAATAACATGGCCAAAGAAAGTTATCCCTACAAAATCATATAGGATGGCTATGCTGACAAGCCAAGCAATTGTTTCATACTTTTGATGTTCTCAAACTTTTTCAACTTTCATGCAATACATGAGCGTGAGCCATGGATATAGCGCTATAGGTGGAATATAATATGGTGGTTGTGGAGAAGACAAAAAGAAGGAGTCAGTCTCACATCAACTACGCGTATTAACGGGCTATGGAGATGCCCATCAATAGATATCAATGTGAGTGAGTAGGGATTGCCATGCAACGGATGCACTACAACTATAAGTGTATGAATGCTCAAAAAGAAACTAAGTGGGTGTGCATCCAACTTGCTTGCTCACGAAGACCTAGGGCAATTTGAGGAATCCCATCATTGGAATATACAAGCCAAGTTCTATAATGAAAAATTCCCACTAGTATATGAAAGTGAAAACATAAGAGACTCTCTATCATGAAGATCATGGTGCTAATTTGAAGCACAAGTGTGGAAAAAGGATAGTAACATTGTCCCTTCTCTCTTTTTCTCCCATCATTTTTTTGTTTGGGCTTCTTTGGCCTCTTTTATTTTATTTATAAAGTCTGGAGACTCATCCCAACTTGTGAGGGAACCATAGCTTCCATCATCCTTTCCTCACATGGGACAATGCTATAATAATGATGATCATCACACTTTTATTTACTTACAACTCAAGAATTACAAATCGATACTAGATCAAAATATGACTATATGAATGTCTCCGGTGGTGTACCGGGATGTGCAATGATCAAGAGTGACATGTATAAAAAATATGAATGGTGGCCTTGCCACAAATACATGGTCATGCAAAGCAATATGACAATGATGGTGCGTGTCATAATAAAACGGAAGGATGGAAGTTGCATGGCAATATATCTCGGAATGGAGGTAGGTATGGTGGCTATTTGAGGAAGGTATATGGTGGGTTTAATGCATCGGCATAAAATTGCGCGGTATTAGAGAGGCTAGCAAAGGTGGAAGGGTGAGACTGTGTATAATCCATGGACTCAACATTAGTCATAAAGAACTCACATACTTATTGCAAAATTTATTAGCTATAGAAACAAAGTACTACACGCATGCTCCTAGGGGAATAGATTGGTAGGGAAAGATCATCGCTCGTCCCCGACCGCCAATCATAAGGAAGACAATCAAAAAATAAATCATGCTCCGACTTCATCACATAACGGTTCACCATACTTGCATGCTACGGGAATCACAAAATTTAACACAAGCATTTCTACCAATTCAAAATTACTCACTAGCATGAATCCAATATCACCCTCTTTATATCTCAAACCAATCATAAGGAATCAAACTTCTCATAGTATTCAACGCTCTTTATATGAAAACTTTTATTATATCCCTCTTGGATGCCCATCATATTAGGACTAAATTCATAACCTAAGAAAATTACCATGCTATTTAGAAACTCTCAAAATAATATAAGTGAAGCATTAGAGTTCAGCAATTTCTATAAAATAAAGCCACCACCATGCTCTAAAAAGATATAAGTGAAGCACTAGAGCAAATTTCCTAGCTCAAAAAATATAAGTGAAGCACATAGAGTATTCTAATAAATTCACGATTCATGCGTGTCCCTCTCAAAAGGTGTGTACAACAAGGATGACTGTGGCAAACAAAAAAAGCAAAGACTCATATCATACAAGACGCTCCAAGCAAAACACATATCATGTGGTGAATAAAAATATAGCCTCAAGTAAATTTACCAATAGACGAAGACGAAAGAGGGGATGCCATCCGGAGCATCCCCAAGCTTAGATGCTTGGTTGTCCTTGAATATTACGTTGGGGTGCCTTGGGAGTCCCCAAGCTTAGGCTCTTGACGCTCCTTATTCGTTGTCCATCAAATCTTTACCCAAAACTTGAAAACTTCACAACACAAAACTCAACAAAAAAATCATGAGATCTATTAGTGTAAGAAAATAAATCACCACTTTTTAGTATTGTTGTGAACTCATTCTTTATTTATATTGGTGTAATATCTACTGTATTCCAACTTCTCCATGGTTCATATCCCCTGATACTACCCATAGATTCATCAAAATAAGCAAACAACACATAGAAAACAGAATTTGTCAAAAACAGAACAATCCGTAGCAATATGAAAACTTCGTATAGTTTTGTAACTCCAAAAATTCTGAAAACTTAGGATAATCTGGGAAATTTTTATATCAATCTTGTGTAAAACATTCAGATCAAAAGCAGGCTTCTGTGATTTTTCAATATTGTTTTACTGGGCACAAAAGAAAAGTTTCTGTTTTTCAGCAAGATCAAATCAACTATCACTGTAGACCATCCCAAAGGTCTTGCTTGGATCAAACACTAATTAAAACACCAAAACACAATTATTAAAGAGGTAATAATGTGTATTTATTGCAAAATAGAACCAAAAACAAAAAACATAAAAATAAAATTGGGTTGCCTCCCAACAAGCATTATTGCTTAGCACCCCTAGGTGGGCATAAAACATAGATCTAGGTATTGCCATCTTTGGTATTAAATCCGTAAGTAGCCCTCATAATAGATTCATATGGAAACTTAATTTTCTTTCTTGGAATTATGTTAAAGTATGTCATGCTATCCGTTTTAGTTAAACAATATACATGTCAACTATTTCATGCCCTCTTTTTTTTCCACACTATCTATTGCATCTGTCTCTCATAAAATGTCTGTACATTCAACTATGTTTCCTGTTTATCAGCAATTTGAATTGGTGTGGGTGATGCCAGTATCTAGCAGAGTAAAAACACGGTCTTCAAATAAAATAGTGCCACCTCTTGGTGGAGATAGCACCCCGGTTGTACATGCACGAGAACCAGCCCTACCACACATAACCCAAACTCTCGCAAATTGTACCCCTACTGCGATGGACAGAGAACCAGCTTCACCCAATCTAACCCCAGCCCCAGTAGATAGTAACCCAGTTCCTATTGACACAACACCATCTCTACCACAGAGCTCCCAAACAAGAGTAGTTAGTAAGGCAGCTCCAGTGCCTAAAGGGCCAGCACTACCACGGCAAATCCCAACTCCACTAGTTAGTACGCCTTTTCCTATGGAGGAAGCACAACCAACTAATCGTAGTTTAGCATCTATCACATTTGATGTTGTTAAATCCTATGTGTGTATCTTCCCATCTTGGAAATATTATACTAAAGATGAAGGAAAATGCCAGTTGCAGGTGTTTGTCCAGGAGTTATGTGTAAGTAATGTTATTCATGGCAACTACTTTGCTTTGTCCCGGACATCCTACCTCCATGATGGTTATAATACAACAAATTTTCCCATTTTTCTCTATAGAGAAGGACCGATTTGGAAACTCAAGATGAGGTAACCTGTGCTAATACCTCTGCTATCTTTAAGAATGCTTGGTGGCAGTATCGGAATTACCTGAAGAAAACGTACTTCACTGGCAAAGAAACTCATCAAATTCCCTTACGTTCTCCTGAGACACATTTACTGGATAATGACTGGGAACGCCTTGTTCTATACTGGTCCCGAACCAAGAATGTGGTAAGGTCTATGAGCTCATTTTCTATTTTTAAGTACTATATTCTTGCATCTTACTGTACTCTGTTCATGTAGAACAAGTGCCTAAACCTGAAGAACAACTGTTCTAATTTAAGATTCCATTGCTATCGTGCATACTGCTTTGCTCTTGTATCATTGTATTTACTCATACAAACTTATTTTTAAATTGAAGGATCCAATCAAAACTCCAATGGCACAACAGGTATGTTCACACATGTTTCTTTTATAGGTTTGCTCTTATCAATAGCTCTATTGATTTCAATTTCAATTGTGTATATAGTTGACTTCTCATATCATGCACATTACTAGCATCACAACCGAGCCAATAGTGTTGTTGTACATGTAGACCCGTGGTACCCATCTGAAATCTTTTTGTGCCGTGTAGTTTCCCACGCTTTGTATTCTTTCACTGCTGCTTTGTATTGAACTGATATGATTTGAACAGTGTCTCTATTTTGATTTGGCAAGACAATGCAGTGACCATAGGACATAGATATATGTTTGTTTGATGCTTTTATTATGTACTAGTACTTGGCAATAGAAGACTTGGTAGTTTAATCCTGTCCACCTTACTGATGAACTGGTTCACTGAAATGAGTTTCATATACTAGTACATGCTAAACCTGTTATGTGTCTGCTTGTTTCTTCTTTTAGAATGCTGACAGAATATTGAGGAAGAGTGCCTCATTAAGCAATGGTAAAGGAAGTAATGCAAATAAGGTTCAGGATAGTGAGACATCCTTGTTGGTCTCCAACAAAGCCGATAAAACAGCTAAGGAAGACTATCTTGAAGACAGTGAGACAACCCCAAAGTCCTGTCTTGGTTTTAGTGTTCAAGTTACTGGCCACTACCACTTGCACAACCTATTCAAACTCACTGTCTGAATCAATTCGGTTTCTTGAGTCTCAACTACAAGCTGAAAGACATCAATCAGCTGTGATGCGACAAGAAGCGGAAGGACTGCAGAAGTCCCTGGAGCAGTCAGATGCATACTTTCTGGTGCAACAACAAGCGTTGGAGGATTTTAGCACCAAACATGACAAAGCTAATAAGCTTGCTAAGCTTATTGCCAGCATGGTGGATACCCAGGATAACGTTTCTTGAGCTCTTCTGAAGTTGTTTCAGTTATGCTCTTGTTTTTCTGCTGCGTTTATTTGCACTGGTGGCCAATTTTGACGGCCAGTGTATGTAATATGCTACTTTGTTCCCTATATTTGCATTGGTGGCGAACTTTGATGCCCTATGGATGTAATATGTGTAATAGCGGTAATAGGCTAACGTTAGTTGCTTGCTTATTTATTTCCTTATTGTCTTGTTTAGTTGTTTGCTTGTAGTCACTTCAGTTCTTTTTCCGTGTTTTTCTAGTGGCCACAATAACCTATTTTTGGTAACTAGGCCACAATAATCATGGCAACACACAGACTGTTGTAACCATGGGCCTCCTGTGGGCCGTATGATCCATGGGCCTTCTACGGGCCGTAGGATCCATTGGTCTTCTATACGGGCCGTAGGATCCATGGGCCTTCTACAGGCCATAGGATCCATGGGCCTTCTACGGGCCATAGGATCCATGGACTTTCTATGGGCCATACGATCCATGGGCCTTCTAGGGCCGTAGGATCCATTGGTCTTCTATGGCCCGTAGGATCCATGGGCCTTCTACGGGGCGTATAATCATTTCGCCAATCATGGGCCATACTATTCGTGGACCATAACGGGTCGTTAATAGGCTATATTTGATAACTCTATGAAAACAGCCCAACCAGCTTCTTTTGACATGAAAATGGCCCAATGTATTAATGGGCCACAAACAGGCCGACTGTAACCATGGGCTGAATTTGGACCACAAGCAGACAATGACAGTAACGGGCCGTAAGTAACCGAATGCTGGAAATGAGCCCAAGAACAAATGGGCCCTGAGAAGGCCGAAAGATAACATGGGCTGGAAACGGCCCAATGGAATAATGGGCCGTTAATGGGTATAAAGTGATACACAGTTCATTATGGGCCAGTTTCACCACGGGTCGTTAATGGGCCAAGAGTTACAAAGGGCCTCATATGGGCCGAAAGACATCATGGGCCATACATGGGCCAGAAGTTAAAACAGGCTAGAATCATATTGGACGGCCCAGATGACGCTACTGGGCCTAATTCGGATTGGTCGTAACGGGCCCTTGGTTAGCGGGCTGTAAATGGGCTATATGCGAACAGGCCGTTAACAGGCTTTCCGTGGGCCGACCCGCCACCATTTGACCAAGTCAAACGGGTTGGCCTTTTCACAGGAATGGGCCTCTGTTGGGCCGTGCCACATGTCAACGTATCATAGGCGCCTTCGGTCCAATGAGTGGATCACATCTGTCCGAACAGTGAGCCGACACATGTTTCCTCCAGCCAATGATGATTTTACACGTGGAAAATCCCCATTGGTCCGGGCTGTTAACGGGTTATCAGATCCAAAACCGAACTGGATAGCTTAACGGCATTCCATTACGGTGGATGCCATGTGTCGGTCACCCTTGACGAAAGCACTTCTGTGACACGCGATTTATCGTCATGGAAGTGGACACTTCCGTGATGATAATTTGGTAATGTCATGGAACACTTCTATGACAGCACATGTATGACTATCTTGATTTTGTCATAAAATCGTCATGGATGTACATGCATGACAAAAAACGCGACCTACTGTGATAAACACGTATCATCATGGAAGTGTATTTTTTTTGTGATGTAGCATCACAATGAATTTCAAAAGGTTTGTCAAAGTTGGGTAATGCAAGCACAGGAGCATGAGTAAGCAAATTCTTAAGCTCATTCAATGCGGTATCTTGGGATGGTCCCCAAACAAAAGGCGCATTTTTCTTACTCAAAGCATGCAAAGGTGAAGCAATGGTGCTAAAATCCTTCACAAATCTTTGCTTGTCGGCGATGGTGGTTCGCTCTCTCACTATTCTCTCCACGATGTGGAGAGAATAGTGATAGATACCGGCTAAACCAAGAAAACTACGCACTTGTTTCAAGTTGCTTGGTTGGGGCCAAGTTTTAATAGCATTGATCTTAGATTCATCTACATGAACACCGTTAGAAGACACAACGAAACCCAAGAAAACATACTTATCAACACCAAAAAGGCATTTGTCCATATTAGCATAAAGGCGCTCTTTCCTAAGGGTTTGCAACATGGTTCTAACATGGGTGACATGATCTTTGAGGGATTTGCTAAAGACATGAATATCATCAAAATAGACCACAACAAATACACCAATATAGGGTCGAAGAACGAAATGCATGACTCGCATGAAAGTACCAGGTGCTTCGGATAAACCCATTGGCATAACTAGCCATTCATATAAGCCAAATTTGGTCTAAAATGCGGTTTTCCATTCATCACCTTCTTGGATGCATATTTGATAGTAGCCACTCTTAAGATCAATCTTAGAGAAGATGGTGGCTTCGCTAAGCTCATCTAGCATATCATCTAGGCGTGGAATGGGGTAACGATATCTAACGGTGATAGCATTGATGGGACGGCAATCGGAACACATGCGATAAGTGCCATCTTTCTTAGGAACAAGGATTACCAGGAGGGCACAGGGGCTCAAGCTTTCACGTACATGACCGTTGTCGATGAGTTGTTGTACTTGCCATTGGATCTCCTTGGTTTCCTCGGAGTTGACGCGGTATGGAGCCTTGTTAGGTAGAGGTGCTCCGGGGATGAGGTCGATTCGGTGTTCAATGCCTCGTAGTGGTGGTAGTCCTGGAGGTAGCTCATCGCGGAAAACATCTTGGAATTCCTACAAAAAGAAGACAACACTAAAGGTAGATTGTGAGAGGTGTTAGTTTTTGGTGCCTCGTCCTTGCACAAAAGGACATAGTGCATAACACTTGATGGGTTCTCACACACTTCTCTCATCTCATGTTTGGTAGCAAATAGGACTAAGTTTTTCTTGTCGCTCATCATGGAGGCACTCGATTTTGGCCTGTGGCGCTCACTCTCTTTGTGGTGGTTCGCTCTCTCACTATTCTCTCCACGATGGGTGGCTTGCTTGTCGGTGATCACTTGACTTGGAGACGTAGGTCGTAGCACATACTCCTTTCCTTTCATCTTGAAGCTATAGTGATTGGTACGCCCGTTGTGGATGATGCCTCGGTCAAATTTCCATGGACGTCCAAGAAGGAGGAGGCAAACGGACATTGGAGCGACATCACACTCCAAAGTGTCTTCGTAAGCTTCGATTTTGAAGGAAACTTTCACCGTATGCTCGACTTGGATAGTACCGGAGTCGCTTAGCCATTGAACCTTGTAGGGGTGCGGGTGCTTCATATGGACCAATTGGAGCTTGGAGCATAGTTCTTCACTTGCCAAGTTATGACAACTACCTCCATTGATGATGACCTTGATGGACCTTCCATTGATGCTGACTTTGGTGTGGAAGATATGGCATCTTTGGTCCTCATCTTGTAGATGTTGAAGAGTCAAGACCTTGGAGATAATGAGAGCGGGGCTCTAATCCTCATCACAAAAGACTTGATCATCTTCATCTTCGTTCACGCGCCGGTCCATGGCCACTGCTCAAGGGCTTCCATTTCCTCTTCACTCATGGAGTCATAGGTTCCATCGTCGTTGAGGATCATGGTGTGCTTGTTGGTACACTCAAAGGACTCGTGGCCTTGGCTGCCGCATGTGAAACACTTGATGGAACTTGTCTTGACGGTCTCATCGGTTGGAGTTGTAGATGATGAAGCTCTCGGCTTGAAGTTGCTTGCAGTAGGAGGACGGCTTGAGGTTGTCGAAGTTTTCTTGTAACTTGACTTGTCGCCGTTGCTTGTAGATGGCTTGGTTGAGGTAGAAGGTGTTGGAGTCGTTGAAGCTTGGTTGTTGGAGAAGCTGTAGCTCTTGGAAGAGTACTTGGCATACTTGAAGTCATCTTGCACTTGACGTTCCGATTTGGTAGCTTGATGCACTAGCTCAATGAGGTTGGAGTAGGGTTGGAAGTTGGCAATCTTCTTGATGGGATGATTTAGGCCATTCAAGAAACGGGCCATAGTTTGCTCATCATCTTCTGTGACATTGACTCTTATCATGGCAATCTCCATTTCCTTGTAGTGTTCTTCAACGCTCTTTGTTCCTTGCTTGAGTAGTTGGAGTTTCTTGAAGAGGTCGCGGTTGTAGTATGTTGGCATAGAGCATGCTCGCATGACATCCTTCATTTGGTCCCATGTGGTGATTAGTGGTTCACCTCTTGCTTCTTGGCGCTCAAGGACTTGTTCCCACCATATGAGCACATAGTCTTGGAACTCAAGGGATGACATGGCGATCTTCTTCTCTTCTTCATAGTTGTGCAAGCGAAAGATCTTGTCGACCTTCAATGCTCATGAAAGGTACTCTTCGGGATCATTGCTTCCATTGAACTTGGGCATGGTGAACTTGAGCTTGCCATAGCATTGCTCTTCATTGTGTTGGGGTTGAGGGTGATGACGTCCTTGACGTGGAGGATTGTCTCCCTCAACTTGCTCTTGTCATGGAGAATTTCCATAGTCATCATGCTCTTGGTGAACCCGAGGTTCTTGTCGAGGTTGTGGAGGAGCTTGAGGAACTTGACGATGCACACGTGATTGATAAATCCTCTCTTGAACTTCCTCGTGAAGCACTTCTTGTTGCTCACGCGTTTGACCATTGCGGTCGGTGATGGCGCGACTTGTGTCATGGAGGGCACGTTGCACCTCAAGTGCTTGGGCTTCATGCCGTAGTTGTTGTTGACGGAGTGCTTCGGCCTCTTGCTCTTCTTGGTGTTGGCACGAGCGCTCTTCCTCTTGGTGACGTTGACGTTGCCTTTCTTGTGCTTGTGCAAGAGTAGCTTGGTTTTGGCGATGATGATGTGCTTGCTCATCGAATTGCTCTTGTGGATGATTGCCATGTAGAGGATTGTGATTTACTTGACGGCCTTGGCACGCGCTCGACATAGAGTGTTCGATGTCGGTGTACTTGAGCTGGAGTGGGTGTCGTCGGAGTGTTGACTCGAGCGGCTCCGTCTTGAGTAGGTTGAAGTGGTAGAAGAGAGGTTTACCAACAAGGCACGAATCTCGTCCATTCTTGCATCATTCTCTTGTTTGTGTGCGTCAAGCTTGTTGTCGAAGTAGTCTCTTGTTCGTTGCTCGGAGAGTCGCAAGCCGGTGGCGAGCACTACAAAAAAAAGACACGTCCATGACATTTTGGGCCGAATGAATTTTTTTCTGTCATGCTGACACTTCTATGACGATAAATGTGACAAAACCCGGTATCATCATAGATGTGGTGGGCTCCTACTTCTATGACAAAAAATCATGACATAAAATGGGCTTTTCGTCCTGGGCGGGCCGGAGACGCAGCTGCATGACATTCTTTGGGCCGTCCATGACGAAAAAACCATGGTAGAAGCGAGGGTGAGGAAAATTTCGGGGAGTTCCCGGTTATGTTGGGTGGTCGGGGGCCGAGCGATGCGCATTTCTCTCATACATGTACGTGCATGGGTGCGGGGCATTGGGCTCTAACTGAACCCAAGCGAGGCGTTCTCCTAACTGAACCCGAGCGATTGCACTGCAGGCTACGCGTTACTGAACTCGAGCGATCGATCGATGGCTATTAACTAAACCCGATCGAGCGATTCCTTCACTACTACTTCTAATTGAAGCCGATCGATGCTGCCGCTGGATGAACAATGAGTGTTGTTGGGGGGGGGGGTTTGGATGAATAGTTCCCGGTGGGGGGTTGGATGAACATGACCCCATGGTAGTAGAGGCCGTTGCCGCTGGATGAACAAGACCCCGATCGAGCCGGTTGGGGGTGGATGAACAGGACCCCGTGGAGGGCTGGATGAACAGGACCCCATGGAGGGCTGGTGGAACAGTAGCCGGTGGAGGGCTAGATGAACAGTAGCCCGTGGAGGGGTGGTTGAACAGGACCCCGTGGAGTGGGCTAGTTGAACAGTAGCAGGTGGAGGAGCGCGCGGTGGAGGTTGGATGAACAAGAGCCCGTGGATGAACAGTCGCAGGTGGAGGCTGGAGGAGGTCGACGATGGATGAACAGTAGCCCGTGGAGGCTGGAGGAGGTCGACGGTGGAGATGAACAGTATCCCGTGGAGCCCCGTTTTGCGGTACGCCACACCCCTCCCAATGAACAGGACACCCATTTCGACCGTAGCGCTCAACACAAGTCTGTTTCCTCTGTTTTGCGGTATGCCACACCCCTCCCGATCAACAGGACCCCGTTTCGATCGTAGGAGGTCCAAGAGAAGTCCGTTTCCTCCATTTTGCAGTACGCCAGACCCCTCCCAATGAACAAGATCCCGTTTCGACCGTGGCTGGTCGAACACAAGGCCATTTCCTTCGTTCCACGGTATGCCAGGCCTCGTTTCCATCGGCTGTTCCGTCCAAGCCGATTGGCTCCCTATGAACATGACGAAGCATTCCGTTCCGACCCAGCCGGTTGGCTCCCCATGAACACAACGACGACGCAGTTTCTTCGTTCTGACCCAGCCATGTACACGAGCCCTGGCCGTACATATGCGCGAGTAGGCGTTCGAGACCCCGCCCGTATGTACGTACGTGGCCGTATTTTTTGGTGTGTGGTTGTATGTACATGTACATAGTTTAGACGGGACAGCCTGAACTGCTATGTGGGGGGCTCTACTATGACATGTGTCACTACTTACTCGGCCACTGTTCATCGTTGCAAAGCGACCGATCGACCAGTATGTACGTACAAATTTGCGACCAGAATGACAATGCTACATACGCTTCGACCAGGTGGGCCCCGACTGTCAGGCACTTCCTTGCGTGCGAAGATGTAGCTGCTGGGTCCCAGTAGTGAGGGGGCGAATCGTTTTTTTGCCCGTAATATGGACACACTTCCTTACATGCGAAGATGTAACTGGTGGGTCCCAGCAGTCAGGGGGGAAACATTTTTGTCGTGAAATACGGTGGCCCGTCCGATGAGCCCCTGCTGTTAGGTGGAGGAATCATTATTTTGCACGTAATAAGGAGGCACTTCCTTGCTGCGGCCGTGGACCCAGCTCTCAGCCTCTCCACGTACAGCACTCTTCCGATGGAAGTCGTTCCTTGAGCATGCCGCGCCGAGAGCACCATGGCGGTGGATGACGGCGAGGCCTAGGAAGGGGACGACGCGAAGCCGGGGAAGATGCGGCAGAGGAAGCCCGCGCGGAAAGGAGTACGAGGGTTCATTGGTTCGGCTGCGGTGTGAGGCTGCCGTCACCGCAGAATAACAGGGGTGTAGGTGAGTAGAGGGATGCCCTGGCCAACAAGGGAGTAGTAGGGGGCGGTGAGGCCGCGCGACAGCACATCCGGCCACGGGAGGCGGGAGCAGGCGGTCCCGCCAACGCTGGATTTGGCGGCTGGAGCAAGAAGATCAGAGATTGAAGAAACACGACGGTCGTTGGGTAGACATCCAACGGTTACGTCTGCTAGAATCGTTTGTTGGCGTATATAATAAGTAAAAAAAATCTTGCATACGCGTCAACTTAATAGGCCCACAAGTCAGACCATTCCCTATTTTTTAAATAATTTATATATAGCTCATTGCAACTTCTTATGCAATTTATTGCAGTCCGTTTTTTTGTTGGCCAGGGCCAGAGTTAAAAATTTAGATGAAATTTCGCATATTTCTGTGGGTTCCAAACTATTTTTAATATCGAAATGTCAAGCCAGATTTAAAGTACTTTGAAGATATATTTAAATTAGGTTAAAACCCAGTGAAATAGGAATCTAAAAATGTGAAAAAATTCAGAAATTATAAAGTAGTTGCCAATTTGTCATCTGTTTTTATATTTACAACCCATTTCATATTACTTTCAAGATTTGCAGGCATCTTGAAAGAGTCGCAGCCCATCAGGGCGTAGAAAAATAAGTAGGCCTGGATTGGGTATTCTTCAGAAAAAATAAACTAGGCTCATTTTCACAAAGATAAAATAGCTGGGCTGGTCATATGGTGAACATAAAATATAAGCATGGGCTAGAAGGGCCATAGCCCAGTTGAAACCCTGCTCCGTCTCAACAATAACAAAAGAAAAATACTGCTCGAGCAGCTACGTCCCAGGTGTCAGCCGATCTTGTGCTGTTCTCTTGTCTATTGACTATATACGCTCACAATGTCATGGGTCCCAGATGTCAGGAAACCACTAGGAGGAATCATTTTCTTTTTCCATATGCTGACATGGTGGGCCCCTACTGTCATCCTCTCCACATACTTCTGCTGATTCCTGTTGTTTGTTGACCATGTTGACAAAGCGAGAGGGCGGCGCCGCGGCGAGCGCACCAAAGCGGGCAGAGGATGACGGCCAGGCCTCGGACGTCAGCGTTAACGATTTAGGAGACGGTGGGGCGCGATGTGTGCACTGAGGCATAGCCAGCCGTGGGAGGCGGAAGCAGGTGGCCCCGCTGGTGCTGGTTTGGTTTTGGCGGCTGGAGGAAGACAGGAGTGAAGAAACACAACAGACTATAAATACAGCAGGAGTACTTAACAACCTTAACTGAAACCGGCAAGGTCACTTAGCAACCATAGCTGTAAGCTGTATGAGTACTTATATAGGTTAAACCGTTCAAAGCACGCCTCAAACAGTGCTACTTTGCCTACAGTTAACCAAGGGTGAGGCCGCCAAGCCCCAGGACCAAGGCCCAGGAGCCACCCTGCGCATCCACAACCTTCTGAAAGCGGCTTTATCTTGCAATGTTGTCAATAAATATGATATTCAATTTAGAGCCATGGAAAAGCAGGAACATAATCTTCTGTCCTATTCTCCAAGATGGATGGGCCTTCTTTATTTGAGACCACCCATAAATAAGTATCTTTTCACCTCCAAGGAGAATGGAGTAGGTCGACATAAACATCATGTTGTGACCAAGCACAAGTCTGACCCGACCATTTTCACGCATCTGTATAGGAACAATAGAACTGGGCAGTTTCTGTTTCAGGAAGATCACAACTGTAAAACTGTGTATAAGCAATAGTTTATGAACAACATATATAACAGAAAACAGCTCGTACCATAAGTTTTTCGATATAGTTGGATCTGTTTGATACGTCTCCAATGTATCTATAATTTTTGATTGTTCCATGCTATTATATTACCCGTTTTGGATGTTTATGGGCTGCACTCTACACTTTTATATCATTTTTGGGACTAACCTACTAACCGGAGACCCAGCCCAAATTGCTGTTTTCTTGCCTATTTCAGTGTTTCGAACAAAAAGGAATATCAAACGGAGTCCAAACGGAATGAAACCTTCGGGAGAGTTATTTTTGGAACATAAGCAATCCAAGAGACTTGGAGTAGATGTCGGGGCAGCTTCGAGGTGGCCACGAGGCAGGGAGGTGCGCCCTAACCCCCTGGGCATGCCCCCACCCTCGTGGGCCCCTTGTGGCTCCCCTGACCGACTTCTTTCGCCTATATATGTCCATATACCCTAAAAACATCGGGGAGCACAATAGATCGGGAGTTCCGCCGCCACAAGCCTTTGTAGCCACCAAAAACCAATCGGGACCCTGTTCCAGCACCCTACCGGAGGGGGGGGGATCCATCACCTATGGCCATCTTCATCATCCTGACGCTCTCTATGACGAGGAGGGAGTAGTTCACCCTCAGGGCTGAGGGTATGTACCAGTAGCTATGTGTTTGATCTCTCTCTCTCTCTCTCTCTCTCTCTCTCTCTCGTGTTCTTGATTCGGTACGATCTTGATGTATTGCGAGCTTTGCTATTATAGTTGGATCTTATGATGTTTCTCCCCCTCTACTCTCTTGTGATGAATTAAGTTTTCCCCTTGAAGTTGTCTTGTCGGATTGAGTCTTTAAGGATTTGAGAACACTTGATGTATGTCTTGCCATGCTTATCTGTGGTGACAATGGGATATTCACGTGATCTATTTGATGTATGTTTTGGTGATCAACTTGCAGGTTCAATGAACTTATGCATAGGGGTTGGCACACGTTTTCGTCTTGACTCTTCGGTAGAAACTTTGGGGCACTCTTTGAAGTACTTTGTGTTGGTTTGAATAGATGAATCTGAGATTGTGTGATGCATATCGTATAATCATACCCACAGATACTTGAGGTGACATTGGAGTATCTAGGTGACATTAGGGTTTTGGTTGATTTGTATCTTAAGGTGTTATTCTAGTACGAACTCTAGGATAGATTGAACGGAAACAATAGCTTCTTGTTATTTTACTAAGAACTCTTGAATAGATCGATCAAAAAGAATAACTCTGAGGTGGTTTCATACCCTACAATAATCTCTTCGTTTGTTCTCCGCTATTAGTGACTTTGGAGTGACTCTTTGTTGCATGTTGAGGGATAGTTATATGATCCATTTATGTTATTATTGTTGAGAGAACTTTCACTAGTGAAAGTATGAACCTTAGGCCTTGTTTCCTAGCATTGCAATACCATTTACGCTCACTTTTATCATTAGTTACCTTGCTGTTTTTATATTTTCAGATGACAAAAACCTATATCTACCATCCATATTGCACTTGTATCACCATATCTTCGCTGAACTAGTGCACCTATACAATTTACAACTGTATTGGGTGTGTTGGGGACACAAGAGACTCTTTGTTATTTGGTTGCAGGGTTGTTTGAGAGAGACCATCTTCATCCTACGCCTCCCACGGATTGATAAACCTTAGGTCATCCACTTGAGGGAAATTTGCTACTGTCCTACAAACCTATGCACTTGGAGGCCCAACAACATCTACAAGAAGAAGGTTGCATAGTAGACATCAAGCTCTTTTCTGGCGCCGTTTCCGTGGAGGTGAGTGCTTGAAGGTTTATCTTTAGATCTTGCAATCGAATCTTTTAGTTTCTTGTTTTATCAATAGTTTAGTTTATAAAAGAAAACTACAAAAAAATGGAATTGAGTTTGCCTCATACGCTTCATCTTTTTAATATCTTTCGTGAGAATGATGGAAAGGAAAATTGTGCTCAAGTGCTAGAAGAAGTCTATAAAATGTTTGGCACTAAATCTTTGGATGATGAGCATGATTGCAATGTTGTTAGTATGAATTCCTTGAATATCCATGATGCTAATGATATGCAAAGCCACAAGCTTGGGGAAGCTATGTTTGATGAAGATGATATTTTTTGTCCCCCAAGTTTTGATGAGCAAATTTATTATGATGAAAGCATGCCTCCTGCTTATGATGATTATTGTGATGATACGTATGCCATAAAGAATAAACTTGCTTATGTGGAGATTAGTAAAATTTCTATGCAAGTAGATCATGAAAAGAATGTTTTATGTGCTGGTTATATTGTTGAATTCATTCATGATGCTACTGAAAATTATTATGAGGGAGGAATATATGCTTGTAGGAGTTGCAATAATATCAAGTTTCCTCTCTATGTGTTGAAAATCTTGAAGATTTGCTTGTTTTACCTTCCTATACTAGTTGATTATTGTTCCCATAAGTTGTTTGCTCACAAAATCCCTATGCACAGGAAGTGGGTTAGGCTTAAGTGTGCTATTCATATCCTTCATGATGCTCCCATTATGTTTCAATTCTTATCTTTTATGTGAGCATCATTGTCATCATCATGCCTAGCTAGAAAGGCATTAAAGAAAAGCGCTTGCTGGGAGACAACCCAATATTTACCCTTAATGTTTTTGTGTGTTCACATGATTATTCTACTATAGTAATCATGTTTTATAGCTTTTGTTTCAATAAAGTGCCAAGTAAGACCTTTAGGATAGCTTACGGTGATAGTTGTGTTGATCCTGCTGAAAATCAGAAACTTTTGCACCCAGTAAATTAGTTTTGATAATTCACAGAAATGTGATTGTGATTTGATTATTTTTGCTCTGGATTGGTACATGAATGTCTCAGGTTTTCCTAATTTGGTAGAAATTTTGGAGTTATAGAAGTATTCGAGAGTTACAGATTACTACAGACTGTTCTGTTTTTGACAAATTCTGTTTTCTATGTGTTGTTTGCTTATTTTGATGAATCTATGAGTAGTATCGGAGGGTATGAACCATAGAGAAGTTGGAATACAGTAGATATTACACCAATATGAATTTAGAATGAGTTCACAACAGTACCTAAGTGGTGATTTATTTTCTTATACTAATGGAGCTTACGAGTTTTCTGTTGAGTTTTGTGTTGTGAAGTTTTCAGGTTTTGGGTAAAGATTCGATGAACTATGGAATAAGGAGTGGCAAGAGCCTAAGCTTGGGGATGCCCAAGGCCCCCAAGGTAATATTCAAGGACAACCAAGAGCCTAAGCTTGGGGATGCCCCGGATGGCATCCCCTCTTTCGTCTTCATTCATCGGTAACTTTAATTGGAGCTATATTTTTATTCACCACATGATATGTGTTTTGCTTGGAGCGTAATGTTGTTTTATTTAGTTTTGCTTGATGTTTGAATAAAATACCAAGATCTTAAAATCTTAAATGTTAGAGAGTCTTCACATCCCACGTGGCCTTCCACCATTGAAACGCCCCACAAGGACCTCAAGACAATCAATAAAGTGTAGGAACTTGTGGATGTCGTCCCAGTCAACTTCAGTGCCATCAGTAACATCCGAGTTCTTATAGAATAACAACGGAGCAGCCTGCTTAACTCTGAAAAAACCTACACGTGCCACCAATTATATGAAAATATTAGTTAGAAGTAGCATCTTCGCGAGAGATTCATTGCTACTTCTAAAGTTAAATTGTGATTAGTTAGACATAATAGGTGGATTAAGAAGTAATCGAGGCAACAAGCAAGAAAGAGATACAAAACTAACATGGATGAACAATTGGAATGACGTCGGGGTGGAAGATTGCTGTGAATATGAGACCAGGTTCTGCTATTTCCATCAACACTCATGCGCCAACTTTCAGTTTGTAACACTTGAGAAAGTTTATCCAAGTTTGGCCATAAAAAAGCAGCGATCTTATTGGTTCATGAACCCAACTCGGAACTTATATCCATGGCTTGTCTTCACTATGACCATTAAACTGGTGTATTTAGTTATGGCAAGGCCGAGCATCTTAAGTACATGTGTTCTCGCAGAGCAAGTAATGCACTGCAGGAAAAATAATATGAGAACACAATGTATTCCCTATCCAAATCTAGAAATAATTTCCTTCTTCATGTCAGTGTTAACCATCATACCAGTATCTTTTATCCAAGTATAGCAATCCAAATTTCCAAATTAGTCGACAGCATGTTCAAAAAACCCCACCCTCCCGGATAGAAAAGAGGATTCTAGGAACATACTGTGTGCATTTTAAAATCCTATGTTAGGATGAGAAGGAACAAGTGTGGCGTCTCGCCGAGGGCGCAGAAACCTGCAGGGTCCTCGCACTTTGGGCACTGCGAATGAAACACACTAGATTTAGTAGGAATAAAAATGCATCAACGGTGGCGGCTGCCATCCTAGGATTACCCGTGACCAAGGGACTTGGATTTATCAGGGATGGATGAAGAATTCGTACCTGGTTCTCCATGAGAAAACGCTATGCATTCGCCTAGAGGGGGTTTTCTTTGAACAAGCAGACAAGGGAGAAGGGGATTCAGGCCCAGTGAAATATTGCCACTTCGTCCGTCCAGCTTACTACTAAAGCTGGAAAGGTGAGGTTTTTTGTGTTTTGATGACTCATTGGGCATTACTGCGGCGCTACGACCGGGGTGTGTCTACCGTGCAGTTGTGCACTCTAATTTGGGGAATATGGCACATGGACCCCATTGCCGGATGCCCCACAGATCAGCGAAACGAAGTACAAAGACAGGAGTAACTAGTTACACAGAAATATATTTTGACAGAGAGATATTCCCTTTGTAAAGAAATATAAAATTCTTTTATATTACAACATTATACATAAGAAAAATCAAGGGGAATATATATAACATATATAATTATAAAAACAGAGTTTTTTTAACACAGTATAGATGAGTTGGTGATGATGGTGTGCCTGCCATCTTGCAATATAGGCCATCTGATTTATATCTGATGGATAGGAAGGAAACTATGGGAAATTTTGGAAAAAGGTACCCACACACCTCTCCACATTTGCAAATAAGGCCTTCCCTCGTTCATCCTTTCTCTCACAAGATAAAATACTCATACAAATGCATCTTGATGTTACGTGCAACGCACGAGCATTATGGGGGTTCAGCTGAGAATATAATACTCAGACAGGCTCATGGTTCTGGACTTTGGGCCATAGTCCGGTGGGCCTGCATGTTTAGGGGCTCATGTGTTCTACCTCAGCACATTTCATATTGCAAACAATTTGTACGACGCTGGTTTTAGATGCTGTCGCAAGGCGAATGCACAAAATTGAATAAAGCACGACAACTGTTGGAATGAAATCGAACGACTGTTCCTAACTAGCAATCAGAGTTCCAATTCTATCAACGATATACTATGTGATAAATAATACTGTCGTACTACTTATACACAAAGGACACTTGTTTCACCATGCCTGATTATTACATCAAAATCTCTCGGAGGATAGATCAGTTCGGCAGTTGCACGCTGCTACTGAAGAATTTCAAAGTTGATTTGGACCAGCTCTCCTTGCCGAGAAAGTTCAATTTTGACATCACCCCCTACCGCAAGATATGATTTAGATTTAAACCTTGACCATCCTTTAGCATCAATCATCATGAGACCATCCTTTGTACTTACGGTATATTGAGCAGGTTCATTCACACCAAGGCTGCGCATGGTAAGAGAAACTTGGCCACGGTCGCCCGGATTGTTGAACGACTCCCTCGTTGCTCTAGGAATTCTCTGTTTGCAAACAAGAAGACATACACAAACAGTTAGATCAACACAGTGAATCATGTGAAACAACATGGAAAGAAAAAAACGAAGCACTTGGGCGGCTAATGCTACCAAGAAGGTAGACATGTCGGTTTTTGTAAGGACTTTGCTATATGAAATGCGAACTGCAGCCCAATTTGTTGCTGTTGCAACTGCTCGTTCTATTGCCGCTGCATGGGCCGGAGCAGATGCAAGTGCAAGTGTTGGTGCAGGTGCCGAAGTCGTTGCTGGTGCCCATGCCGGTGCGACTAGTAGTGCCGCTGTTGCTGCCGGAGATGGTGCTCCTTGTAGAGCTGGTGCCGGTGTCGGAGAAGGTGCCGGTGTCGATGCCCGATCCTCTGGTAGATCAGCCTAATCCTCTGACGTGGTCGGTGCTCAATCCTCAGCTGGATCGGTGTCTTGCTGCCCTTTATCGGTGCTAGAAAGCGCGGTGCTCGATCCGTTCTTGAAGGTGGTACCAATGTGCGAGACAAGCGGCGATCGTATGCGATGCGCTATGATCAGCTTTCGAACTTGACTAGGCTCCCTGACCGTGATCCAGTTTTTTTCTTCATTTCTTTTAAACGTGAGAAGAACTAATTGTGGCGTGTTTGTTAAGCCAAACTGCAGTTCATCATAGGGATTCAGCTTGTACTCAGACAACAGAGTGATCCAATTTTTTCCAGTAATATAAGTGATGGACAGTGCCTTCATTACTGACACGACATAAGAAGTGAAACCTGCAAAAATAGCCATCGTAGAGAAAACCAAACGGTTTATTCTGTGATGAATGTCACATGACAAAACCTGCATCGTAAAATTGCATGAAAAGAAAGAAAACATGACATTAAATCAATAAGATTTAGATAGTAAATCAATAAGATTTAGATAGTAAATCAATAAGATTTACTTGATGTGACACGAGTGAATCGTTACCAGGAAATCACTATGTTGAAGTACTAACGAGAAGATTGATCATCCAACTACGCGTGGCATGCAGGCCCCTCGCCTACGCCCACAAGCAGGACAATCCAATGGTCGTGACAAATCGTATGGACTGAACATCCATGGGACTGGAAATCCTGGTGGGTGCGATAAACCCTGCAATGCATACAGATTTTGGAGTGTAACCATAATTGATAAACCATCCTCACAAAAAAGATGATCCGGATACTTCAAAATATACAGACTGAATTGAGTGGACATACATTAACATAGATTGTTCTCAAGACTCACCACACACCAAAAGCGCTAGTACTAAACAATACAGGGTTCACAAACACAAATCAAGTACTAAACAATAGTACTTACTACAGACAAGCAAAGTTGCACTAATTAAACTCTACAGACTATTTCTTATCACCGACCTACGGGATGAACCCCGCATAACTGACTAGGCATGGACTTCGTGAGAGATGTCTACCTGCACCATCACCATCTCGTCAACCTTGGAGAACCTAATAAAGTGGTCTTTCCACTCATAAACATGACGATGAAGACAAGCCACATCAGATTTGTCGGCAAGCTTTACAAGAACCACAACCTTCGTAATCGAAGGCACAACTAGGAAATTGTTGTGGTCAAGTACAACCTCGAGAACACGCCTGACAACAATGCTACAGGAAAACACTAGTTCAGGACACATGGCGACAAGGACACAGCAGATGGATAGTTTAGCAGTAGAACTCATCCTCAGGTCTTCCAGTTCACACGGCATGACTTCGAGAACTTCATCTCCACCACGGACCTGGTTCTAATTCAAACAGAAACCAAATATTTTATTACTACCTCCATTCAGAAATATAAGATGATTTTCGATATTATACTCCATATATGACTACATATATGCACATGAATGAGTGAACAAAGACTCTAGAACATGTATTCAAAGGCATGAGAGAAGAGGGATTACTTGCAATATCCATAACACAAGTTACTGAGGCAAATATACCCTCTTCAAAGGTAGCATTGATGTTCATAAAGTAGTTGAAAGTAATCTATAAGAAATCAGTGTCAACCTCTCGCGTGTTTCGGTCAAAAGAGGAATTTAGAACCATCATTTGGCACGCAAAAATCACATGCAAGATCACCCAGAAAGTTGTACTACTAGTACTAGTACTGCGCGTTAGATGAAAAAACACGATCAAGATCGAGAAAAAGATCGTCAAGAAGAGATATTACCTGTACTTCCTTAATGAGGGATCCCGGAGAGGGGGGCTTGGATAGGGCGATGGCTTTGAGCTTGTCTGCGGTAGTCTCGGCGGGGTGCTTGCGCTTATTCGTACCATGAGCCTCGACGGTTTTGGCCAGAGCCATAGACATCACTTTGGCCGGTGCTCCAGCGTCCACCAAGAAACTGTCAAATAGAAATAAAAGAAAAGAAACCATAATCACAACCCCAAAAGAAGAACAGAGAGGGAGTTATAGGATCAGTCTCGGGGTTGCAAGACTCGGCCTTGGCCAGAATCAACACCATTGATGTGCTCACCTTTCCTTCTTTGGGAGAGAAGAACAATGGCAGAAGCAGGTCGGGGTTTTCTTGAAGAAATGAGGAATGAGATGAGGGAGAAGTGAGTGTGGGTTTCTTCAAGAGAGGAAGCTGAGAGAGAAGAGTGAAATGATGGTTGCTTCGTCCGTCCAACTTACTGCTGGAAAGGAGATTTTTTTGATTTGATGGCTCATTGGGCATTACTGTGGCGCTTCGATCGGGGTAGTCTACCGTGCAGTTGGGCACTCTACTACGGAGTAATTTAGTGAATGACTGGTGGACCTCGATGCTGGCTGTCCCACACGTCGGCGAAAGTGAGTAGCAAGGTTCCCGACGACCATGGAGGAGGATCCGCACGGTAGAGCGTGTCCACTGTTTTTTGAAGAAAAAAATGATTACAGCAAGTGTTTCCACTCTTACGACATAGGAGTGCGAAACACGGTAGCCACTTGAACATACACAGTGCTCTTACAACTAGGCATGTGCAGTGGTTCATATGTCGGTACTACATAATCTTGTTGCTAGTGTAGTAAGATATGACGATAACAAATGATGTTGTGCGCATGTCAACTATATGAATAGTAATGTAGTAACATAGTACCGCTTTTTCGACTGTCCGGTCGAGAATGAACAGTGAGATCAATGTTAACAGAACTAGGTCTACATCGCACGGAGAGTACGGTGCTACAGTACTCCATGAAACATGAACCATATGAAGCACAAATTAGTGTTAGGCAGGGTGTATGAAGGGTGCACGGGATGGGAGCAAAAGTTCCCTTCTCGACCCACTTCTGGGTGTTTGGCAGAGCGCATGAAGGGTGCATGAGTCCACACTAGTAGGTTAACACAAATACACAAAGAGGGAACAACTATATTGAGATGAGAATGCAATCAAACACACCCACACGCTTTGTGCTACAGTGACTGATCTGCACCGTCTGAGTTTGATCCAACGGTCATGTTGCGCTGAGACATGGACATGCCTATTCAGAGGGTGCCTAAACACCACCGAGGTTCCTCTGCTTCTTGAGGCATACGATATTGGTGATGCAGGGTGCAACCGCCCGCATAGCCCGCTCCCGGTCGAGGGAGCCAGCTCGTCAAAGATGGCGTCCAATGGCACGAATGGATTTCGGTGATGGAGCCCTGAGAGGATTCACCCCGCAACGGCGACGGCAGCCCGCAACCCCTCCTTGTCGAGCTCCGCCCCCACCATCGCGCGGAGATGGCTCAACTCCTCGGAGATTGTAACGCCCCGGACACACCTGCCGGTGGTCGTTACTCCTGGCGGGATCTAGACTGGCCCCACAGATCAATACTAGTCTTTTCTACACACTTTGTCCTCACTCGTGCGCACCCGGGAGCAACTTCCCGGTCGGTCACCCATCCTGAAACTACTCCAAGCTGAGCACGCTTAACTTTGGAGTTACGTCCGAATGGGCTCTGGAAAGAAGAATTCCTTATTGATATGAGTAGTATATCATCCCTAATAAGCGAGGCTATCACATACACCCCGGTCGGAGGAACCGACGTCCTCGTCAGCCACGAGAACATTCCCTCTTGGCACATCGTCGTGCTTCGATCCCGCACATGTGCCATGCCGTGTGCCAAGACGGGTCGGTCGGCTCTGATACCAACTTGTAACGCCCCGGACACACCCGCCGGTGGTCGTTACTCCTGGCGGGATCTAGACTGGCCCCACAGATCAATACTAGTCTTTTTTGCACACTTTGTCCTCACTCGTGCGCACCGGAGCAACTTCGGTCGGTCACCCATCTGAAACTACTCCAAGCTGAGCACGCTTAACTTTGGAGTTCTGTCCGAATGGGCTCCCGGAAAAGAAGGAATTCCTTATTGATATGAGTAGTCTATCATCCCTAATAAGCCAGGCTATCACAGAGATATAGGTGAAGAAGGAGACTAGGTCAGGAAGCCACAACTCATTGAAGTCGCCGGGGTGGTCAAACGGGTTTAGCCCGACGACCGGCATGGTTGTGCTAGCACGACGGTAGGCATCGCGCATCCGCAACACGTGCGTGGCAACTTGGTCCACCAAGTGGCTGAGGTGATCCTGGACCTCATCACGATCGGCCCGCTCGCGCTCCAGCCGCCCCCCTGACGGCCTATCATATCTCCTGCTTTTTGCTGCAACGTCGTCGACACCTCGAGCATCTTTGTGGTGGACGCCTGCCGCTTTTGAAGCTCCATGAACTCCCACACATAACGGAGGAGCATGGCACTCCTCTCCTCCTTGAGCTCACGGAGATCCACGTCAGCTCCGCATCCTTGGCCTGGAGCTCCCGTGTCAGGTGCCTCACCTCAGACTTCGTGATCTGCTGCGCCGCCATGGCACTTGGTAGAAGCAATGGGGAGAGGAAGCAAAGGGGGCGAAACGGCTGAAAGTCAATGCAATCTACGGGAAGGTGGAGGGAGCCAGCCTAGGAGCAGAGAATCTTTTGGTTTTCACCATGGGAAAACACCAGTCGACGACTTATCACATCAGGGAGTAGTGGGTCTTACAGACGGAGTCATCATGACTAATTGCTGCCGCGCCTGCTCCCGTCAATCAAAAAATTAAAAATCTTGCTGTGCCTGCTCCCTTCAATAAAAAAAAAAAATTAAAAATCCTGCCACACCCAAACACCAGAGCAACGCCGCAGTGGATATTTAAATTTACCTGTCGGCAAGGAGATAAAAAAAGGGGTGAAAAAACAAATGTGGTGGCGGCCTAGCTAATCGGTCGCACTAGCCCAACTAGCTAGCCTCCGTGCTTCACTGATGTATTCGGCGGGAAAGGTGGTCTTTCGTGATTTGACGACTCATTTACTTGCTTGGCGCTTCTGACGAGGAGGACCCGTAAAAGCAGCGATGGGCGTCCCACACCCAGCAAGGAAGAATATATGCGTGCACCACCCGGGAGGACCCCGAAACCGCGTGGTAGGGTGTGCCACGTCTCGGCACGGAGGAAAAATGTGCGTGTAAAAATATACTATATCAGACATAGTACCTATGGTTCGACCTCGGGACCCAGCCAGTCGGTCGAAAACACCCCACTAGCCACACAGCTTCATCATGCTAACGTGGCACGGAGGATAGGTGTGGTTAGCTCCGTCTCGACCAGCCACAACGTCTCTTGTTCTAGGCGATTCTTCTATTTTCCAAGATTTTTTTAGTTATAATAACACCACGGCAAGCTAGCGCCGGTCTTCGTGTGTGCCTGTGGGTCTAAAGGTTAGACGATGGAGAGGAGAGAGAGATCGCAGACCTGGAACCCACGAGTAAGTGAGTCAACGGTCATGCACGTGTTGACGAGGCACTCCCTCTACTCTACTCAACGTAATACTGTATAAAATCAAATTATGGGACAAAGCCAACAACCGTTGTTGTTTCAGGCTATCGACTTATGCTTTGTAGTCTAGGTTGCCAGTTAGAATCTCGTCTTTCAGATTTGTTAGTTTTAGGTCCAAATTTGATTAATGACAAGTGGGACCCCCGTGTGTTGTTTCGATATTTTAGTGTAGGATGTTTTTTTTGAATGAACACTTTGCGCAGTTAGACAAGTAACGACACGAGTTACACATATTTTGCAAGTTTGCGAACAAAAATGACAGCGGCATAGAATATCACATCCACCCCGCAGCTTAGATGCTATGGTGATACGAGTTTTTACATCGTTGGAAGTGAGATCCAATGGCTTGGGAGTAGTCTTTGTAATTATGCACAATTTCCAAACTCTCCAAAGTTTTTTCTGCAAATAAGACATTCAGGCCTCGTGTGTGCCACTGCATCTTGGATCCAACGGCTCCCGTTTGCGCATATTAGGTGCTCCCTGTAGCTTAATTAGCCGCTGCGGTGATACGAGCATATAGGTCGTATGATCTGTGATCAAATGGCACATGCGTAGTACTTGTACTTCTTGTGCAATTCCCAAACTCTCTCAGCCGTATATTGTAAAAACATTCAAACCTCCTACTGTGGGCTGTTAGATCTCCGTGAACTCGTTTCACCATAGAATCTACGGTGCGGGAGCACCTCATATTCTCCCATGCGAGAAAACATCAGGTGCTCTTGCAGCTTGGATGCTATGGTGATACGAGCTTCGAGCTCGTTTGATCTGATATCCAATGGCATCTGAGCAGTCTTTGTGCTTGTAAGCAGTGGCTGAACTCTTTGGGGGCTTTTCTGCAAAAAACCAATCGAGCCACTGAGGAGTTGTTGGGTCACAAATCCAACGGTTTCGAAGAGCTTGTATCACCAAAGCATCTAAGGTGTGGTAGCACATGATATTCTTACATACAGGAGAATATGATGTCCTCCTTCATCTTAGATGCTATGGTGATACGAGCTTCGAGGTTGTTGGATATGGGATCCAAGTGCATCTATGTAGTTTTTGTACAAATTGTGTGCAATTCTCAAACTCATTAAGGTTTCGTGTAAAAATATTAAGACATCGTGTGAGCTGCTATATCTCAGATCTACTAGCTCCAAGCAACTCATATCAGCATATAGCATCTAAGGTGTGGGGGCACATGATATTCTCCCGGGGAGGAGGGGGTGTGCCGGGGGAGAGCTGCCCGCCGCGGACACCTATGGGGCCGGGGCCCCTTGTCTGTGCGGTACGAGGGCGGAGGGAGCACAGAGAGCAGATCGAGGCGAGCACGCGGGCAGTCTTTACCCAGGTTCGGGCCGCGATGGACGCGTAAAACCCTACTCCTGCCTTGGTTTGTATTGGGCTCGGGAGCTTGAGGATCTACAGTAGCAGCTACACCGAGCGAGAGTTGCAAAGGTTGCCCCTCCGAACTAGCCGAACCCCTCCCACGTTGTGCATGGGCCTCCTTTTATAGTGCAAGGGGTCACCGACAGGTGTCAACGTAGGAGAAAGGGTAAAAATGTAAAAGAGGTGGTAGTTGGAGCAGTCTTGGGAACGGTGAAGCTACGGTCGTGAGCGATGGTCGCTACCTACTTTGTGATGGGGACAAGGGCATTTAATGCCCGTCGCCGTCGACCCAAAAGCTCCGCCCTTGTGTCTCCGTGCGCCACGGCGATGGATCCACCACCGTGAAGTGCCACCGTGTCCCCAGGCTGCCTGACCATCCGCCACGCGTCCTGGAAGGCCCAGGCGACGCGTGGGGTGATGAGCCTGGAGCGCGGCACCTGCGTAACTCTCCGGCAAGCACCTTGCCGGGTCTTGACTTTGCGGGCAGGGAGCTTGCGGGCTCTGTAATTTGTCGCTTCCGGGCCCTTGCCGACGCATATAGCGCCGAGGCGTGTCTTCTATGATGTAATCTTCTTGTCTTCTGGCGTGCTCCTCTTGCGGGGCCTTGCGTGAGTGATGTAACCTTGAGCACGAGCGGCCTTCCCGACAAGCTCCGCTTGCCGGGTCTCGATCTTCGTCTTGTATACCGTCTTTGAATGGTTTGACATGGGCGGGGAAGGTCTTGGCGAAAGCGCGTGGTAAACCCTGCCGGAAGCTGCAACCGCCCGTGCACAAGTTGAAGTCCGAGGTACCCCTACCTTAGTACATCGACAGAGCCCCGGCCTGGGCCACACACAGTGCCGAAGCGCTGTTGGGCAGGCCCAAAAGCAGACGGGCACACGCGCCCACGGCGCGTCGAATCCACTTCCACCTGCCGCATCCCGTAGCACGCACGCGTCGATTGCGGCGTCGTGGGGGCGTGGGCGGCGGCAGGCGATCTTTAGGGCATCCACCCCGTGGTCGTGGTGCGGCGAGGTCACTTCACCCGTCGCTCGGCCCGCTTTTTCGCCACGCGGCCCTCATGCATGGGGGGGTCGGGCGGCGAAGGTGGGAGACCGAGCCGTCACAGGCGGAGATGGCGAGTCGGCCCGCTCCTCCGCCTCCTTGCTTCCCGATTGGCGGGCGGGCGGTTGAGCCCCACCTCGCCTTTAAAAAAGGCGGAAGGGGAGCACAATGGACTCACACTTCCTCTTCTCTCTTCGTCTTGACTTCCGTTCTTCTTTACGCCATGGAAGGAGGAAATCCTAGTTCTTGACGGTGGCAGCGAGGGTCGCCTCGGCAGCGACTTCTCCCTATCCTGCACCCGTGGCGGCGGAGCCGGCCACGAGGGGGAGAGGGAGGGGGCGAGGCCGCGGACGAGGCCGAGGGCGTGGTCGAGGCGGTCGGGGGAGAGGCGGTCGTGGCGACGTGCCTCCCCCGTCTCCTCTGGCGGCTCCTTTCCTCGGCGGTCCATCTTGGAGCGATCCTGGGAGTTCTTCATCAAGCTGCGCCCGGCGCCTCGTCGCCGCCTCCGGCTGCCGGCCCGTTCATGGCGCGATGGAACCGGATCCGCCCGAGGTGATGGAGTTGCGCATGAGGGCTGTGGGATCAGCGGCACTCGAGTGAGTGTCGTGTCCCCAGCCCCGGCGTGATGTGCCGACCGAGGGTGGAAGGCGTTCGCCCGCATCCACAGCTTGGCGGGGGTTTACCCTCCATTTCAAGTTAATGGAGGCGACCTTCGCCGTCAAGGTCTTGGGATTCGGGACCCGGCGAGATCTTTGTGTGGACAGCTCCTCCGATAGCGAAGGTCCTCCTCGGCGAGAGGACGAGGAGGGGCGGCAGCGGCGGCACGAGGATGGCGGGTCCGACTAGGCGTCGGATCTGCCTCGGCGCCACCGGGCGACCCCATCATCCGGTCGCCGCCTTGAACTCCCCCGGGGCCGTCTCCTTGGGCGGTGGCGTGGGAGGCTGCGGAAGAGGAAGAGGGGTGGCGGCAAGGCCGTCAAATCGAATACGAGGCGAGGAGCCCTCGTCGAGTCTTGACGTCCCACCACCTCGTCTTCAAGCTCGCCTCCGGCGCCTCCGTCTCCGCCAAGCTCTGGCGGCCCCGGAAGTTCTCTTGGTGTCTTCTGGCGCCGTAGCTCTCCTAGGCTCCCTTTTGCCCTTCCGGCAAGCTTCTCTTGCGGGTCCTCCTTGACCTAACTCTGAGCAGAGAAAGCAGGAGAGGAATTACGGGCATCTTATCTTCTAATTTGTAAGCCCTTGGGCCTTAGTTGCATTCAAAATATGTAATCCTCTCTATCATGTTTTTCATCCTCTATGGACTTGTACTAAACTAGGATGTTTTTAATGAAAAGGGGGCAGCTTGTCGGACCGAGTCTTTTACTTGACTTCGTGCCTTGTATGTTCCCATCCCTCGCTCTCGGGGAGCTTGCGGTGCGAACACGCTTCTTGAGTCTTGGGACATCAGCAGCCACCTGGCGGTGTTGCTTCCGGCAAGCAACCTTGCGGGCGATTCAGCGCACTTGTGTTTGTTGAGCGAACTCGAAAAGCGAAAACAAGGCGCGACACTTATCGCAGCTCACTTAAATCGTTGAGCGTGCTCGAAACAAACCAAGGGCGCAAGCGGGGCCACGACAGCTCCTCCGACACAGGTTTTACAAGGCACGCTCGTTCAAAGACGCAGCCCCGCTTTCCCCGGTCCATGAGGGGATGCATGACGAGGGATGAAAAACTTATCTGATTCCGCAGCTTTTCGGTGTTATTATCCCGGCCGGGAAGGAATCTTGGCGCTAGCCCCCGGCAACTCTGGCTCCGCTAAAATCCAGGTGCTGGTGTGCTCTTCTGGTTTCTCCTTGTTGCTGTAATTTCAGCCATGAAAACAGCTGAGATAGGTCTGCAACAGTTTCATTATTTACATGCATATGTATATAAACTCTTTCTGTGCGGCTTTGCAATACGATGCCATGCCTTGCCCTTCGTATGTTTATACTCTACGCTGCTAGGGAACTTGCCGGCAAGGGGCCCTTGCCGCGAGCGCTGAGTGCTGAACTCGAAGCAGCCCGCTGGCCAAAGTTTCACCGGCAAGCAACCTTGCCGCGGCTAGTCGTAACGCACTTAGCTTGCTGAGCGGACTCGAAAACGAAACAAGGGCGCGACACTTGTCGCAGCTCACTTAAATCGTTGAGCATGCTCGGAAACAAGATAAGGGTGCGGCTATCCACGGGTAGGTTCCTCTGCGCACAAGTTTCTCATACGAAGGGCATCTTACGGCAGGGCTTGCTACGTTACACCCTCTACTTTACACCCTTTGTCCGTTTTACCCTCGCTTCTAGGGAACTTGCGGCAAGGGCCCTTGCCGCAGCGCCGAGTCTTGAACTCGAAGCAGCCTGCTGGCTAAGGTCTTACCGGCAAGCAACCTTGCATGACTAGTCGCAACGCACTTAGCTTGCTGAGCGGACTCAGCGAAACAAGGGCGCGACACTTGTCGCAGCTCACTTAAATCGTTGAGCGTGCTCGAAAACAAAATAAGGGTGCGGCTATCCACGGGTAGGTTCCTCCGCGCACAGGTATTGCGTACAAAGGACGAACGTACGAGGGTCATAACATAAAAAAGCATGGAACTAAGGATTGCTCTGCACAAAAGCTCGGACAACTTAGCTTTTCCGTCTTCTGCGATCCGGCAAGGCCGCACTTCCCCCTTGATTCCCTCCCTTGTACGTTTTCACCCTCACGCTTCCAGGGAACCTGCCGGCGCAAACACACTTGCTGAGTGCGGAACATCAGCAGCCCGCTGGCGGTGTTGCCTCCGGCAGGAAGAACTTGTCGGGCTAGTTGCAGCGTGCCTTCATCGTTGAGCGGACTCGAAAAGCAGATCGGGCGAACTTAGCCACGATTAAACCCCTATCGCGCAGTTCTCCATACAAGGTACGAATTTTCAGGGAATATAACTCAAAAGTTTGAAACTGGCTGCTTTCTTTGCCCTACTGGCCGGTGGAGCTCGATGGCACGTCCTCGACGGCGGCGCAGCACTCCGGAGAGGTGCGCTTGCCGGAGCAGGCACCAGAGCTGTTCTTGCCGGGCTTAGTCTTTGGCTGGTCTGTCTTTGCTTCCTCGCACTTGCCGGTGGAGCTCGATGGGACGTCCTCGACGGCAGCGCAGCACTCCGAAGAGGTGCGGTTGCCGGAGTGGGCCCCAGAGCACTTGCCGGACTTGGTCTTCGTCTTCTTCCCGCAGCACTCCGGAGAGGTGCGGTTGCCGGAGTGGGCCCCAGAGCACTTGCCGGACTTGATCTTCGTCTTCTTCCCCCCGGGAGCTTCAGCGGCAAGTGTATTCTTGTCGGCCGCAGCTGCCGCATCCCGGTAGATCTTGTCGGCGCAGATAAGCGCATCCTTCTTGTCGCCATGGGCGGTGATGGCGCTTATCGGCCCGGCATCTTGAGTACGCTAAGCATAATGGGAAGCTGCCATGAACTTGGCGAGGCGGGACGGCGAGTATTCCATTGTATGGCAGCGGAATATCGGCGGCGTCGAAAGTGATCGCTTCGATCCTGAAATTGAGCTCCCGCCAAAGGTCACCGCGAGTGATCTTTCCCTTGGGCTTGCTCCGTCCGGGTTGATTCCTTGGAAAGAACCGGTCTCTTGAGCTCGCCATCTGGAATTTGGAGTTTCTTGATCTGCAGAGGAGATCAAGTTCAGCCCGGCCTCGCCGTCAACAAACATTTTGGTGACCTTGAGGTTGCGGATGGTGGGCGAGACCAGCATCGGCAAGCACCCGACCGCGGTGGTGCGGTCAGGGTGATCCTCATGATCAAAAATGATGGGCGTGCCGGACCATTTGAGGAACTGCTTGCGACTCCACGGGCGGCTCGCTGCATTCACCTCACGCACCTTGCTTTAGCTGGCGGTGGAGGTGTGCAGAGAGGCGCCACCGTCGACGCACAGGACCTCCGTGGCCTTCTGGAACTCCTGCTCGCTGTCATCCTCATCCTCCATGTCTTCGTCGTCGTCTTCTTCATCCTTGTCGCGGCCCGGGAGGTCGATCACCTTGCCGCTGCTTGGCCTTTGCAAGCGTCCTCCCGGCCATTGAGCGGCCGCTTCTTGCTCGGTTCTCCTCCGCCACCTTGGGCCTTCTCCTTGTCGCGCCTCTCGTACTCAGCTTTTTGCTGCTCGGCGAGATACTCGACGCGCTTGCAGTGGAGAGATCGTGGCCCTTAGTGCGGTGGAATTTGATATTGCTTGTCGGAGCCGTCCCGCTTGTCGGCTGCCGCTTCTGAGGCGAGCTCCTTGCCGCAGCCGCCAGCCTGTGTTTGCTTGGCGGGAGCCTCCTTGCGGACTTCTCGACGGCAAGCACCTCTTTCTTGTTCTTGTTTGGTTGCTCCGCCCGGCTCTTTCTTGCCGGGGTGGTGTCGTCATTGTCGCTTCCTCCGCGCAAGACATCCTCCCGGGAGTCTCCTCCCCTCTTCAGCGCGCACTTATCACCCGAGCATAGAGCTCACGACATCCCGAATCTTGGTCATCGCCATCTCTTCACGCATGCGGCGATTCACCGCGTTACGGTGGAACAGCGGCGATAACATGGCGAGGTGGACATCGAGGATGTTGTCTTTGTACACGGTGAAGCGTTGGATATACTTGCGCAGGATTCTCCTTCCCTCGGGCCAAAATGTGGAGATCGCTCTCTGGCCGTGGGGTTTGTGACCGCCCGATGAAGGCGCCAACAAACTGATGGCAAAGGTCGGCCCAGAAGAAATGGAGCCTTCCGGCAAGTGCATAAGCCAGAACGAGCGTTCGGCTTAAGCACGAGCGGAAATAGTTCGCCAGAATCTTCTCGTCGCGCCCGGCATCTGCACCGCGATGGTGTAGACACCGAGAAATTCCGAGGGTGCGTCTTGCCGTCGTATTTCTCGGTCGTCGGGCTTGAAATTCTTCATCTGGAGCCTTTGGGACGCCCGCAGCTTCGCGGGTGAACGCAGGGCAGCTTGCAGCGTCTGGCAGGTCGCTGGTTCACGGGCGCTTCGCGTCGGCAGCGTTCCAGCTCTACTGGTCGATTGTCGCCCGAGCTTCTCGGCGGCGCTCGATTGTGGTCCGGCGTCTTCTTATCGCCGATCGTTGAGGACTGGCGTTGATCCCGTCGAGCCCGCGGATCCGACGATGCCGTGGAGCCGTCGTCGGCGTTGTTCCATGGCGGCGTCTTTTGCTTCTGCGGCGGGGAGTGCACGGAGGTTGCACCCCCGGCGGTCTTGTCGCCGTCGGCCTTCGTCTTCTCAGCTTGCCGCGGCCGCGAGGTCGCCGGCTGCTGTGAAGAGTCGTTGTTGGCGAAGGCGACCAGGCTCCGGATGGTAGCCCTCCATTCTTCGGCCTTGTCCGCCGCTGGAGGGAAGTCGAGGAGCAGTTGCGCCCTTGCAAGCGCTTCTGCCGGAGTGGAGGGGAGCGGGGGCGAGCGGTGCGAGGAGCGGGATATGCTCGGACTCCTAACAACGTTAGAAGGAGCAAGGTCCTGCCCCGGCGCCTTCGCTTTGCTTGTGTCCGGACGGTGGTCGGAACATCCCTTGAGCCTCCGGTGTGTCCTTGCCCCAGCATGCGGATACCACCTCCCGTGGTATGGCGCTGCTGGGTTGTCGTGTGCTGAGATGGACGCGGTATGTCCACGGAGACCGAGGCACGGTCATCCGTCTTGTCCTTGGATCTGGTGGCGCCGCGAGTGTCCTCGCCGGCTACCACCCTTCCGACGGCGTCTCCTCCGCCCACCGTTGGCTCCGGTGGCGGCGGATGAGACGCAGACGGGCCTTCGACCTCCGAAGCCTTCTTCTTCGGGGCCATGGCGCAATTGTTGATGAAGTTGCTGATGAAACTGGAGAGGTTGATGAAGAACGCGCCCGCGTGAGCGCCGGATCAGGTCCGCGACAACCTCGACGCCCCTACCGGGCGCGCCCGAGATGCGGGAGAGCTGCCCGCCGCGGACACCTATGGGGCGGGGCCCTTGTATCTGTCTTGATGAGAGGCGGAGGGAGCCAGAGAGCAGATCGTCGGCGAGCACGCTGGCAGTCTTTACCCGAGTTAGACGCGATGGACGCAGAAACCCTACTCCCGCCTTGGTTTGTATTGGGCTCGGGAGCTTGAGGATCTCTGATGCAGCTACACCGAGCGAGAGTTGCAAAGGTTGCCCCTCCGAACTAGCCGAACCCCTCCCACGTTGTGCATGGGCCTCCTTTTATAGTGCAAGGGTCACCGGCAGTGTCAGCGTGGGAGAAAGGGTAAAAATGTAAAAGAGGTGGTAGTTGGAGCAGTGCGGGAATAGTGAAGCTACGGTCGTGAGCAAAGTGGTCGCTACCTACTTTGTGATGGGGACAAGGGCATTTAATGCCCGTCGCCGTCGACCCCAAAAGCTCCGCCCTTGTGTCTCCGTCGCCGCGGCGATGGATCCACCACCGTGAAGTGCCACCGTGTCCCCAGCTGCCTGACCATCCGCCGCAGCGTCCCCTCGAAAGGCCCAGGCGGGCGTGGGCTGATGAGCTGGGCGCGAGCACCTGGCGTAACTCTCCCGGCAAGCACCTTGCCGGGTCTTGATTCTGCCGGGCCGGGAGCTTGCGGGCTCTGTATTTGTCGCTTCCGGGCCCTTGCCGGACGCATATAGCGCCGAGGCGTGTCTTCTATGATGTAATCTTCTTGTCTTCTGGCGTGCTCCTCTTGCGGGGCCTTGCGTGAGTGATGTAACCTTGAGCACAGAGCGGCCTTCCGGCAAGCTCCGCTTGCCGGGTCTCGATCTTCATCTTGTATACTTCGTCTTTGAATGGTTTGACATGGGCGGGAAGGTCTTGGCGAGCACGTGGTAAACCCACGCGCGGGAAGCAAGCAACCGCCCGTGCACAAGTTGGGGTACTGAGGTACCCCTACCTTAGTACACCGACAGGGTGCACAACCAATCGGTGTTTGGGAGGGTGGGGAAAATATAATCTAAACAATCCTAAACAGAGCTTCACAATTTAATCTAAGGTCGAGGGGTTAACCCCTGATAATGTACATAGATCCGCTTAAACACAACATTTTCATGTACTATAGTACTAGACTGAATATTCATGTTTCAGTTTCCCATTCATTTTAAATATTGAATTGAGGACAATGATGTCTTACATTTTTCTCCCTTCGTTCCTAAATATTGGTCTTTTTAGAGATTTCAAATGGACTGGCACATACAGATGTATATAGACATATTTTAGAGTGTAGATTCACTCATTTTGCCATGTATGTAGTCACTTGTTGAAATCTCTAAAAGACTAATATTTAGGAACATAAGTAGTATTTTTGAATTCGTGTCATACATGCATTGTTTGGAAAAATAGATGCACTATACTTATTGGATTGTTGTTGTGTTCGTGGGTGTGTCTGTGTGGTCATATGCTTGATACATACAAAGTTTGCTCACCACCATATTGTTCATCTTTTAAATTTGAATTTGCAATGAAAAACTTACAAGGGATATCATGAAATGTGAAATCCATGTTGAGATCACTATATCACAAACTCACTCTAATTCAAGAACTCATCATAAATCAATTACCATGTTGAGATTACTATTTGCAAGGAAAATACGGGCATTGTAATACACATAGATTCGTTCGGCAATTTAAAAGATTCCTTTCCTATTCTAGAATGGTAGGACCCAGCGGCGTACCATCCAAACGTTGGCTCGTGTTGATCCTAAAAAAACCGTGCTCGTGTCCTTCTGGTGGCTTGCGTGGTATGCACATTAGGCAACCCCAACTAGTCGAGCCTCCGTGTTTCGAGTCAAAATATCTGGCGGCCAGAATTCCAGCCCTAGGAAATTCCCCTCATGTCCCTGGTCCATAATGACTACCGATGAACAATGGAGGGATGCTTTAGTAACTAGACAACATTACCTACCATGTCGAGCATGGTTCAATGCCCTCGGTCGCCGCTCCCCAAGGTCACCCATCAACTGCATTGCCTAGTACTACTACTAATACACTAGTATGAGCACAGAATTGAGCCCGTTTGTTCGTGCCTAGTAATTGAGTTCATATAGCAGGCAATGCACTCGTACAGAGGGATTATCCTTTTACTCTGCATATATAAATTGTCTGAAGTCTAACTAAGCAAAATGTTTGACCAAATCCTTTCTTAAGAAATACAACAGGACAGATGTATCGCTTGAAAATTTATTGCATGACGCAGGTTATGATATTGTTTCGAATCCTGAATTTTAAATTTCAAAAAATCCAAAAGTGACCAGAAATTCATGAAACTGAGCATGGTCACGTGATATGGCACACATATTCATTCGTAATTTTTTTCTTAAATTTGAGACAAGTTGCAAAAATGAAGAGCCAAGGTATTTTGGAACAAAGACCTGTCACGTTAAGGCGAACGCTTTCACTATTGAAACCGTGGGCGTTTACGTGGCGCCACGAGTCCTGCTTCTCATCGGCAGGTGCCATCCGAGCAAGCGTGTGGGTCGACGGGAGGCGTGCGAGCAGACCGCTGCGCCGGCTGACAGGGAGGCGTGCGAGCAGACCGCTGCATAGGCTCACCGGGAGGCGAGCCCTTTGACCAGGCTCCGCTACCCACCTTCGTCCCAACTGCTCCCACTTTTAATGTCGTCGGTGCCACAGTTTAAAATCAACCCCGCACTACCCGCTATTGCTACAATATTCTCTCTTCCTCTCCGATTCTCCTGTCGTCTACCTCCAACCAGCCTGACCTAAACATATGCCATGTCGCATCACGATGGTCTGCCCTTAGTCTTCTAGTATCCTAAGGAAGACACCCAGTCGGAGTCTCAAGAACATAAGGCGCTTTGGGACGAGCTTGAACCGTCCTTGCGGGAAGACGCCGCGCCTGTCCCCGCTCCCGTTCCGGTTCCTGTCGCCCCGACTGCGCCAGTGCCCATACCCGTGGCATTGATGGGCTGGGAGCCGCACATTGTCGCCGAGCTTGATGCCACAGGGTTCCATGAGGTCCCTACCGACTTTCACGCGCCCGTGCACCTGCCAGCGCATGCGCCTGCGCGTGCACTGATGCGTACGCCCGTGCCGGTGCCTATGCAACTGCCAGCGCATGCGCCTGCGCATGCACTGACATGCGCACCTATGCCGGTGCCCATGCACACGAATGTCTCCGCCGCGCCATTGCCAGCGCCTGTCCCTGCGAAAGTGCCAGTGCCCCCCTCAGCGGCATGGATTGCCGCCATCGACCGCTTCATTGCACCAATGCCAGTCGCCTCCTCCCGCCAGTTGACTCGCTCTTGGAGACCGAAGTCCAGAACATTGTGGCCTTCCTTGAAGCTAGGGCCAACGTCTAGGAGTACGCCAACAATGGTGCAATACACCGCCATCACCATCGCCGTCTCCGTTGGTCAGTGGCCTGACGATACGCAGAGCATGGCAGAGGAGCCGCTGCCCACTGCAAGACACCGCCGCCACCGCCGCGTAATCTTAATTTGCCATGAAAAACGTTCGGATTGCCATGCTTAAAATCCGAAAGTTTATCATTTCTGTTTATTTTAGATCGATCGTCGTATGAATGTGAAGTCAGAGTCAGACTGAATGAAATCTATGGTTTGATCGATTGAATGTTCTGCTAGAGCCGTATCAAACTAAATATGAAACGTCATCAAGCCACATGTATTCTTTCTCGTCCAACGACCTAGACTGCTTCAATGTCAAGCGCTCAACATGTTTAGCGTGCAGTTAATTTCATGCCAAAAATAGTGCTAATCACATAATAACACGCAAATAATATCCTACTTAATATCCACATGCACTTAATATACTTCCAAATTAACGTGCATTGCACGTACACATTGACTAGTGCTACTAGTACGTGAAACTGGTGCTGTAACTTGTGAACGCGTCCAGATATGGTCAACGGCAACATCGCCCACGAGTTCTTCGTGTTTGCCCGTGCGTCTAAACACAGAAGAGGAGGAGAGAGAGAGAGAGAGCATACATGGAACCCACCAGTAAGTGAAGGCAAATAGTACGTGCTAACGTGCCGGTCCCACTAATGTACTAGAAATAATATTACATGTTATCCATTAAATAGGCTGTGGTACTATAAAAACATTATATGAACAAAGGGGGGTACAACAAACATTGTTGTTCTACATATGTTGCCTATTGACGTACGGCTTGAAGGCCCTGGTCGGATGTTCGATCTTCGTCCTTTACTTTTTAATTTGTATATGGGTCCAAATTTGTTTCATGACAGGTGGGCCCCTCGGTGTGTAGTTCGTAGCACTTTAATTTGTGGGTCGAAATTTGTTCCATTCCAGGTGGACTATTGGTGTGTAGTTTTGTAGCTTATTTTTAATAATTAAAGAGAACAACAAAGTTTTTTGCAATAATACCATGGTGCAACGTTGAAGCGAGAAAAGACGTGCGATAGAGCGATGAGCGAGCTAGAGGGAAATCAACTGGGGGAGGTGAGGGGGTTGCAATGGTGTTTGGAGTAGTTGTGGGCCGAATGCTACAAAAATATAATCTACACCCACCGGAATAAATGCCTACACAAAATAATCCAAGGTTGGAGTCCTCCTCGCAATGTAAATAGCTCCGGCTTTGTGGGGGATGGAGAGGTAGCTTCAATGTGTGGAAGATACGGCGTGAGAAAGCGAGGTCAATCGAGGGACATATAGATAGAGAGACAAAGTGAGTGTGGTCCGACATTCATTGAAAATATATATATGCTCTGGAGAGATATTGTCCGATTTAGCTTTTGGGAAGGGTGAGGGGTGTAAGATAGAGCTTGAGAGATGATCCAGTCACAAACATGTAGATATAGTTTGTGCGTGGGAAGAAGCAAGGTCAATCGATTACATATATAAAGGGAGAGAGATTGAGAGAGTGTGGGTCGTCGTGCGATCGAAAGAGTGAGACGGGTTGCAAAGAGTGACCTAGATAGACAATGTACGTGAGAGAGTATACAATATAAATATGTCGAATTAGGCTCAAACATGGAGATATATCATTTGTGTCTGAGAAAGAGCAAGGTCAATCGAGAGAGAGAGAGAGAGAGAGAGAGAGAGAGAGATTGAGAGAGAGAGAGATTGAGAGAGAGAGATTGAGTGAGCGTGGCCTGCCATGAGGTCGAAAGAGTGGGGGCAGCTTGGATGGACTGACCTAGATAGACAATCTGCGTGAGAGAGTATAGAGTGTGTCGATCGAGGCCGAAACAGGGAAATATATCATTTGTGTGTGAAAGAAAATGAGGTTAATCGACACTCAGACAAAGAGAGATAGATTGAGCGAGTGTGGCCTGCTGTGCGGAAGAAAGAGTGAGACAGTCTCGAGAGAGTGACCTAGATAGACCACGTGCATGCGTGCGCACGAGAGGTTGGGGGGCTAGATAGGCAATGCATGTATCTAGCACGAGAGGGTGGGAGGAAGGGAGAGAGCTCGACATGGGGTGCAATGGGGGTGTGTGAGGTAAATACATTTGGTAACAGTGTGGAAAAAGGGGGTTGTGTAGTTGAGAGAGTTAGAGATCGAAACATGGAGATAAAGAATGAACGTGTGTCGGAAACCAATAGCTTCCTAAGGTGGTTAGGAGAGGAAGATTGACCGATACATGAAGTATGTAGCGTGTGTGCCGGGGGCAGGGCTAAAAACAACATTTGAATTTAGATAGTACGAGACTTAATATCGATGTTTCAATTCGGTGTACATTGTAAGATTTGAACTAAGGACCATGCATATGGGTAATTATTTCGAATTCGTGCCATACTATGTTTGGAAAAGTTGACATTGACTCGATTGTTGTGCTATTTTGTTGGTCATATGTTTGAATCCATCCAAATTTTTTCTCACAACCATGGTGTTCATCATATACATATGAATTTGTATTAGAAAAGTAGCGTGGATACAGTGAAATGCGAAATCCACGTTAGAATTGGAGATCACTATGTGACACACACTCTAATTCAAATAACTAATTATGTGACACACACTCTAATCAACGTTAGCGTGGATACCGTGGATACCGTTTTGATTTTGTTTCAGATAACTCCTCATTAATTAATTTATAGTATCTCGTTTCGAATGAGTAATTATTCGCAAGGAAAACACGGGCATGGTAATACATACTGGTTCGTTTGCAAATGAAAGAAGATTCGTTTGCATTCTCAAATGTAGGCGCACCAGGCAGACCAGGGTCGTGTCGTGGTGGTTGCGTGTGTTGGACGGACGCTTTGCACCCAGCCACCCACCCCCTCCTTCCCTCCCCCCCAAGAAAAGGACGACGACAAAATAAGTTTGCGCTTCCACGTTTCGGATTGAAATATCTGCCGGCCCCAATTCTAGCCCTACAAAATCTCCCTTCTCCACCGTTCCCTTCCGCACCCAGATTGCTCAAATCCCTAATTTGCCGCCAACCCTGGCAAAGTTCGAATCGCCCCTCGTCTCGTCTCTTTCCCCACCTCTGTGTCAGACGATGACGACAGTCGCGCTTCACCACCGCACCGGAGCTACCTCATCTACGCCCTCGTCCACCGCACCGGGTGGTCCACCGACAAGGTCGGCCGCCGCAACCGACGTGCCTCACAGACACCAACTTCCACCGCATCAGGTGTGCTTCACCGACGTCGTCTCCCACCTCATCGGGGCTAGTTCACCAAGCACATCATCGCACCTCCGCCCCCCGAGGCCATTGGGCCTTCACCAATGGTCTTGTCCACTGCATCGTAGCGCTCTGCTGCCACTCAAGATCTGCATCTATGCGCGGCCAGCCAACGCCAGCGCATCACCCTCAATGGCTCTGAAGTGACCCGCACTCTAGCTAGGCGAGCATGCCCAAACGCCGGCCCGAACTAGGTATCCACACATCACTCCCTTGTGCACTGTTTCAACGATGTTTGGATATCCTTTCACTACTCTCTTAGCTTACACGCCTATGCAACTCTGACTTTAACTCTTATTTCTTCTGGAGCTATCATCTGAAACAAGCAAAACCATTTTTAAGCGAAGCATGATGGTGCTACGGGATCTGGTACACATCCTGCACACTAGTATAACCTTGTAAGTATTTGTCCTCCGGTACAACAGCAAGGTCGATTCCTCTTATTTGATCAACCATTCACCGTGTCAAAAATGAAGAGGGGGTGCAAGGAGCACAAGGCCTGCACATCCAAGCAAGTGGTAACATGAACTTGTACATGGAACATCCCAAGCGCAAGCAGAGCTGCAGTGAGCCTGTACAATGAGCTAGCATAAGTCCCTGCATTTCATTTAATTCATACTAGCATGCATGTATGATTTGTGTGCAGTGGCGGATCCACGAATTCAAGTTACCAGGGGCGAACATTTAACTTAAAAAAATACGAAGGCACTTGCACTCCGGAAATCAACATAACTTGAGAAATGTGAAGCTACATGCACTTTGAAAACCAGCTAATGATCCAAAGTAGTTCAGATTATAAAACACTAAATGATGCAAGCACCAAAAAAAACAAAATGCAACATGGTGTACAAGGACTACTAACATGGTCTGTACCTGCTTGAATTATTCGTTCTCTGGCTGAAAATGTCAAAGTGTAATTGCACCTATAACCAGTGCACAAACTGCATATCAATATATCTATCCTGCACAAGTATGCCAATAGTTTCAAACAATATATTAGAAAAGTATTTATGCTACGTTGTCATGATACGGGGACTTTCTGGTAGATGGCCTCGATGTTTCCTCAAGCCATGAAAATGTACTATAATTTGCTTGTCATCAATGCCTGCAAATCTCTATGTCTCTCTCAACATAGAGATCATCATTAGACACTAAATCCTTCAATGGGAGATTGCAAAATGCTTGCATTAGATCCCTCATTAGACACTATATGTTCATCACCAGGAGCATGTAAAATGTTTGGATCAAATCCTTCATTAGCAGTCTGTTCATTAGACACTTCAGGCTCAAGAACAACATGAGCTTGTATGTTTGCACCAGAAACTTGATTAGATACATCAGATTTAGTCAGTTCAGTATTGATTGGGGGAGTTATAAAATAAGCAGAAATTGGTTTCATTTTCTCATAGATTCCCTACATACAAGCAGTTTTACAACACCGTCAGGTTTAACTATTGGCCAGAAATTGAACAGTTGAATTAGATATAATCAGGGATGTGATGTACCTACTCGTTGTGCATGCTACTCTTGCAAGCTACGACCGTCCGTTTGCGCAAGCTCGATGCCATGCCCGTGCTACCGCCGCTGCCTCCCACACAGGCTACACCCAGGGTTGGATCTTCATCTTCTTGTCCTTTCGTTCGCTTAAGCCTGGCGACCACCCTCCAACGAGGGTGCGAGGAAGTGCCGTGTCGGTCTGTGCAGCGGCGGCTAGGTTAGGAGAAAACCAGACTGGAGGCTGGAGCAAACGAATTGGGATTTTTCCTGATGTCGATCGATATGGGAGGCGCTCGTTTGGGCCGCAAGCCTGCTATAGGGCCTGCCTTGCACTTACGTTATTGGCCCATCCAAATTGAAACATTTTTCTTCATTTTTTACATTGCCTGCTCGTGCGTTGGGACGAAAAAACTAGCCTGGGCCAACCTGGACGACTCAAACTAGGTGCACACTTTCCAGCCACCCGAGGCGGCCGCCCATACCAGCCCCTATGGCGGCGTCGCCCCTTTTTGCATGTATGATTGGGGTAGTGAAAAATATTCCAGTGGCGCTTTTGATTTACCCATAGAATGGTTGAATTGCTTGTTTCTATGAACTGAGTTCGCCAATAATGTGAAGGATGCTAGTCTTTTCATCCTATTATAGATTGCTTAGATCTCGATATGCCAAATGTAATCGCATGAAATATATAGTAAAAGCCAGTGTGATGTGTGTGGCTACAACTAGTCTGACTACACGTCCTCATATAACATATCAAGGATGCACCATCTTACCAGATTATCCATTCGACTTACCAATGCAGTGTGGGAAGAAAGAAGTAATGGGACTGCGTATCCAAGCAATTGATGCCATGGACTCCTTCGTAGAACCTTGTAAGCAAAAAAGAAGTTGAAGTGTGCCTGTACAAAGAGCTAGCGTAAGTTCAGTTACCTGCTTCTCGGAATTTTAATTAGCCACTTATTGCAAAATTGTTCAATTACGTTGCTTGACTTAATTTGGTTTGCTACTGACTACATAATGTCATAGCCTGTTAATCCTATTATAGACTGCGCCTATCTATGTGTTTGATACTTACTACTAAGAATTACCTATTTCCCTGAACTTAAATAGCTACTTAAGCATATAGATAGCTGGTCATATATACTTCTAGGGTGCAGCAGAATTCACATCTAATTTACGTTCTCATACCCTATTTGTTTAAATGGTTTGTTGTTATCACTTGTAGCACTAGCAATGTTTGCATGTTCATAGATAGACAACTGTCAGGTTTATATGAGGGACACCGTCTTTTTAACTTATATATGTGTTGGAATCATTTTTCTTACACCGAAGAAATTTACAGATGTCTGTGTTGCTGGTAAACGGTACCGACTTGTTACTTTAATACATTGCCAAGAACTTGTTAGTTTTACTAGTTCATGTGTAATTAAATGCTTTGCCAAAACTGGTTAGTTTTACTAGTTTGATGTTAGTTTCTTATGGCTCTTGCAAAACTTTATTTATTGATTGCTAACATTCAAGTTTGCAGGATCCAACTGAAACTCCGTTGTCACAACATGTACGTTTTCAGAAGCTTCCTTGTTTACCTGGTTTGCTGCTGTAACTTGTTGCTGTAATCATCATACCAACTTCAAGTTTTCAGGATCCAATTGGAAGTCCAATTGCATAATAGGTACATTTTCAAAAATATATTTGTGTAACAGGTTTGCTGCTGTAACTTGTTGCTCTAATCAAGTTTAATAACTACTCAACTTTTCAGGATCCAAGAGAAACTCCAATGCCAGAATAGGTTCCTTTTGCAAAACTTGTTTGTTTAACTGCTTTGCTGCTGCAACGGTTGCTCTAATCATGTTACTGGCTACTCAACTTTTCAGGATCCAAGAGAAACTCCAATGCCACAACAGGTACCTTTTGCAAAACATGTTTATTTAACTGCTTTGCTGCTGCAACAACCAGTTACAATGATGTTAATAACTGCTTTTCAGTATCCAACTAAAACTCTTTAATTCCTTGTTTGTTTAACTGGTTTGCTGTTATAACTCCCAGTTGAGATGTTTTGCTAACTTAAACTTTTTTGGAATCCAATTGGAACTTTAATGGCAAAACAGGTTAACCCAACATCAAAGAGCGAGGTCCCCATGGACGTTGTATCATCCCACAGCAGTGGCACCGACTCAATCGTGCATTATGAATTGCCAACTGCTGATGCTCTAGAGGCTAAACTAGTGGTAGAAAGAGATTCTGCTTCTGCACTTAGAGATATAGTTGACATGTTGAGGAAGCAAACAACACAATCACAAGCAGTACTCAAGACAACCATTAAATATTTGGTGGATTTCAAAACGAAGCAAGCTGAGACTGACCACATTGTTAAGGTCCTGAAGGAAAAAAGGAAATTAAATTCCCACTTGGTAAATCATAGGTGAAATGTTCTTTCCATCGTTGAATAACCTTTGTGTTGTTCATTCGTGTAATCAATCAAACCATTTGTTTTAGAGATCATGTAATAATTGTTTTTTGTTTTTTGGTTTGTAATTTTATTTGAGCACAAGTCTGTATTAATTGATAAGACTCGGAGCATTTTGATTGCTGTGCCAGACCTACAAATATGCTAATTGGGCTGAATGTGCATTCAGCAATAATAGTAGTATAGATGGACCATAAGTGGCACGCATAGGAAAGGGCCAAGATGTTGTAGTAGCTTCGCTAAAAAAGATGTTGTTCTAGCAAAAAAAAGTACAGCGGTCTGGCTTATGTATGTTAGTTGATATTATTGATCCATATACTCTATAAGTGCTTATATGTCTGTTAGTTATGTACATTCTTGGTTGATTGACTCGGTATTTGAATCTTGATACATCGCTTGTGTACATATCTAAATGGGAGTACACATTATGCTGCGTGTGACATTTGAGTTGGACATAAAGTGTTCCAAATATTGGACTTCACCTTAAACTGGATTCTAACTTCTGAATTTGAGTATCGGCATTTGTAAATCATATTCATATATGACAGTCGAATACATCTTTGTCGTGCTTTTGAAGATATATAAAAACACATAGAATGATTTATAAAGATTCATATAGGAATACAAAATGGATTCGAGTTTAGTTGCCAGGGTAAACGTTGATGCTTGTTTTCCCAAAATTTGAAAGAAGAGGCAAAATGTCCAGTCCCACGTCGGCTGCCCAAAGCCAAGTGTTTGGGAGATGGATATTGCTATCTACCCATTACACGGACAATCCATCGACCCGATTTCCACTGCTCTCAATAGGGGTAGGTTAGTAACTTCAATTAGACGTGACACGACCGCCTCTGAGCCCATTCCCACATGGTGGGCGCCAAACATGGGCGGCAAAACACATTTGATTCAAGCTCGTCCGAAAGACCTCTGTTTATCCCTCCATTTCCCCATTCATACACAGTGGGTGGCAAAACAAACTCGACTCGGCCGAAATCGATGTAGGCAAATATTTACAATAGGGGCAAGTTTGTAACTTCACTTAGACGTGACACAACCGCCCTACCTGTCAGCCCCGTTCATACATCGTGGGCGCCAACCATGGGCGCCAAAACACCCTCTCCTCGCCCTAAATCGGTCTGGGCAAATATTGGCGAGATGCGAGATTATCGTCCTATCCCCAACCAACGAAACGTCCAAATTTTAAACGGGGGCTAAGTTCGTAACTTTCCCATATTTCAGACAGGAGCGTCCCAAAAACATGGTTCCCCGTACCTCTCCCTCCATTTTTCCATTCATACATCGTCTGTGCTAGAACACCATCCCCACACCAGCCTCCTCCGTCCGCCACCCCATCCATCGCCACCATCCTCCACCCCATCCATCACCACCGTCCTCCACCATGCCGGAGCGCCTACCAAGACTGCATCATCCACTGCTAGAGATGGACATTTCTCATCCACGGCGACGGACCAAGAGCCTTGCATCGCGTCCTCTCACTTCATCGGCGCCGTCGTCCTCTTTGCCGGGGCCGCTCACACGACCTTCTCTTCCACCGCAACAGGACTTATCCCCCAATGCACCCGTCTACATTCGCATATTTGCTTCAACACCACCGACAACCATCGCGCCCCGATGCCTACATGGCACCGCAAGAGAGGTGGTACTTCATATCTCCTCAACTTTTTGATCTCAACCAGAAAATAGATTATAACTTGGTTACTCTACTTTCTTTTCAGCTCTAGAATTTAGTTTTTAGTTCGAAGCAAACAATGGATGTTAAATATCATTTCTCTGGCTTGCAGCTTTAAATCTGCCATGGCGCAGTCATAATACGGTTTAATTGATCATGCTTAGGGTTTAATTGATCATGTTGGTTCCGTGGTGGTTTCTTTAATAGAAATCGGAGGGGAAACCCTCTTTTGCTCAAAAAATGCTTAGGGTTCCCCCCTTTTATGATCACTATACGATCAGAATATGTGCTTCGTGTCATAATAGCACTGCTCCACCCATCAAGATAAACAAGCTTAGTTGTTCAAATACAAATCTGATTTTATTAAAATAGACTCGTTTAATTGGTCAGCTAAATGTTCCTAATTTAGTTTCAAAAATGCATGTTCTCCGCTCGGGTGTGTATCTCTACAGGGTGCCCACGGTGGGCCATGGCCCACCCTGGGATTTTGGGTCGTCCCAGGCCCCGAATCCCCTCTATTCTGCTACGCGCTTCCAATCTCTACTCGCCTCCAGCCGCCTGCCTTGCCGACGACTTGCTGTCCCTAGACGCCTTGACTCTTGGAGGAGACACCAGACTAATAGGAGGTCAGGAGCCGCTCGCCCAACAGCGTCACCGCTGCCCGGGAGCGCCGCCGTGCCTACCTTCCCAGACCGTTCAGGGCTCAGGCGTGCAATACCCACTAAGCCAACCCGATTTATCCTGAGATATGTCCTCAACACTCAGCGGCCACTCCTCATCACCCATTTTCTAATTGATTCATTACTCATTAGGCAGGACTATCATTAGGGTTTGTTGTGTGCTGAGTGCTACCTACATTTAATGGTTCAGATGTATTTCAGTAATCTTTAGTACCTGTAAAGTTCACAGGGTTTCAAAATTCCGGCCCTAGGAACAGACACTAGTCATTTTGGATTGTTGGTCGTAGTGACATTGACCCAGATTATTACTGCAGGCCAGGTTTGTTGACAATTTTACTTGTCTTTCTTACTCATTCGGTATGATATCCAATTATCACGTTGATTAGTTGCAAACAATAAGTGCTAGACAAACTTCTTGATTCAGATTTTGGACGGTCTCTTACTGCAGTTACAATTCTGCATACCTTCCCTAGTAAGCTCACAAGTAAATGATTGATTCACTACATCTATGCTTGCCTTGTCATAATTTGTCAATATTCTTTTAGGGTGGACCACCCTGTTTCAAAATACTAGAACCGTAGACATGAGTGAATAGTATTTCTCTGTGTGATCTCTTCCATCATGTGTGGGCAGCGAACACTGCATTGTATAGAAAGAAAGTGTCATTTCCAGCTTTTACATAGGCTACGATCTTTTACATGGAATACAATTTGCCTACTTGCTTTGTGTCGCACTACCAACACTCCACCCTTGAAGCTAAACATTATGCCACTCATAATTCCTTTGTTTATTTGTTCAAATACGAATTTGATATGATTCTAATGTTCCTATGTTAGTTTTGAAATATGTGTCTGCCTGTTATAGAGACATAAGGGGTTTGTATTTCTGTGTGTTGTCCGGTTAGCACGGTTGGGGGGTGAACTTTGCATATGCAGGGGTTTATAGGTAGACACACTCTTTGAGTTGAATCCGCAATGCATTCCATAGATAATCTGACTACTTTTTATGTTTTCATGAATCTCAGATTCTGAACAGCATCATAATGATTATGAGCTTGCGCGCATGAAAAGAATAAAGCAGAACAATGCCATGGCTGTCAAACTTGGCATTAAGGGACTAAAATCAAGTCTGGACGCAATGCAATGCAAACGATCTCCACCTACAGATTCATGCTCAGAATATGATCCTAACAGTGATTCTGAGCTAGAGGGAGACCTAGTCAATGTAGCTCCCTAGTGGAGGAGTTAGAGGCAGATGCCCTATCTTATTCACCCATCAAGGTGCTTGCTCTAACTTTCCAAGGTTATATTTGTCGCACATATCTTGCAACTGATGCTTTGCATTGATTCTACTTTGTTGCACTGCCATTAGCTTAGTTTACACATCGTGTATGTGAATACGCCCTGCCTATCCATTTTCAGTACATATTCCATCTGTCATCATACCATATTTATCCATTCAAATGCTGTTCTTGTGTATCAGACGTTCAAAAGGAAGAGGGCGATTGCTAATCGTGGAGGAGCACAAGCAAAGTATTTGGAAAAGGTAGTAACACCTGATAAATCAAATAGCCCATTGGGTGTAGTTGCAATATCACCTGACCCACATAACACCCCAACTCTAGCAGACTCTAGCCCTACACTGGTCATTTCTGATGCCCCAACTCAGCAGACCCCAACTACAGCAAACAGTATGATGATGCCAGTTGACATAGCACCAGCTCTATGACGCAAAACCCCCATTCCAGCAAAGAGTACACCAAATCCAATTGCCAAATCCCTTTTCAAACCAGAGAGAGCCCCAATTGCAGCAAATATGACCCATGTTTCATTTCTTCCTAGTTTAGAAGACAAAGCTTATATTGTCGTCAGGAACATTGTGCGCATCTTTCCTTCATGGAAAGATTATACCGCAGACACAGAACAATTTCCAATCGTCCTCTGCAACTTACACGTAAGTAATGTACTAATGTTATTCATGGTAATTACTGCATATGTTTCTGCTGACGGAAGACACAAGATTTCATTCTTTTAAATAGGCGAGGACCAAACTGGATTATCAAGACGAGCAAGGGTTGGTTGCACTTTTTAAGCACTCGTTGATGAAGTATCGTTCCTACCTGAGCCAAGCGCACTTCGATGGCAAGCCTCTAAACGAAATTTCTGTAAAGTCTCCGGTGCTACATTTATCCGACATTGACTGGAATAATCTTGTTACACATTGGTCTCGTCTGAAGCGTAAGGTACTGTCTATGATATCACATCACAATTTGAACTACATTTCTGCATTTGCCTTAACGTCTCACTTGTACAAAAACTGTTAGCAGAAGAACATTCATTCTCAAGGGACCACAGAATCTCGCAACTATACTGCAAACTGCATTGCTCTTGTGAGTACCTCTTACCCCATATGACCATACTTACTTTCATAGCTATTTGATTATGTAGCATCACTGCACATGTTAGCCTCGTCATCGTCCATTTGGTGGACATTATAAGATCCGTATGGACTCTTACATAAATTTAGAATCAACCCAATGCTTTTGAAGAGGTTTAGCTCTGCACTCCTCTTGTAAGGACTGAACATCGTCTATCACTTTTCTTACATTAATAGCTACTCACTCCGTCCCATAATATAAGAACGTTTTGTACAGTACACCAGTGTTCAAAACACTCTTGTACTATGGGAAGAGGGATTGGTTCATTGTGTAGCATTCTGCATCTTATCTCCCTCGCCCACCATTTACTAAAAAGATCAGATCTATATTTAATCTTACCAAAAAGTAGAATACACAACAATGCTAGTGCAGAAGTGTAGCCCATTGCTCTTGTCAGTACATTTTGTCCTATAATGCTTGTACTTCCAGGGATTGGTAGTTGATTAGTAGCATCAATCTGCATCTTATCTTCATTATCCTCTATCCCTTCTAGTATTATCATATCTATAATTATTCTCTAGAAAATGTAGAGTACATGCAATGCTTATGAAGAAGATTCTGTGCTGAAATTCTTGAGTTATCCTTCCCTTGACATGGAGAAGGGCATTATAAAGCCGGTGTTAACTATTAATGTAAGTCAGTCCTTCTAAAGCCTTTATCCTCAATTTCTATTTAATTTGCTCATACTCCCTATCGTTTACTGCTGTTTAGTTTGCTGTTTCTATCAAAATGCATGTTCGCAAGAACTGTAAGTTCCAAGTTTTACTTGTAAAACCAAATTCCTTATTGATACCATGCACATTACTAAATACTCCCTATATGTATGCTTGTTTTTGTGGATCTATGACCAGTGTGTGGTGAAGCAGCCCACGTTTGCACCTTGTCATCTCCTGTTTTATCTTACTGATGTGGCTGATGATATGAAAAACATGCCATGCACATTAACCAAAATAGATACAATAATTGTCTTTACCCTTCATCTATGCTTGTTGTGTTGGCATGGTAATCCAGTAGTGTGGTGAAGCTCCCCGCATTATGAACAATGCCAAATTATGCTATTGATATTTTGAACTTACTCTTTGTTTTCTAATTTGAAATTGGATGGAATTGACAGCACAGTTATTATCTTTGTTTATACACGTGCAAAACATGTCGTCTATCTACTTGTTTCAGGGTGATATGCCTGATGGGATGCACAAGTCTGCTGAAGGCTGTGAGACAAGCCCAACATATATTGCAGCAAAGAAGGTAAAACATCTTGAAGATAGCGAGACAACCCCAAAGTCTTGTCTTGATGTAGTTACTTGAGACTAGCAGCCAGACAAGCTCACAGAATTTGCTATCTAAATCAATTCGACTTCTTCAGTCCCAAGTTCTTGCAGAAAGGCATTCTGCAACTCAACTTCGACTTGAAGTCCTATCTCTAAGAAAGATTGCGGAGAACACCAACGAGAACCTCATTGCTAAATAGCTACACCTGGAAGCTATGCCTGACATGCTAGGCCGGTCTCACAGCCTTGCTCAGCAGCTTGCGCAGCAGTTCCCGCACAAGGCTAACCTTTCTTGAACTATCTTGGAAGTGGTCCCGGTTCAATAATATTATTTTGTTACGCTGCAATGGTGCCCAATTTTTGTAATCTGCTTCTTCGTTGCACTTTATGATCACTGGGGGCGAACTTCGATGCCCAGTGGATGTAATATACCATAAATCCTTTATTGTATCGTGTAGGTTTATTCTAAGTTACCATGCCGTAATTTCTTTATTGTATAGAGTAGGTTTGTTCTTAATTCCTACTAGTTACTGTCATCATTCGCTATCTGAAAAAATCTGATGTAGTCGACCGGGCCGAAACATTCGCCTCTAACGGATCTGGTTTTTAGCGGGCCACAATTGGGCCAACCTCCATCTTTCTTGGGCCCGAATGGTTGGGGCCTTCACACTTTTCGCCAGGCGCACAACTTACTCCGGCCTATATTCGGCCCAAATTTTAGTTGGGCCTTTTGTGGACCCAATGCTTAGTTTGGCCCACGTAGCGTTGGGCCATTAACAGGCTGAATATTCTACTGGCCTGTTACGGCCTAGAAGAAACCATGGGCCTTTAGTAGGCCGAAATGCATGTTGGGCCTCAATTTTCACTAGTCGTCGATGGGCCTTCAGCATGCTAAAATGTAGCCCGGGCCTTTTTTGGCCTAGTTATATGAAGAGTCGTTACCAGGCTAAAACATATCTCGAGCCTTAGTTGGCCCACTAATATCATGGGCCTTTAAGAGGCCGAAAGCTTAGTACAGGCATCAACGGGCCGAATTATATGACATGCCTTTAACAAGCCAAACGTGATGTTGGGCTGAACTGTTGCCACCTTTATCACGGGCCGTTAGTGGGTCGGATGTTGCGTCAGACCATGTATGGCCCATGGGCAGCATGGGCCATTCCCAGGCGGAAAGACACACCGGGCTGAAATGGGCCCATGTCTACATCGAGCCTTGATACGTCTCCATCGTATCTATAATTTTTGATTGTTCCATGCCAATATTATTCAACTTTTATATACTTTTGGCAACTTTTATACTATTTTTGGGACTAACATATTGATCCAGTGCCCAGTGCCAGTTCCTGTCTGTTGCATGTTTTTTGTTTCGTAGAAACCCAATATCAAAAGGAGTCCAAACGGGATAAAAATGGACGGAGAATTATTTTGGAATATTTGTGATTTTTGGGAGGAAGAATCAACGCGAAACGGTGCTCGAGGTGGCCACGAGAGTGGCCCACGCCACCACTCCAGGGGGGCGCACCCCCCTATCTCGTGGGCCACCCGTAAGGCGGTTGATGCCCTTCTTTGGCCGCAAGAAAGCTAATTTTTGGAAAACGATCTGGGCGAAGGTTTCAGTCCAATCGGAGTTATGGATCTCCAGATATAAAGGAAACGGTGCCAGAGCAGAATTCCAAAACGCAGAAACAGAGAGATAGATCCAATATCGGAGGGGCTCTCGCCCCTCCCACGCCATGGGAGCCAAGGACCAGAGGGGAAACCCTTCTCCCATCTAGGGAGAAGGTCAAGGAAGAAGAAGAAGGGGGGCTCTCTCCCCCTTGCTTCCGATGGCGCCGGAACGCCGCCGGGGGCCATCATCATCACCGCGATCTTCACCAACACCTCCGCAATCTTCACCAAAATCTCCATCACCTTCCCCATCTATATTCAGCGGTCCACTCTCCCGCAACCCGCTGTACCCTCTACTTGAACATGGTGCTTTATGCTTCATATTATTATCCAATGATGTGTTGTCATCCTATGATGTGTGGGGACCCCGACTCATAAGTCGAGATCACCGAATGCACGTGTACAGTGATCCCAGAGATCAATGCTCACTGAACACACAAAAGCTGAATAACAAGAGTCTTACATCCATACATACCGTCTTACACAAATTATGACCATTATGGTCAAGTCTTACATTGATAAAGCCTTAAGGGCTGAACATCAAATGAAACACAAGCAGCGGAAATCTTCGTCGATAAGTAGAACCCATGCCATCTGCCTTAACCCTACAGGCATTCCGACTGGGAAACTTCCTAGTTCGCATGTTCTTCTCCAAAGAACTCTTCTTTGAACTCCGGTTCTTCCATGCCTGGCCAATTAAATAACCAGTGGCAAGCCAATGAGTACTTTGAATGTACTCGCAAGCAACCCATGTTTTGGTTCAAGATACAACAATGCATGATATAGGTAAATTTTTGCAGAAAGCTAGTTTTGAGTGCAATGACATGTTCAACAACTTGTAAGACATGCATCAAGAGAATTCAAGTAACCATGAGGACAGGTTACAGGTATCAATATAAATAGAGTGGGCACCAACCCATCTCAATCACGTCAAGTCCTTTGACTTGACCCAAGTAGTTATCCAGACACACACATCGGTTTGTAATCTCTGGACATAGTTTAAGCAGCACCGCCCAACTGTCCTTGACCGTGGACACGGCTATTCGAATAGTTTTACACTCTGCAGAGGTTGCACACTTTACCCACAAGATCCGGGGAACTTCCGTGTCATCCACGACCCGCGATACCTCAAGTACCCGGGGTAAGCACCCGATCACTACCTTTCCCTAGACAACACTAACAAGGAGTCCACTCGTTGTTCCGTATCCTCATGATGTACATCATACGAGACTCACTCGAGATCGTAACATCTGAGAGGGAACACAATGGTGTATCCGGTGCCCTGTGAAAACAGTCATGGCCGCCCTACCTGGCACGACCCCGTCCCGAGAGAGCGCACCAACAACTCTCCCGTCACTAGTAATGCGGGCTCCAAGCTAGTATCAGTCTAGGTAATCAATAATGCCCTTTCCCATATAAGGGTAGAGTGGTTGCCTAGCTCCCTCTACCTCTATTTAAAGTCCCCTCCCCCGAAAATCCGGTCGAAACCCTAAAAAATTTCGCTCTCCGCGCCGCCGGACACGTCCGGACGGTGCCGGACGCGTCCGCCGCCGAGCCGCAGCCAGCCAGGGGCCGCCACGTGGCCTCCATCCGCGCCCCCACGCCCGGTCCGCCCGGGCGGCGGGGGGCCCTCCGGCCACACAGCCGGCTTCGCCCGCTGGCCATGATCGGCGCCGCCATGGCGACCTCCTTGCCCGCGCCGCCGCCTCAAGGCTCCGCCTCCGGCCGCCCGCCACCGCTCCTCCGCGCCGTCATCCACCGCCGCCGCCGCTGCCGCCATGCTGCGCCGCCCGCTCCTCCTCGCCCGCACACTGGCACGCATTAGCCTGCTGCTGCCGCCCCGCCCGCGCCGGCCTTCTCCACGGATCCGGCCGCCGCCAGAGACCGCCTCCCCTTCCCCCGCCGGCGACCTCCTCCTCCGCCCTCGGCCCCGCTCCGGCCGCCGTCGCCCCAACTCCGGCCAGATCCGATCTGGATCGGGCAGGTTGACTTCTTCCCCCTCGTTTTTCCACTAAGTATTTTTTTCTGGATTATTTTCGTGCATATTCGTAGCATCACATCTCCTCAACCGTGGCTCCGTTTTGGGCGTATAATATGTCAAATTGTTCGTCTCGAAGAGTACATCATTTCATTCCATTGCATCATTTGCATTTGAGCTCATCTTGATGCCCGAAAAGCTGTTGGAAGATGGCTTCAGATCGTTAGTTTCAGAATCTTATCAGCTTGAGCTCTTTTGTCATTTTTGCCATGAATTATGTGTGCACCTTATGAACTTGAGTCCTACATGTGAGTTGAACATTGCCATGCCATCTTTCCAGGGGTGGTTGCCATGTATTTTTGTGAGTTATGTGTTGACTAGGACAAGCATGCAAAGTAGGGATGATGATGTTGCTGATTTCAGGAACTTAGTGTTTTCACTAAGTCTTGTCCTGCTGTTAATTTTATGCCATATGTTCATGTTGTTACAGAGAGATCTATGCCCTTTTTGAGCATTATCAGTAAGGGTGTTTTGAAATATGGATGTGCTCTATCCATCCATGCCTTTGTTGGCATTTATGGAGTAGTCTAGCATGTCATTTTCGTGCTCTACTTTTGCTTGAAAATGTTTCCTGGCAGATTGTTTGCATGAGATTCAATTTTCACGAGGTCGTTGTAGTTTATCCGTGTATGCTATGATGTGGTTCTTGCCATGTATAGCTTATATGCCATGTGTTCTTGATGGGGGTATGCTTAGTTTATCATGAGATGCTCTGTAGTGAGTGCATCGAGCTCACGAACATGCCTACTCGTTATCTGTTTTTGCCATGTCCTGATATTTTGCTAAGTCTGAAATCTGTAATAAAACTTGCAATGTTTACATGGGTGCCATCATTTCTTAGAGTCCTTTTTGGCTTATGGTCAGTAAGGGACTATTGATATATGCTTTGAGTAGAATCATGTCATGCCTTGTTTTGCTATTATAAGTTCCTGTAGCATGTTGTTTGCTTGCTCTAAACATGCCTTCCTGATGTTAATTCCTGGCATGTTAGTATTTTCACTAAGTCTGTGAACCTGATATTTTGAGCACTTTCACCATGCTTGTTTGAACATGTTATGATGTGATTTAGCCGTAGCTCAGTGTTCCTCTTTTGTTAAGCATCTCCTGTAGTTCGCTGCCATATGCTTTGTTTTTATGTTGGGGTGCTGTAGCATAGTTTCGTGTTGCGTGCTAAGTAGCATCGGGCTGTTAAACGCAGATTTGCGTCATTCTTGTTTTGCTTGTCATTTGCAAACCGTGCATCCGATTCCGGTGATCTTTATATCGATTTCAACCGAAATCACTCCATCTTTCCAGCGGCATACTTGGTTTTCCAAGTTGATGCCCGGTTCATCATTTTCCTTCCGGAGCATACATATGCATTGCATATCACATCTCGCATAGCATGTCATGTATTGCATCATATTGCTTGCGCATTGTTCCTTGTTTGATTATGGTTCCGTTGCTTGTGTTCTTGCTTTGGGTAGAGCCGGGAGACGAGTACGTGAACGAGGAGCCTGTTGAGAACGCCTACGAAGATCAAGCCTTCGACAACTCTGAGAACCTTACAGGCAAGATGACCATACCTTCGATATCACTTCTATCTTTGCTTGCTAGATGCTCGCTCTTTTGCTATGCCTATGCTGCGATACCTACCACTTGCTATACCATGCCACCCATATTTCCATGTCAACCTCTAACCACCCATGTCCTAGCAAACCGTAGTTTGGCTATGTTACCGCTTTGCTCAGCCCCTCTTATAGCGTTGCTAGTTGCAGGTGAAGATGAAGTTTGTTCCTTGTTGGAACACAGATATTTTGGGATATCACAATATCTATTGTTTTAATTAATGCATCTATATACTTGGTAAAGGGTGGAAGGCTCGGCCTTATGCCTGGTGATTTGTTCCACTCTTGCCACCCTAGTTTCCGTTATACCGGTGTTATGTTCCTTGATTTTGCGTTCCTTACGCGGTCGGGTGATTTATGGGACCCCTTGACGGTTCGCTTTGAATAAAACTCCTCCAAAGAAGGCCCAACCTTGGTTTTACCATTTGGCACCTACACCCCTTTTTCCCTTGGGTTTTCGCGAGCCCGAGGGTCATCTTTATTTTAGCCCCCCCGGGCCAATGCTCCTCTGAGTGTTGGTCCAAACTAGAGCCACTTGCGGTGCCGCCCTGAGGCAACTTGGGGTATCTTCGGTTGCCGTACATAGTGTTCATCCGGTGTGCCCTGAGAACGAGATATGTGCAGCTCCTATCGGGATTTGTCGGCACAGTGGGAGGTCTTGCTGGTTTAGTTTTACCATTGTCGAAATGTCTTGATGTACCGGGATACCGAGTCTGATCGGAGTGTCTTGGGTGAAGGTTTATTCCTTCGTTGACCGTGAGAGCTTGTTATGGGCTTGTTGGGACACCCTGCGCAGGTATTATCTTTCAAAGCCGTGCCGCATGTTATGAGGCAGATGGGAATTTGTTAATGTCCGGTTGTAGAAAACCCGAAGTTGACCTTAATTAAAATACATCAACCGTGTATGTAACCGTGATGGTCTCTTCTCGGAGTCCGGGAAGTGAACACGGTGTTGGAGTTATGTTTGACGAGGTTGTTTAGGATCACTTCTTGATCGCTAATAGATTCACGACCGTGCTTTGCTTCTCTTCTCGCTCTCTTTTGCGATGTAGCCACCATATATGCTAGTCGCTTGTCGCTGCCCTCCTTTTACACCAGCCTTCCCTTGCTTAAATAGTCTTGATCTCGCGGGTGTGAGATTCTTTGAGTCCCGTGGCTCCTGATTCTACCAAAACAGATCACGGTACCGGTGATGCGGTGATGGCATAAATCGAGCTGAAGTGGGAATATGATGAGGCACTTGGTCGATACTATGTTTCATTTCCAGACGATTAGTAGTGGAGCCCAGTTGGGGCGATCGGGGATCTGTGTTGCATGTGGGGTATTCTTCTTTTGTTTTGGTTCCGTAGTCGGACCTTGAGTGTAATCTGTATGATGGATGTTTAATTATGCATTGTGTGAAGTGGCGACTGTAAGCCAACTATGTATCTTTTCCCTTATGTATTACATGGATTGTGCGAAGATTACCTCACTTGCGACATTGCTTTCTATGCGGTTATGCCTCTAAGTCGTGCTTCGACACGTGGGAGATATAGCCGCATCGAGGGCGTTACAAGTTGGTATCAGAGCCATCCCCGACCTTAGGAGCCCCCACTGCTTGATCGTTTTAGTGGCCGAGTTGTGTCTAGAAAAAATGTTTTGAGTCATTTAGGATTATATATATCGGAGAGTTAGGAATTCTTTTTACTCCCCAGTCCCTTCGACCTTCTGGTGAGGTATCCTGACGTAGAGTTTTGACTCTTCTCTTCTCAAATTTCACTAAATTTTTTAGGATCACGCTGGTATCTTAGAATCGTTCGATGGTTTTATGATGACAACATTGTCTTGGTGCCTCGACATTTAGGGGTTGTGGCGGTGTCCCGGGAGTTGAGCTCCGAGATGTTGTCGCCATAATTTTATCGTTGCAGTTCGTAATACCCGAGTTTAGTACGCCGACATCGAAATCTCTTTTATGCAGTTGTTGGTGAGATAACCCCGCTAACTTGAAGATCGAGGTGAGTACGGAGTATTGCCATGACTCGATAACGGATGCTTTTCAAGGTTGAGGTACACGATTTCGAAGGTTTCTTGGTTATGTGTTGAAGGATGGATACAAATGGATGTAGGGATTGTTAGCTTGGGTGAGATATATATTGCTCCCTATATCCCCAACACCGATTGCATAACCGGAAAGTTTCGGAGTTTATAGGTTGGATTCAAGTAGCTCTAGCTTTTCTTCCGCAGATATTTGGTTTGTGATTGGGTAATCCTTACCACTTATTTGTTCCATTCATACCTTGTTTTTTATTTTCATTCATCAATCTCTTATCAAGTGGCTTCTCACCTTAATGGACGTGATGTTTACTTTGGAATTCATTCGTTCATCCCTGTTCGAATGTTTATTGTGAAGACTATATGTTGCAATTTCTATCCGTTGATTCAACTTGTCTATCTGTCTATCAAGATGCTAACGGATGTCACCCTCTTCAGGATGGCTCCGCCAACGCCGTAACTGAACGCAGTGATGGAAGTCGCGAACCCTCCACCTCCACCTCCGCCTCCGGAGGCATGGCAAACTTTGATGGCAACCACTAACGCCAACGCCGCTTGTTGATCCAGCTGATGCAAGAGCGTAACCAAGGCCAAGGCAACCAAGGGAATCAAGGTCAATTGCAGTTCTTCCATCAGCCACAGTTTCCTACACTCAACCAATTCCTTGCAAATCAGCCAAAGTCTTTCACCATCGTGCCGAGGCCACGAAGCCGACGATTGGCTCGTGGATATCAACAAGCATTTTGAATGCAGCAATGTCGACACGAGGACTACGTCAAGTTCAAGCGTCTTTTCAGCTCAAAGATCGTGCAGCTGATTGGTGTCGACAATACAAGGATTCCGAGGGTGGTCGAGTGATTACTTGGACTGATTTGCCGGGACTTTAAAGCTCACCACATTCCTACCGGTGTTGTTGAGAGCAAGCGTGAGGAGTTCCGCAATCTCAAGCAAGGAAACATGTCGATGTGTACGAATACAACATACAGATTTGTAAACTTGCTCGATTCGCTAAACAAGACGTTCTCGATGAGAAAAGTATGATCTATCGCCTCAGAGGTGGCCTTAGAGAGGATCTGCAGTTATCTCTTGTTCTTTTGAGCCTACGCAGTTTGATCAATTCTATAATATGGCACTCAAGCTAGAAGGTGCTCAGCTCAAGTGTGAGGCTTCAAAGAAGAGAAACAGGATGCGATTCAGTCTTCTTCTTCCTCTCAAGTGGCAACAAAGCAGCAAAAGTTCTACCTTCCTCCTCCTGCGTCGGCCAAATTTTATCGCCAGAAGAACTCGGTGGTCGTGGATCTTCCCACCCACCCAACCCAAGCTACTGAACAAGTCTCAGCCTCAAGCTCCAAGGTCAAATGCTCCTTATCACCGTCCGCTCTCAGAGGTGACCTGCAACAAGTGCCAGCAGAAGGGTCACTATGCAAACAAATGCCATAACCAAAGGCGCCTTCCACCTCCTCCTCCTGTGAGGTCTTCAAGCAATGCAGTGGTCAAGCATAATCCCAAGTATGCAAAGGTGAATATGATGAATGCAGCTCAAGCAGAGGATTCTTCAGACGTGATAATGGGTAATCTTCCAGTTAACTCTATTCCTGCAAAAGTCTTATTTGATACTGGTGCATCGCTTTCTTTCATTTCAAGACCTTTTGTTGCAAAGCATGAGTTTGTGATGTAAAAGATTCTGTCCCGTTGAAGATTGTGTCCCGGGTAAGCAAATGACATCTAATAATTGTGTCCGGATGTTTCTATCAAGATGGGCGACTATAGATTTCTGGCTAAACCAATTGTCCTTGGTGACTCGATATTGATCTAATTCTTGGGATGGATGGCTTTTCAAAGACAAGGCTCACTTGATTGTGCCGCCAGCAAATTCAATTGACACACCCTTACGAGGATGTTATCATCTATGCGCCGTGATGAAACCATTCGGTTGTTTTCTCTCAATGAGAAGGGCGAATTGGATGCTATCTCTCGATTCCGATCGCTTGTGAGTACCAAGATGTATTTCCGTAAGAGCTTTGGGTATGCCTCCTCATCGGCCGTCAATTAGTTATCGATCTTGAGCACGCATCGAACCCGTTTGCAAACGCCTTACAAGCTTGTCCCCAAGGAGCTGAAAGAATTGAATAAGCAGCTCGATGAACAAGAGCGTCTGGTCCGATCGGACCGAGTTCATCTCCATGGGGATGTGGAGTTCTTTTGTCCGTAAGAAGGATGGCACGGACCGACTTTGTGTTGATTACCGTCCATTGAATAAGAAGACAATCAAGAACAAGTATCCACTTCCCAACATCAATGAGCTATTCGAGCAACTCAAAGGTGCTAAAGTATTCTCCAAGCTTGACCTCCGTATGGGTTATCATCGATTCACATTCGTGAACAAGATATTCCCAAGACAAGATTCGAACAAGCTATGGTTCTTATGAATATACCGTCATGTCTTTCGCCTTGTCAATGCTCCTCCAACTTTCTCTCGCATGATGAACTTTATCTTCAACCCCTACACCAATGATTTCGTCTTGGTGTATCTCGATGATATTTTGGTCTTCCCCAAGAACAAGCAGGATCATGCCAAACATTTGCGATTGGTGCTCGACAAGCTCGAGAGCATCAATTCTATCTAAGTTTTCCAAATGTGAGTTCGGCTTGATGAAGTTCTTTATCTTGGTCATATCATCTCCGCCAAGGGCATCGCTGTTAATCGAGAAGGTATCTTCAATTGTGAATTGGGAACCTCCTCGAGAATGTCAAGCGACTCCGCAGATTTTCTCGGTCTTGCAAGCTATTGTCAAGATTCGTTGAGAACTTCTCCAAGATTGCAAAGCCTCTTTCCAACCTCCTCCGAAGCATGTCAAGTATGTGCGACGCCTTTGAGTGTGATGTCGCTTTCAATACCCTCAAAGAGAAGCTAGTTACAGCTCTGCCTTGACTCCTCCCGATGAATCCAAGCCATTCAAGTTTTACGTGATGCTTCCTTGCAAGGTCTCGGTGCTGTGTTAATGCAAGAGAAGAAGGTTGTGGCCTATACCTCTCGCCATTGAAGCTCAACGAAAAGAACTACCCCACTCACGATCTTGAGTTGGCGGCAGTTGTCCATGCATTGATAACATGGAGACATCTCTTGTTGGGAAGGAAAGTGGACATTTTCACCGATCACAAGAGTCTCAAGTACATCTTCACTCAACCAAACCTCAACATCAGGCAAACTCGATGGGTCGAGATGATTCAAGAGTACAATCCAAGTATTGAATATACTCGGCAAGGCGAATGTGATTGCAGATGCTCGAGCGTAAAGGCTTATTGCAATGACTTAATTCTCAAGCCCTTCCAACCGGATCTTTGTGAAGCTTTCCGCAAGCTGAATCTTCAAGTTGTTCCTCAAGGATATCTTGCCAACCTCATAGTCTCTCCTACTTTGGAAGATCAAATTCGTGAGGCTCAACTTCTGGATACCATGGTGAAGAAAGTGAAACGTGGTATTGACAAGGGCATTTCCAAATACAAGTGCTATCGCTTGGATGACAAAGATACTCTTTTCTTCGAGGATCGTATTGTGGTTCCTAAAGGCGATCTGAGAAAAGTCATCATGAATGAGGCACACAATTCCCTCCTATCCATTCATCCCGAAGTACGAAGATGTACCATGACCTCAAGCAATCAGATTGGTGGACTCGAATGAAGCGAGAAATTGCTCAATTCGTGAATGAATGTGATGTCTGCAGAAGGGTGAAAGCAGAACACCAAAGACCAGCTGGTCTCCTCCAACCTCTTGCTATTCCAGAATGGAAGTTTGATCATATCGAGATGGACTTCGTGACTGGTTTTCCTATGTCCAAGCGTGGAAATGATGCTATCTTCGTTGTCATTGACAAGCTTACTAAAGTGGCTCATTTTCTTCCTGTCAAAGAATCTATCACAGCAGCTCAGCTGGCAGAGCAATACACCTCCAGAATTGTCTCCTTGCACGGTATTCCACAATTGATCTCTTCAGACCGTGGAAGCATCTTCACTTCTAAGTTTTGGGACTCCTTTCAGAAGGCCATGGGCACCAACATTCGTTTCAGCACAGCTTTTCATCCTCAAACTAGTGGCCAAGTCGAGCGAGTCAATCAAATCCTTGAAGATATGCTCAGGGTTTGTGTCATTTCCTTTGGCATGAAGTGGGAAGAGTGTCTTCCTTATGCCGAGTTCTCCTACAACAACAGCTTCCAAGCAAGTTCGGGCAAGGCCCCATTCGAAATTCTCTATGGCAGAAAGTGCCGTACTCCTCTCAATTGGTCCGAGATAGGTGAACGCCAACTTCTTGGCAACGACTTGATCACAGAAGCCGAAGAAATGTGCAAATTCATTCGTGAGAATCTTAAAGACGCGCAATCGCGCCAAAAGGGCTATTATGATGACAAGCACCGTGATGTGGCTTTTGAAATCGGAGACCATGTCTACCTCCGCGTCTCTCGAATGAAAGGCACTCGTCGCTTCTGTATCAAAGGGAAGCTTGCCCCTAGATACGTGGGTCCTTTCAAGATCATTGGCAAAAGAGGCGATCTCACCTATCAACTTGAGCTTCCATCCAACTTTGCAAACGTGCACGATGTGTTTCACGTGTCACAGCTCCGCAAGTGCTTCAAGATTCCTGAGCGCACTATCAACTTTGAAGAGATTGACCTCCAAGAAGGTCTCTCTTATCATGAGCACCCCCTTGCTATTCTTGAAGAAACCGAGCGCAAGACTCGCAACAAGTCAATCAAATTCCTAAAAGTGAAGTGGTCACACCATTCCGACCGAGAAGCCACCTGGGAGCGCGAGGATCACCTCCGTTCCGAATATCCGGAGTTCTTTCAGTCCTAGATCTCGGGACGAGATCCTCTTGTAGTGGTGGAGTGTTGTAACACCCCGGATGTAACTTTCCATATTTGTAACTCCAACTCTTGCCATTTTCGGATATGTGCTATGATTTTCCCTCCGTGGTTGGGTTTTGTTTTCGTTTTGCATTTTGTCCATGTCATGCATCTCATATCATGTCATCATGTGCTTCTCATTTGCATACGTGTTCGTCTCATGATTCCGAGCATATTCCCGTTGTCTGCTTTTGCAATCCGGCACTCCTATGTTCCCCGGCGTCCCTCTTGTTCTTTTTCCGTGTGCGGGTGTTGAACATTCTTGAATGGACCGAGCCTTGTCAAGTGGCCTGGTATAGCACCGTAGACCACTGTCAAGTTTCGGGTCATTTGGAGTTCGTTTGGTACTCCAACGGTTAACCGCGCTCTCGCAAAGGCCTCTTTTGAGTTGCAGCCCAACAACCCTCCAAAACAGCCCAATAACCCATCTAACTCCTCTCCATGCCCTCGGTTGTTCGATCACGATCGTGTGGGCGAAAACTACACCCCATTTGGAGTCTCTTAGCTCCCTCTACCTCTATTTAAAGTCCCCTCCCCCGAAAATCCGGTCGAAACCCTAAAAAATTTCGCTCTCCGCGCCGCCGGACACGTCCGGACGGTGCCGGACGCGTCCGCCGCTAAGCCCGCAGCCAGCCAGGGCTGCCACGTGGCCTCCGCCGCGCCCGTGCAGCCGGTCCGCCGGGCCCAAAGTGGGCCCTCCTGCCACAAGGCTTCGCCTTGCTGGCGCCATGTCGCGCCGGCCGCCTGGCGACCTCGACCCCGCCGCGCGCCGCCGCCACACAAGGCTCCACCTCCGCCGCCCGCCACCGCTCCTCCGCCCCGCCGTCATCCACCGCCGCCGCCGCCGCCTTGCGCCATGCCGCTGCCGCTCCACGCCACGCCCTGCTGCCGCCAAGGCTGCCCGCCCGGCCACGGGCTTCTCCACCGGATCGGCCGCGCCGAGACCGCCTCCCCTTCCCCGCCGGCGACCTCCTCCTCCGCCCTCGGCCCCTCCGCCGCCGTCGCCTAACTCCGCCAGATCCGATCTGGATCGGGCAGTTGACTTCTTCCCTCGTTTTTCCACTAAGTATTTTTTTCTGGATTATTTTCGTGCATATTCGTAGCATCACATCTCCTCAACCGTGGCTCCGTTTTGGGCGTATAATATGTCAAATTGTTCGTCTCGAAGAGTACATCATTTATTTCCATTGCATCATTTGCATTTGAGCTCATCTTGATGCCCGAAAAGCTGTTGGAAGATGGCTTCAGATCGTTAGTTTCAGAATCTTATCAGCTCGAGCTCTTTTGTCATTTTTGCCATGAATTATGTGTGCACCTTATGAACTTGAGTCCTACATGTGAGTTGAACATTGCCATGCCATCTTTCCAGGGGTGGTTGCCATGTATTTTTGTGAGTTATGTGTTGACTAGAACAAGCATGCAAAGTAGGGATGATGATGTTGCTGATTTCAGGAACTTAGTGTTTTCACTGTCTTGTCCTGCTGTTAATTTTATGCCATATGTTCATGTTGTTACAGAGAGATCTATGCCCTTTTTGAGCATGATCAGTAAGGGTGTTTTGAACATATGGATGTGCTCTATCCATCCATGCCTTTGTTGGCATTTATGGAGTAGTCTAGCATGTCATTTTCGTGCTCTACTTTTTCTTGAAAATGTTTCCTGGCAGATTGTTTGCATGAGATTCAATTTTCACGAGGTCGTTGTAGTTGATCCTTGTATGCTATGATGTGGTTCTTGCCATGTATAGCTTATATTCCATGTCTTCTTGATGGGGGTATGCTTAGTTTATCATGAGATGCTCTGTAGTGAGTGCATCGAGCTCACGAACATGCCTACTCGTTATCTGTTTTTGCCATGTCCTGATATTTTGCTAAGTCTGAAATCTGTAATAAAACTTGCAATGTTTACATGGGTGCCATCATTTCTTAGAGTCCTTTTTGGCTTATGGTCAGTAAGGGACTATTGATATATGCTTTGAGTAGAATCATGTCATGCCTTGTTTTGCTATTATAAGTTCTTGTAGCATGTTGTTTGCTTGCTCTAAACATGCCTTCCTGATGTTAATTCCTGGCATGTTAGTATTTTCACTAAGTCTGTGAACCTGATATTTTGAGCACTTTCACCATGCTTGTTTGAACATGTTATGATGTGATTTATGTTGGGGAACGTAGTAATTTCAAAAAATTTCCTACGCACACGCAAGATCATGGTGATGTATAGCAACGAGAGGGGAGAGTGTTGTCCACATACCCTTGTAGACTGGCGGAAGCGATCACAACGTAGAGGAAGTAGTCGACGTTCTCCTCGCGATCCGACCGATCCCGGCGCCGTTATCCGACGCCCGAGTTCTTGACACACGACAGCTCGATGACGCCCCTCAGATCCGATCCAGCCGAGTGTCGAGGGAGAGTTCGTCAAGACGACGGCGTGCAGGACGATCTTGATGTTTCACGCGCGAGGTTTCGCCTAAGCTTCATGACGGTATAACCGAGGTGGAATATGGTGGAGGGGCACCGACACGGCTAAGGAACGATCTCACGATCAACTTGTGTGTTCCAAGGTGCCCCCTGCCCCGTATATAAAGGAGCAGGGGGAGGGGCGGGCGGCCAAGGGAGGCGCGCTGGGAGTCCTACTCCCTCCGGGAGTAGGATTCCCCAATCCTAGTTGGACTAGGATTCGGGAGGGGAAAGAGAGAGGGGCGGCCCCTTCTCCTAGTCCTAGTAGGACTAGGGAAGGGGGAGGCGCGCCCACCTAGGGCTGGCCCTTCTCCTTTCCACTAAGGCCCATCGAGGCCCATTTACCTCCCGGGGTTCCAGAACCTCCGGTACTCGATAAATTCCGTTTTCGCCGGAACCATTCAACTCCAAACATAGGCTTCCAATATATCAATCTTTATGTCTCGACCATTCCGAGACTCCTCGTCATGTCCGTGATCACATCCGGGACTCCGAACTCCTTGGTACATCAAAATATATAAACTCATAATAAGCGCCATCGAAACCTTAAGCGTGCGGACCCTACGGTTCGAGAACAATGTAGACATGACCTAGAACTATTCACGGTCAATAACCAACAGCGGGACCTGGATGCCCATATTGGTTCCTACATATTCTACGAAGATCTTTGTCGGTCGACCGCATAACAACATACGCTTGTTCCTTTGTCATCGGTATGTTACTTGCCCGAGATTCGATCGTCGGTATCCAATACCTAGTTCAATCTCGTTACGGCAAGTCTCTTTACTCGTTCCGTAATACATCATCTCACAACTAACTCATTAGTTGTAGTGCTTGCAAGGCTTAAGTGATGTGCATTACCGAGAGGGCCCAGAGATACCTCTCCGACAATCGGAGTGACAAAACCTAATCTCAAATCGCCAACCCAACATTTGCCTTTGGAGACACCTGTAGTACTCCTTTATAATCACCCGCCACGTTGTGACGTTTGGTAGCACCAAAGTGTTCCTCCGTAAACGGAGTTGCATAATCTCATAGTTACGAGGAACATGTATATGTCATGGATAAAAGCAGTAGCAACATACTAAACGATCGTGTGCTAAGCTAAGGAATGGGTCATGTCAATCGATCATTCTACTAATGATGTGACCTCATTAATCAAATAACAACTCCTTTGTTCATGGTTAGGAAACATAACCATCTTTGATTAACAAGCTAGTCTAGTAGAGGCATACTAGTGACATGTTGTTTTGTCTATGCATTCACACATGTATCATGTTTCGGTTAATACAATTCTAGCATGAATGATAAACATTTATCATGAAATAAGGAAATAAATAATAACTTTATTATTGCCTCTAGGGCATATTTCCTTGATCTCCCACTTGCACTAGAGTCAATAATCTAGATTACATAGTAATGATTCTAACACCCATGGAGTCTTAGTGCTGATCATGTTTTGCTCGTGGAAGAGGCTTAGTCAACGGTCTCGCAACATTCAGATCCGTATGTATCTTGCAAATCTCTATGTCTCCGATCCCGACTAAGTCCGGATGGAATTGAAGCGTCTCTTGATGTGCTTGGTCCTCTTGTGAAATCTGGATTCCTTTGCTAAGGCAATTGCTCGAGATTGTCACGAAGATTTTCATTGGACCCGATGCACTAGGTATGACACCTAGATCGGATATGAACTCCTTCATCCGCACTCCTTCATTAGCTGCTTCGAAGCTGCTATGTATTCCGCTTCACATGTAGATCCCGCCACGACGCTTTGTTTAGAACTGCACCAACCGACAGCTCCTCCGTTTAGTGTAAATCGATCCGTCTGCGATTTAGAATCGTCCGGATCGGTGTCAAAGCTTGCATCAACGTAACTGCCACGATGAGCTCTTTGTCACCTCCATATCGAGAAACATATCCTTAGTCCTTTTCGTGTATTTGGGATGTTCTTGACCGCTGTCCGATGATCCACTCTGGATTACTTTGGTACCTCCTGCTAGGCTTATAGCAAGGCACACATCAGGTCTGGTACACAAGATTGCATACATGATAGAGCCTATGGCTGAAGCATAGGAACATCTTTCATTTCTCTCTATCTTCTGCGGTGGTGGGCATTGAGTCCGACTCAACTTCACACCTTGTAACACGGCAAGAACCCTTTCTTTGCTTGATCCATTTTGAACTTCTTCAAAACTTTGTCAAGGTATGTGCTTTGTGAAAGTCCAATTAAGCGCCTTGATCTATCTCTATAGATCTTGATGCCCAATATGTAAGCAGCTTCACCGAGGTCTTTCATTGAAAACTCTTATTCAAGTATCCCTTTATGCTATCCAGAATTCTATATCATTTCCGATCAGCAATATGTCATCCACATATAAGATCGAAATGCTCTGAGCTCCCACTCACTTTCTTGTAAATACAAGCTTCTCCAAAAGTCTCAGACAAACCCAAATGCTTTGATCACACTATCAAAGCGTTTATTCCAACTCCGAGATGCTTGCACCAGTCCATATATGGATCGCTGGAGCTTGCACACTTTGTTAGCTCCTTTGGATCGATAAAACCTTCGGTTGCATCATATACAACTCTTCTTCCGTAAATCCATTCAGAATGCGTCTTTACATCCATTTGCCAAATTTCATAATCATAAAATGCGCAATTGCTAACATGATTCGGACGGACTTAAGCATCGCCACTGGTGAGAAGGTCTCATCGTAGTCAATCCCTTGAACTTGTCGAAAACCTTTTGCGACAAGTCGAGCTTTATAGACGATAACATTACCGTCGCGTCGGTCTTCTTCTTGAAGATCCACTTGTTTTCTATTGCTTGCCTACCCTCGGGCAAGTCAACCAAAGTCCACACTTTGTTTTCATACATGGATCCCATCTCAGATTTCATGGCCTCAAGCCATTTTGCGGAATCTGGGCTCACCATCGCTTCTTCATAGTTCGTAGGTTCATCATGATCTAGTAGCATGACTTCCAGAACAGGATTACCGTACCACTCTGTGCGGATCTTACTCGTTGATCTACGAGGTTCTGCGGTAACTTGATCTGAAGTTTCATGATCAACATCATCAACTTCCTCACTACTTGGTGAGGTGTCTCGAAACTGGTTTCGCGATTTAACTACTTTCAAGTAAGGGAGAAGGTACTATTACCTCATCAAGTTCCACTTTCCTCCCACTCACTTCTTTCGAGAGAAACTCCTTCTCTAGAAAGGATCCATTCTTAGCAACGAATGTCTTGCCTTCGGATCTGTGATAGAAGGTGTACCCAACTGTTTCCTTTGGGTATCCTATGAAGACACATTTCTCCGATTTGGGTTCGAGCTTATCAGGTTGAAGCTTTTTCACATAAGCATCGCATCCCCAAACTTTAAGAAACGAAAACTTTGGTTTCTTGCCAAACCACAGTTCATAAGGTGTCGTCTCAACGGATTTCGACGGTGTTCTATTTAGTGTGAATGCGGCTGTCTCTAGAGCATAACCCCAAAACGATAGCGGTAAATCTGTAAGAGACATCATAGATCGTACCATATCTAGTAAAGTACGATTCGACGTTCGACACACCATTACGTTGTGGTGTTCCGGTGGCGTGAGTTGCTGAAACTATTCCGCATTGTTTCAAATGTAGACCAAACTCAGAACTCAAATATTCACCTCCACGATCGATCGTAGAAATTTAATTTTCTTGTTACGATGATTTTCAACTTCACTCTGAAATTCTTTGAACTTTTCAAACGTTTCAGACTTATGTTTCATTAAGTAGATATACCCATATCCGCTTAAGTCATCTGTGAAGGTGAGAAAATAACGATATCCGCCACGAGCCTCAATATTCATCGGACCACATACATCTCAGATGTATGATTTCCAACAAATCTGTTGCTCTCTCCATAGTACCGAGAACGGTGTTCTAGTCATCTTGCCCATGAGGCACGGTTCATAAGTGCCAAGTGATTCATAATCAAGTGACTCCAAAAGTCCATCAAGATGGAGTTTCTTCATGCGCTTTTAATCGATATGACCTAAACGGCAAGTGCCACAAATAAGTTGCACTATCATTATCAACTCTGCATCTTTTGGTTTCAACATTATGAATATGTGTATCACTACTATCGAGATTCATAAGAAATAGACCACTCCTCAAGGGTGCATGACCATAAAAGATATTACTCATATAAATAGAACAACCATTATTCTCTCGATTTAAATGAATAACCGTCTCGCATCAAACAAGATCCAGATATAATGTTCATGCTCAACGCAGCACCAAATAACAATTATTTAGGTCTAAAACTAATCCCAAGGTAGATGTAGAGGTAGCGTGCCGACCGCGATCACATCGACTTTGGAACCATTTCCCACGCAAGATCGTCACCTCGCCCTTTGCCGAGTTAAGCATAATCAGTAGTCCCTGCTTCGAGTTGCAAATATTAGCAATGTAACCAAGATCAAATACCCAGTGCTACTACGAGCTCTAGTAAGGTACACATCAATAACATGTATATCACATATACCTTTGTTCACCTTGCCATCCTTCTTATCCGCCAAATACTTGGGGCAGTTCCGCTTCCAAATGACGATGCGCTTGCGGTAGAAGCACTCGATTTCAGGTTTAGGGCCAGACTTGGGTTTCTTCTCTGAGCAACAACTTGCTTGCTGTTCTTCTTGAGATTCCCTTCTTCTTCCCTTTGCCTTTCTTCTTGAAACTAGTGGTCTTATTGACCATCAACACTTGATGCTCCTTCTTGATTTCTACCTCCGCAGCCTTTAGCATTGCGAAGAGCTCGTGCATAGTCTTTACTAACCCTTGCATATTATAGTTCATCACGAAGCCTTTGTAGCTTGGTGGCGGTGATTGGAGAATTTCATCAATGACACAATCATCCGGAAGATTAACTCCCAATTGTGTCAAGTGATTGTAGTACCCGGACATTACGAGTATATGTTCACTAATGAACTATTCTCCTCCATCTTGCAGCTATAGAACTTATTGGAGACTTCATATCTCTCAATCCGGGCATTCTGTTGGAATATTAACTTCAACTCTGGAACATCTCATATGCTCCATGACGCTCAAAACGTCGTTGAAGTCCCGGTTCTAAGCCGTAAAGCATGGCACATCGAACTATAGAGTAGTCATCGCTTTGCTCGCCAGACGCTCATAACATCCGTGTTGCTCCAAGAAGCGAACTGTCACCTAGCGGTGCATCCAGACGTAGCTCTTACATGCAGCAATGAGGATGATCCTCAAATTACGGACCCAATCCGTGTAATTGCTACCATCATCTTTCAACTTTGCTTTCTCAAGGAACGCATTAAAATTCAACGGAACAACAAAGACGAGCCATCTATCTACAATCAAACATAAACAAGCAAGATACTATCAGTACTAAGTTCATGATAAATTTAAGTTCAATTAATCATATTACTTAAGAACTCCCACTTAGAAAAACATCTCTAGTCATCTAAGTGATCACGTGATCCAAATCAACTAAACCATAACCGATCATCACGTGAAATGGAGTAGTTTTCAATGGTGAACATCTTATGTTGATCATATCTACTATATGATTCACGCCGACCTTTCGGTCTCCGTGTTCCGAGGCCATATCTGCATATGCTAGGCTCGTCAAGCATAACCCGAGTATTCTGCGTGTGCAAAACTGGCTTGCACCCGTTGTAGATGGACGAGAGCTTATCACACCCGATCATCACGTGGTGTGCGGGCACGATTTAACTTTGGCAACGGTGCATACTCGGGAGAACACTTCTTGATAATTTAGTGAGAGATCATCTTATAATGCTACCGTCAATCAAAGCAAGATAAGATGCATAAAAGGATAAACATCACATGCAAATCAATATAAGTGATATGATATGGTCATCATCATCTTGTGCTTCATGATCTCCATCTTGCAGCACCACCATGATCACCATCGCCACCGCGCGACACCTTGATCTCCATCGCAGCATCGTTGTCGCCTCGCCAAACTTATGCTACTACGACTATCGCTACCGCTTAGTGATAAAGTAAAGCATTACAGGCGATTGCATTGCATACAATAAAGCGACAACCATATGGCTCTGCCGATTGCCGATAACCGGTTACAAAACATGATCATCTCATACAATAAAATATAGCATCACGTCTTGACCATATCACATCACAACATGCCCTGCAAAAACAAGTTAGACGTCCTCTACTTTGTTGTTGCAAATTTTACGTGGCTGCTACGGGCTTAAGCAAGAACCAGTCTCACCCACGCATCAAAACCACAACGATATTTCGTCAAATAGACTCCGTTTAACCTTCTCAAGGACCGGGCGTAGCCACACTCAGTTCAACTAAAGTGAGAGAGACAGCACCCACCGGTCACCTTTAAGCAACGAGTGCTCGTGGCGGTGAAACCAGTCTCGCGTAAGCGTCTGGCGTAATGTCGGTCAGGCCGCTTCATCTCACAATACCGCTGAACCAAAGTATGACATGCTGGTAGGTAGTATGACTTGTATCGCCCACAACTCACTTGTGTTCTACTCGTGCAAAACATCAAACCATAGAAAAACCTAGGCTCGGATGCCTTTGTTGGGGAACGTAGTAATTTCAAAAATTTTCCTACGCACACGCAAGATCATGGTGATGTATAGCAACGAGAGGGAGAGTGTTGTCCACATACCCTTGTAGACCAAGCGGAAGCGATCACAACGTAGAGGAAGTAGTCGACGTTCTCCTCGCGATCCGACCGATCCCGCGCCGTTACTTCGACGCCCCGAGTTCTTGACACACGTACAGCTCGATGACGTCCCTCGTACTCGATCCAGCCGAGTGTCGAGGAGAGTTCCACAAGACGACGGCGCAGTGACGATCTTGATGTTTCACCGCGCAGGCTTCGCTTAAGCTTCATGACAGTATAACCGAGGTGGAATATGGTGGAGGGGGCACCGACACGGCTAAGGAACGATCTCACGATCAACTTGTGTGTTCAAGGTGCCCCCTGCCCCGTATATAAAGGAGCAAGGGGAGGGGGCGGCGGCCAAGGGAGGCGCGGCAGGAGTCCTACTCCTCTGGGAGTAGGATTCCCCCAATCCTAGTTGGACTAGGATTCCTGAGGGGAAAGAGAGGGGGCGGCCCCTTCTCCTAGTCCTAGTAGGACTAGGGAAGGGGAGGCGCCACCACCCAGGGCTGGCCCTTCTCCTTTCCACTAAGGCCCATCGAGGCCCATTTACCTCCGGGGGTTCCGTAACCTCCGGTACTCAGTAAATTCCGCCGCCGGAACCATTCGAACTCCAAACATAGGCTTCCAATATATCAATCTTTATGTCTCGACCATTCCGAGACTCCTCGTCATGTCCGTGATCACATCCGGACTCGAACTCCTTCGCACATCAAAATATATAAACTCATAATAACTGTCATCGAAACCTTAAGCGTGCGGACCCTACGGTTCGAGAACAATGTAGACATGACCTAGAACTATTCACGGTCAATAACCAACAGCGGGACCTGGATGCCCATATTGGTTCCTACATATTCTACGAAGATCTTTGTCGGTCAGACCGCATAACAACATACGTTTGTTCCCTTTGTCATCGGTATGTTACTTGCCCGAGATTCGATCGTCGGTATCCAATACCTAGTTCAATCTCGTTACCGGCAAGTCTCTTTACTCGTTCCGTAATACATCATCTCACAACTAACTCATTAGTTGTAGTGCTTGCAAGGCTTAAGTGATGTGCATTACCGAGAGGGCCCAGAGATACCTCTCCGACAATCGGAGTGACAAAACCTAATCTCGAAATACGCCAACCCAACATTTGCCTTTGGAGACACCTGTAGTACTCCTTTATAATCACCCGATTCGTTGTGACGTTTGGTAGCACCAAAGTGTTCCTCCGGTAAACGGAGTTGCATAATCTCATAGTTACAGGAACATGTATATGTCATGGATAAAAGCAGTAGCAACATACTAAACGATCGTGTGCTAAGCTAAGGGAATGGGTCATGTCAATCAGATCATTCTACTAATGATGTGACCTCATTAATCAAATAACAACTCCTTTGTTCATGGTTAGGAAACATAACCATCTTTGATTAACAAGCTAGTCTAGTAGAGGCATACTAGTGACATGTTGTTTTGTCTATGCATTCACACATGTATCATGTTTCTGGTTAATACAATTCTAGCATGAATGATAAACATTTATCATGAAATAAGGAAATAAATAATAACTTTATTATTGCCTCTAGGGCATATTTCCTTCAATTTAGCCGTAGCTCAGTGTTCCTCTTTTGTTAAGCATCTCCTGTAGTTCGCTGCCATATGCTTTGTTTTTATGTTGGGGGTGCCGTAGCATAGTTTCGTGTTGCGTGCTAAGTAGCGTCGGGCTGTTAAACGCAGATTTGCGTCATTCTTGTTTTGCTTGTCATTTGCAAACCGTGCATCCGTTTCCGGTGATATTTATATCGATTTCAACCGAAATCACTCCATCTTTCCAGCGGCATACTTGGTTTTCCAAGTTGATGCCCGGTTCATCATTTTCCTTCCGGAGCATACATATGCATTGCATATCACATCTCGCATAGCATGTAATGTATTGCATCATATTGCTTGCGCATTGTTCCTTGTTTGATTGTGGTTCCGTTGCTTGTGTTCTTGCTTTGGGTAGAGCCGGGAGACGAGTACGTGAACGAGGAGCCTGTTGAGAACGCCTATGAAGATCAAGCCTTCGACAACTCTGAGAACCTTACAGGCAAGATGACCATACCTTCGATATCACTTCTATCTTTGCTTGCTAGATGCTCACTCTTTTGCTATGCCTATGCTGCGATACCTACCACTTGCTATACCATGCCACCCATATTGCCATGTCAACCTCTAATCACCCATGTCCTAGCAAACCGTTGTTTGGCTATGTTACCGCTTTGCTCAGCCCCTCTTATAGCGTTGCTAGTTGCAGGTGAAGATGAAGTTTGTTCCTTGTTGGAACACGGATATTTTGGGATATCACAATATCTATTGTTTTAATTAATGCATCTATATACTTGGTAAAGGGTGGAAGGCTCGGCCTTATGCCTGGTGATTTGTTCCACTCTTGCCACCCTAGTTTCCGTTATACGGTGTTATGTTCCTTGATTTTATGCTCCTTACGCGGTCGGGTGATTTATAGGACCCCTTGACAGTTCTCTTTGAATAAAACTCCTCCAGAAGGCCCAACCTTGGTTTTACCATTTGCCACCTACACCCCTTTTTCCCTTGGGTTTTCGCGAGCCCGAGGGTCATCTTTATTTTAGCCCCCCCGGGCCAATGCTCCTTCGAGTGTTGGTCCAAACTAGAGCCACTTGCGGTGCCGCCCTGAGGCAACTTGGGGTATCTTCGGTTGCCGTAACGTAGGTTCCATCCGGTGTGCCCTGAGAACGAGATATGTGCAGCTCCTATCGGGATTTGTCGGCACAGCGGGAGGTCTTGCTGGTTTAGTTTTACCATTGTCGAAATGTCTTGATGTACCGGGATACCGAGTCTGATCGGAGTGTCTTGGGTGAAGGTTTATTCCTTCGTTGACCGTGAGAGCTTGTTATGGGCTAAGTTGGGACACCCCTGCAGGGTATTATCTTTCGAAAGCCGTGCCCGCGGTTATGAGGCAGATGGGAATTTGTTAATGTCCGGTTGTAGAAAACCCGAAGTTGACCTTAATTAAAATACATCAACCGTGTATGTAACCGTGATGGTCTCTTCTCGGCGGAGTCCGGGAAGTGAACACGGTGTTGGAGTTATGTTTGACGCAGGTTGTTTAGGATCACTTCTTGATCGCTAATAGATTCACGACCGTGCTTTGCTTCTCTTCTCGCTCTCTTTTGCGATGTAGCCACCATATATGCTAGTCGCTTGCTGCAGCCCCTCCTTTTTACACCAGCCTTCCCTTAAGCTTAAATAGTCTTGATCTCGCGGGTGTGAGATTGCTGAGTCCCTGTGGCTCACATATTCTACCAAAACAGATGCAGGTACCGGTGATGCTGCCAATGATGGCGAATCGAAGCTGAAGTGGGAATATGATGAGGCACTTGGTCGATACTATGTTTCATTTCCAGACGATTAGTAGTGGAGCCCAGTTGGGGCGATCGGGGATCTGTGTTGCATGTGGGGTATTCTTCTTTTGTTTTGGTTCCGTAGTCGGGCCTTGAGTGTAATCTGTATGATGGATGTTTAATTATGCATTGTGTGAAGTGGCGACTTTAAGCCAACTATGTATCTTTTCCCTTATGTATTACATGGATTGTGCGAAGATTACCTCACTTGCGACATTGCTTTCTATGCGGTTATGCCTCTAAGTCGTGCTTCGACACGTGGGAGATATAGCCGCATCGAGGGCGTTACAACGTGGGAGTAGTTAAATAAATTTATTCCTTTGTTGTAGGGAAAAACTAGCTTTATGCAAAACCATGAAACTTACAGCCTCCACCAGCCATATATTGCATGTAGATATAGTTCTTGCATTCCATTGCTTTAAAGTGTAACTATGCCAGCATATTCTATGTGCTGACCCGTTTCAGGCTGCAACGTCTTATGTTGCAGACTACTCAGACGACGAATACGGTGCGATAGGTCATTGTTTTGCACTCAGCTATGCCGTTGGAGTTGTTGGACTCATTTACCTTCGAAGCTTCCGCGGTTATCTAGTTTAGATGGCCTTCAACTATTATATTTTTTTGTCATACTCTTTATGAGGACTCGATGTAATAAGTGTGTGATTGAAACTCTGTTATAATTCCTCGAGTACTGTGTGTGTCAGGATTACCGATCCAGGGATGACACTGATGCACAGAGACTTGACCGTTTGAGGTCTGGTTGCTACAAGATGGTATCTGAGCACACGCTGACTGTAGGACGCGACCACTAGAATGATCCACAGGATTTCTCTTCTCTACTCATTTCTAATTCTCCTCTCTTTCTACTCTATAGATGGCGGATCCCAGGAACAAGTTCACTCAACTGGATGACGACACTACTTTGGGAAAGCACTTGAAGGAAGTCACTTAGTATTTGAACATCAGATTACCAAGCTTCATGGGGACTTTCTCTACATCTGTACCGGAAGAGGAGCGCTGGAAGATCAAAGTCTGGATATCTGGGAGGACCTTTGGGCCAACAACGGAGCCTATTGATTTCTACCTGAATGCACCAAGCTGGAGTATTGGAAAGAGCATGGCCACACATATCACCTTTGGACGACTATGTGAGGTGTATCACAAGGAGCTAGAGAATACCATTTACCAGATATGTGGCCGCCGAGATGACAAATGGGAGATGATTTGTGCCAGGAGGGATGGATCAATTGCAGCCTACATTCAAGAGATGGGGGCTCATATCGTCGACAGGAGAATCAACAAATTATCCACATGAAGAAGATCAAGAAACTGGTGAGGAGAAACAATGAGCTGGAGGAGGTGATCAAGTCTACACATGATGGATACGAGGAGGAGATTGTTGTACTACTGGAGAAGAATGAAGACCCGAAGAAGAAGCTAGAAGAATTCATGGGAGACCCCGCGCCAAAGAAGGAGAACAACCACCCAGAAGACTACATCATCATCGACGACACCGACTCCGACCCTGATAGTGATGATGACTACGTTGATGAAGCTGGAGTAGATATCATGGAGTCTTCCTCTGATGAAAAATTTCTAGACGACCACCATTGTAACTAGTAGTATTTTCCCTCCAAATAGTTGCAACGATCGAGTTTGTAATCATAGGTTAGACCGTCTTGTGTGATCTTGTGTGCTATTGATTGAAGTGAAATTGATTGTGTTTGTCTCATGAGCATTATGGGTAGTGAATCTCTCTTAGACCCCAATTCTATTCTGTTTTCTCACCCCTTCTAACCCATCAGATGCCTCCGAGACGTGACAATGTATTTGCCTTCCCACCGGAGCTCACTCAGTTGATCCAGCTGCAGAATACCTTGATGCAGTTATTAGTTTAGAATCAGAACCAAGGCAACAACAACAACCCATCACCACCACCCCCTGTTGATCACCTTGCCCGTTTCCTAAGGTTGAATCCGCTGGTGTTCTCTAGTAGCACCGAGCTGATTGTTGCAGATGATTGGCTCCGCAAGATTTGAGGAGAGCTGACCACTACAGGATGCACAGATGCAGAGAGAGAGTGTGTTTTGCCGCACGTCAGATTGATGTACCCACAGGATCATGGTGGGAGAATTTCATAGCCACTTACCCCATTGACACTTTTACATGGGATCAGTTTCAGCAGGCTTTCCGCACTGCCCATGTTTCAGCAAGAGCTATGAGCATGAAGAAGTGCGAGTTTCACAACTTGCACCAAGGAGGGTGTACAGTGGGCTAGTATGTGGATGAGTTTCATAAGTTAGCATGCTATGCCCCTGATGACGTAGCTACAGATGCCGCTAAGCAGGAGAAGTTTCTGGAAGGACTGAATGATGAGCTGAGCATGCAGTTGATGGTGGCAACATTCAACAACTACCAGGAGTTGGTAGATAGGGCTCTTATGATTGAAGGAAAGCATCAACAGATTGATAATCGTAAGAGGAAGTATGGACAGGGGAGGTACACTTCAGGAGCTCATCAGAAGCCCCGTTATTCCCCATACTCAGGAGGACATACCCACAACCATGCAGGCCATAACCATGGAGGACACACACACAACGGAGCAAGTTTGCACAACCATAGTGGCCCCAAGAATGGAAATGGGAATAGAGGAAGCAGCATCCAGAACCGTTACAAGCCTTCAACACAAGCCAAGAGGGATCTAAGCCACATTACCTGTTTCAAGTGCCAGAAGACTGGACATTATTCCAATGAATGTCCTGAAGCGAAGAATGGAAATGGCAATGGAGGTTCTGCCAGAAGCCCAACCACTTCACCAAAGGTCAGGTGAACCACACCAACGTGGAGGAGATTGAGGATCAACCCGACGCAGTTGTCGGTAAGTTTTTGATTAATGCATTTACCGCACTTTTTTCTTTTTGATACTGGTGCATCGCATTCATACATATCAAGGGGATTTGTGGACAAGTTTAATTTGCCAACCCAAGCCCTTAGGTCACCTGTGTTAGTAAGCTCGCCAGGAGCAGAGTATATGGCCAGCCGATGGTGTGATCGGTTACCCTTAACCACTGGTAGCCATGTGTTTCCCTCTGACCTGATAATTTTGGAGTTACAAGGATTGGATATAATATTAGACATGGATTGGTTATCAAAGTATGGAGGAAACATTAATTGTGCTAGTAAGTTGATATTTCTCACCACCCCAGAAGGAAGAAGGATCAAGTATGTATCCCGGCATGCGCCGAAGAGGACTCAACTGAATTCCTTACCAGGAGTTGTACAGGAGGAAGTACCAGTGGTGAAGGATTACCCCGATGTATTTCCGAAGGAGTTACTAGGCATGCCACCAGATCGAGACATTGTGTTTTTGATTGAGCTATTGCCAGGCACCGGGCCAATATCAAAGAGACCGTATCGGATGCCCACACAAGATTTGGAGGAAATTAAGAAACAGATTAAGGAGATAATGGAGAAAGGTTACATTCGACCAAGTTCATCACCTTGGGGAGCCCCAGTGCTTGTAGTGGAGAAGAAGGATGGATCTTTACGGATGGTTGTTGATTATCATGCACTGAATGAGGTGACGATCAAGAACAACTACCCTCTGCTAATGATCAATGATTTGTTTGACCAGTTGCAAGGAGCTAAAGTTTCTAAGATTGATCTTCGATCAGGTTATTACCAGTTGAAGATCCGAGAGCAGGACATACCTAAGACAGCTTTTACCATAAGGTACGGGCTATATGAGCATACCGTTATGTAATTTGGTCTGACTAACGCGCCTGCCTATTTCATGAACATGATGAACAAGGTGTTTATGGAGTTTTTGGATAAGTTTGTCGTAGTGTTCATTGATGACATATTGGTCTACTCGAAGAACGAAGAGGAACATAAGGAGCATTTTGTCGGTGTTCTGGGAACGGCGGTCCCCAGACTTGCCTGCCTGCAGCCTGCGGCGTGGCTCGAGTGGTGGCCCAGTACAGCCCATCTTCATCAGCGCAAACTGAAGACCCTCGTGAGGGGCCAAGCCTCGCGGGGCAGACGATGAAAGGCTTCCTCAGGAGCGGCTTTGCCAGGCAGGCTCACGAGGAGGCGGAGAGATCAAGGCAAGGGTACCTCGCGAGGTGCTCGTGACGCAAGCCATGACAATCGAGACCAGGCGGGCGCCGTCCTGCGCAGTGTCCTTGTTTCCTCTTTGGTGCAAAGGGGGCAAGCACCGACGTGGAGTACCGAGGCATCAGGCAAAGGTTACCATTTCGGTGCAACGAGACCAAGACCAGCAGGGCGGCAGGATGGAGGTCACCGTGGAGCCTAAGACGACGTCATCACCAGTGCCTTTGGCAGCCGAAGACCAACTTTAGTCAGGATAACTTGTACTAGATGTTCCCCTTCAAAATGGCCGTTGTTGGCGCCCTTCCCGCTCAATATTTGGGAAGAGGACCAAGGCCTCTATAAATAGGGCTAGCCACCATAGTAGAAAGGGACCTTGGGACGGAAAAACCGGAACAAGTAGAACACCGCATCAGCTCAAGAACCCCTCTCGCGAGGCTGTTCTTCCTTTGTACTGTTCATCATCTGCCCCTGAGGCAATCCACCACACCACACACTTGAGTAGGGTATTACACCACAACGGTGGCCCGAACCAGTATAAATCTTGTGTCCCTTGAGTTGTTCATCCTTTAGTTTAGATTCTCGCGAGGCAATCAGACACAGATAGGTAGGGGGGAGATCTTCACGCGCACCCCAGAGTTCGAACCTTAAGGGTCTACCGGAACCCAACATTCGACATTTGGCGCGCCAGGTAGGGGTGCGCCGGAATCTTTCTTCCGCTGTTCTGCATTCGATCACCCGTCGTGTCCATGGCTGACGCTCGCCGGGCTCGCGCGGAGCGTCGTGCTGCTCTCGCCGCCCGCGTCGCCCAGACGGCTCCCATCGGCGGATGTCCCCGTCGTTCGCGTAGCCTCCCGCCAACGCCGCCACCGGCCCGATGGGGAACGAGCAGCAGGACTCGTTGCTGCATCCCTCGGTGCGATGGGCAGGCCGCACCGCCACCCCATCGCTGACTCCAGCTGGTTCGTCGTACCACGCCCATCGCGCCACCACGGACACGCACGCCGCGTTGCTCCTGGCGCGTGATGTCCTGCACTACCGTCCCGTCGACGACCTCTACGAGGAGTGGCTCGCTCGCATCACCGAGCTCGTCAGCGCCGTAGGGGGCTCCCCTGTGCAGTCCCTCTCACTGCCTCGCCCTCCGTCCTGTGCGGTTGGCGCAGATCAGGAGGCGCCTCCGCCACCTCCTCCCCAAGAAGGCGCCCTGGCACCAAGGCGTGCGGCCCCAGGACGAGATCCACCACGTCCAGCACCCACGGGACAAGAAAGGAGCTACCAAGAAATCCCTCGCCCCCAAGAAGGTGCTCGCATGCTCCCGGCACCGGTATGCCATGACCGCATCCCTGCGCCAGCACGTCAAGACCTGCTTGCTGCTCGAGCGGCGCTGAGAAATCCCGAGAGCAAGCCCGCATCAGAGAGCTCTAGTGGCCACCGCAGGCTGCCCCGCCTTCATCACCGAGCTACGCAGTGTCGCCTGGCCGGGCAAGTTCAAACCTGACCTGCCTCCCCGCTACGATGGCAGTACCGACCCCTCGAGGTTCCTACAGCTCTACGAGCTGGGCATCGAAGCCGCCAACGGGGACGGAAAGGTCATGGCGAACTGGTTTCCCATGGCACTCAAGAACGGTGCCCGCACCTGGCTCCTGAACCTACCCCCTAGCACGATCTCCTCCTGGAACGAGATGCGCACTCGCTTCATCGCTAACTTTCAGGGCACTCGCGACCTTCCGCCGGCCGTGGGTGACCTGCGCCGCATCAAGCAGCAACCCAGAGAGACCTTGTAGAAGTACATCCAGTGCTTCAACAGCGCTCGCCTCAAGATTCCCAAGGTGACTGAGGAGGCCACCATCTCTGCGTTCTCTGGCGGCGTCCACGACGTCAAGATGAAGGAGGAACTGGCAATCCACGAAGATCTGTGCACGTCATTGGAGTTGTTCAACCTGGCAACCAGGTGCGCAAGGGCTGAGGAGGGACGCCTCTCCCTTCTTGAGCTCCCGGCTGCAGATCCAGAAGAGAAGAAAGCCAAGGCCAAGGATGTGAAGCACAAGGGAGCAGCTGTGCTCGCAGCAGAACCGGACATGAAGCGCGGCAGGGACACGCTGGAGTCGTCCAAGGGCAACCGATACTGTGTGTATCACGATCTCCATACCCACAACACCAACGAATGCCAAGAGCTCAGCGCCGTGCGAGAAGGCCGTGTCGGTCGACGCCCCAAGCGAAATGATCGGGGCTATGGCCGAGGCAGAGGAAGAGGTGGAGGACGATGGGACGACCGTGGTCCTCGCCATGGGTGGCGTGACCAGCCTCGTGAGGACCGCTGGCAGGACTAGCCTCGCGAGGGGGCTTGGAGGGATCAGCCTTGTGAGGATCACCCGCAAGGCAATGCAGGACTTCCTCCTCTACCACCACCACCAAGAAGGAATGACGACCATCATCAGGACGAGGGGGCCGGGGGCTTCCAGGAGCGACGTGCAATCGCTTGCATCTTGGGTGGTGCCCAGGCCCCAGCCTCTCAGCGCATCTTCAAGCAGTTTGCTCGCGAAGTGAATGCAGTCCTCCCCAAGCTTGAGGCCACGCGCGCTCTCAGGTGGTCCGCACGCACCATCACGTTAAGCTCAGTGGATCAGCTCAAATGCGCGGCAACAGCCGGTGTCCTCCCGATGCTCTGTTCCCCAGTCATCAGCAATGTGCAAGTTACCAGGACCCTCATCGATGGTGGGGCAGGGCTCAATGTCCTGTCTGTCGAGACGTTCAACAATCTCCAAGTGCCATACGATCAGCTTCAACCAACCAAGCCTTTCTCAGGAGTCACTGATGGTTCCACTGTCCCGATAGGGCAGTCCGCCTCCCTGTCACCTTTGGACAGCGCAGGAACTACCGTACCGAGCTTATTGACTTCGGCGTTGCCCACATTCGCCTGCCATACAATGCCATCCTTGGGTATCCCGCCCTGGCCAAGTTTATGGCAGTGACTCACCATGGCTACAACGTCCTCAAGATGCCAGGAAGTGGCGAAGTCATCACGGTCCCCTGTGAAGAGAAGGATGCGGTGTGCTCTCTTGAGCGCGCCTTCCAAGCCGCGTCAATCGAGGACCCAGACAGCAAGAGTGGAAACCTTCCTGAAGCAGCTCCCAAGAAGAAGAAGACATCACCTAGCTCAAGGCCTCAGGAGGCAGGAGCCTCCGGAGGCACCACATCAGGACATGCGCCCATCCAAGGGGCTCCACCCTCCGTCGCATAGGAAGGCGCGCCTGGCACCCTCCTCGGGCAAGGCTTGGGGGCTCTCTCTTGGGGAGCCATTGACTTTGCCAAGATCACGAGGGAGGCGCTCGGGCACCACCTGGAGGCGTGCTTCGCGACACGTTTCCCTCAGGAAGGCATAAGGCAAGGAGGGCCCAACCCTCAGGAGTTCATCGCCAAGGTCGCTCAAGAGTTGCAGGAATCAAGAGTCATGCGCGGCAACCGCCACCTACCCTGCGTAGCTCCCCATCCATGCGAGGATGGCGGGCTGCGCGTCTACATCGACTACCCAGGGCTCAATTGAGTCGCGTCTCAAGAGCGCTTCTGGCCTTTGCACGTCGGGCATTGCGATGGTCCACCGCACAGCTACGTTCGCATGCCCCTTGGCCTGCCGAACGCGGCTGCTGCTCACCAGCGACTAATGAGGAGCATTCTGGAAGCTCAGGTGGCCAAGCACCGCGCACTCCTGGAGGAGATGGAGATGGACCTCGCCGAGCCGCCCGGACCTCCCGAGCCTCCCGAGGCACGGAGCTCCGAAAGCTCGTGAGGATTGGCTTTTTCGCCATGCACCGTCAGCTACCCCGACACTCGCTCTACAATGGTATCAGGTGACTTCTCTCAAGTTTCATTTTAGCTGGGAGCGCCCTCAGGGCTGCATCATTCCCAGGTTGCGTGGATCTGCCCCTGCGGCATGTATCCGTTTTGCTTATGTCTTCAGCTTACCTTGTTGGGCGCGCCCCTCGGGCTGCATCATCCTCAAGCCGCTCGGGCCTGACCCAGTGGCGTGTGCCTTTCTCTGCATCTATCTAAGTTGATTTGCTTCTTCACGCTTAACCTGCCTATGATTATCGTACGCCGCCTACCACGGGCCTCTCCCCCCTCATGGAAAGCACTTGCACGTTAAAAGGGGGGCGCCTGAGCATCGTGACTCAGGAGCTCTTACTGTCTCTCCAGCCCTCACCCCATGGTCTTGTTCACGGCATCGCGACTTGGCATACCAGCGGCGGCTGAGCTTGCTCGAGGGCCGGGACCTGAGGACGTAGAGCATTTGCATTTTAACCATCTTGCAAGGACGTAGCACCGTCAAAGGCCCAGAGCCAGGTGCAACCCGCCTCGAGGTAGGGCCCCGTCAGTCCTGCGCTAGCTCAAGGGTGCCCAGATACACCACTCCTAGCCCTACCGTGCCGGCCATGTGTCAGGGCGGGGATATACATGCCCCGAGGGCTCCTCCTGGAGGGGAGCCCCCCCTCCCACGTACCAGTGGAAGCACCATGCTCCGCGGTGGCTGACGACACTGCCGAGGAGCGGCTATGCCTGTACACATACGGAAGCGCTATGCTTCGCGCTGGTGATAAACAACTAAGGGCAGCCCATGGTTGTATCAACCTGAGGGAGCCCAGAGCTCAGTGTCTGGCCTCATCGCAATGCCTCCGCTTGGGAGCTCCGCGTGTGGGGGCAAGGCACGGGGGCTGCGCCCGGGCCACGCCTGTCGGATTTCGGGTTCCGGCAGACCCTTGAGGTTCGAACACTGGGGTGCACGCGGAGATTCAACCCTCTACCAGCTCGCTCTTCGCCGACTCGCTAAGATCTAAACTACTAAACTGAACAGCACAAGGGACACAAGATTTATACTGGTTCAGGCCACCATTGTGGTGTAATACCCTACTCCAGTGTGTGGTGTGGTGGATTGCCTCTTGGGCTTGATGATGAACAATACAAAGAGAGAACAGCCTCATGAGTCTGTTCTTGGCAGCACTGACAGCTGCTAGGGGAGTTCGATGCGCCTCTCACTCTCTCTGTGTCTTTCTATCCTTGTTCTCTTGATGCCTCTTCCCCCTCTCTACCTTGGGGTGGCTAGTCCTATTTATAGGCAAAGGCCCTGGGCCTCTTCCCAAATATTGAGCGGGAAGGGTGCCAAAAATTGGCCATTTTGAAGGGGAACAGCGGGTACACTTCTCCTGACTAAAGTTGGTCCTCACCTGCCAAAGGCTCTGGTGGTGACGCCGGCTCGGGCTCCACAATGACTTCCTTCTGGCCATTGGGCTGGTCTTGGTCTTGTTGCACCGAAATGGACGCCTTTGCTTGATGCTCTCGCCCACGCTTGCTCCCTTTGCACCAAAGAGGAAAGGAGGACACTGCGCGGGCTCGCGCCCGACTGGCGCCCTTGGTTGTCATGGCTTGCGTCATGGGCACCTCGCGAGGTACCCCGCCTTGAACTCTCCGCCTCCTCATGAGCCAGCCTTACGAGGCCGTACTGAGAAGCTCCTTGCCCGCCCCACGAGGCTTGGCCCCTCGCGAGGTCTTGAGCTTGCGTTGATGAAGATGGGCTGTCTTTGGGCCTCCTTGAGCCACGCCGCAGCTGCAGGCGAGCAAGTCTGGGACCCTCGTTCCCGAACGCCCGACAATAGCCCGGGCCTGGCGCCCGAACAGGCGGGCAGAGGCGAAGGGCAAGTCTTGGCGTCGCGAGCCCCTAACAGCTGTGGCCTTAGGCGCGCCGCACGGTAGTTGCTTGGACATGGCGGCACCGCTTCCCCACGACGCCTTGGTAACCGCTCAGATTCGACACGTCCCTGCATGCAAAGCGGGTCATGATTACTGTGATCGTGGTGGTCGATGGTTGGCCTTCGCCGGCTATAAGTATGGAGCGGCATCGCCCTTCAGCCTATCCCCTTGCTTTTCCTCCTTCTCCATGGCTCCACCAAGGAAGTTTTGGCCATGAGAAAGGGAAGGCTCGCCGGTCAGTCTTCCTCTCCCCCTTAAGCGGTCGAGGTCGCCCTCTCAAGCATCCTGTGGCCTCCACGGCGGTCCCCCGTGGTCGCTGAGGTGGCTCTCAGCGCGGCGACGAGTGGCTATCCATGGTCAGCGGGCGTGCTCCGGCCGTGCTACCCCCGAGGCGCACCTCCACGCTGCGGAGGTGCTGTCGGAGTTCATGGTGTGGGCGGTAGAGCCGTCAGGCGCCCGGCTTCAGCTTCCTTTCTTCCTCCTGGGTGAGCTCCCAGCTGGCGCCCTGGGTGGCCTCTGGCTCCAGGCGGATGGCTGCTGCAGCCGGGCTTCGTGGGCTTCTCTGGAGGTCTCTGCTATAGGGAACCTGTCACGACCAGCGGTGGCAGAGCGTTTGCTCAGCGTGGTCTCCGCCGCGGTGCTCCACAGTACTTCAAGTACAGCGGCGCCACCCTCTCGTGAGGGTGTTTGGGGAAGATGGTCGCCGCATGGGGTGCTGCCACGAAGGCGGCGACGCGGCGGGGACTCAGCCCCGGCGTGGACGGAGAGGGCAGCGCGCGGGTGGCTGGCGACGCCCGTGACTCCTCAAGCTTCACCAGTTCTTCTTCGGGTGGTGACTCTTCTAGCAGCGGCCGCGGCCAGCCCCCACGCCGCCACGCCTGCTTGGAGGGTGGCAGCGGGTCTGCTCGCCGTCGTGCCCCGGTGAAGCGCGAGAGGGAGTCCGCCTGAGCTCCGGAGGCGGCTCGCGTCTTCCAAGAGGGCCGGCACGGGACGTGCTTTTCCTGCTTTTGCTCTTTTCCTTTCTTTTCTCCTACGCAAAAAAGACAGCAATGTGTGGCCCCGTGGGGGCGTGTTTGGGTTAACGTTGTTAATCATTGTACTGCTTTTGTTATCCCGATACTGTTCCTTTCTGTTGTACGCCCATCCGCAAGGAATCCGTGGCCTCGACCGCGGGGCAACCGACCTAGGCCCCGTGTTCGCGTCGTGGTGCCCGTGAGGCATGGTCCGGAGGGGTGCTCCGGCTGTGGACCCGGGTCATGAAAACTTGAGCGATAGGGGCAGGAGCGCTCGCGAGGGCTCGAGGGCTTCGCCTCCACGAGCCCCGTGTAAGAAATCGAGGCAGGAGAGCGAAAAAGGTCGAAGAACCACGGATCAAAAGGCGGCGATAGTTTCGATAAAAACTCCAAATGGGAATAACTAGCCAACTGCAGAAAGCAAATGAAAAAGCCGCGTCCGGCACCTAGTCTAGTCTTCGACGTCTTCTCACCAACGCGGAGCTAAGTGCTACCACTGGGCGTGGGAGGGAGTCCCAGGGTCTGAGGCCGGCACCCCTGAGACTCCGGGGCGTGTACAGCCCTAACTCATTATTACGTGAGAGTGTCACGGGCGGCGAGCTTCACAGGCGTTGGCCTTCTTCACAGGCTCCGGGCCTTTCTTCGGGGAAGCAAGCTTCACGGGTGTTGGCCCTCTTCACGGGCTCCGTGCCCTTTCCAAAATGCGACAGCTTCACAGGCATTCGCCTTCTTCACAGGCTCTGGGCCTTTCCCAAAAAGATAAGCTTCACATGCATTCGCCTTCTTCACAGGCTCTGGGCCTTTTCCAAAAAGATAAGCTTCACAGGCATTCGCCTTCTTCACAGGCTCTGGGCCTTTTCCCAAACGATAAGCTTCACAGGCATTCGCCTTCTTCACAGCCTCTGGGCCTTTTCCAAAAAGATAAGCTTCACAGGCATTCGCCTTCTTCACAGGATCTAGGCCTTTTCCAAAAAGATAAGCTTCACAGGCATTCGCCTTCTTCACAGGCTCTGGGCCTTTTCCAAAAAGATAAGCTTCACATGCATTCTCCTTCTTCACAGGCTCTGGGCCTTTTCCAAAAAGATAAGCTTCATAGGCATTCGCCTTCTTCACAGGCTCTGGGCCTTTTCCAAAAAGATAAGCTTCATAGGCATTCGCCTTCTTCACAGGCTCTGGGCCTTTTCAGAGGTAAAACCTCAGGAGGTCTGGATGTTCCACAGCGTTACGTATAGGTACTCCTCACGAGTCTCCAAGTGCACGGGCGGGCACTGGAAACATGAACAACCTTGAGCGGGCCCTCCCACATGGGAGAGAGCTTATGCAGTCCCTCCACAGAGAGGATCCGCTGGAGCACGAGGTCCCCTACCCGAGAGATTACGGGGCATATGTTGCGGCGGTGGTATTGCTAGAGTGCTGCTGGTACCTTGCCGCTCATGCGCAGCTTCTCGGCAGCGCTCCTCCCCGGCCACGAGGTCCGTCCCCCGCATGGCGTCCTGCAGCGTCTCATCGAACACCAGGACCCGCGCGGATCGACACTTGACCTCGTGAGGGAGGACCGCTTCGGCTCCGTAGACCAGGAAGAAGGGGGTCTCTCAAGTCGGCTTGGTCGCGGTTGTGCGGATGGACCACATCACGGACTGAAGCTCGTCATACCAGCCCCTGCCGCAGGCCTCCAGCTTCTTCTTGAATGTCCTGGTCTTGAGGCCCCTCAGGACCTCTGCGTTAGCCGCTTCGGCTGGCCGTTGCCGAAGTGCGCCATCGAAGCGTAGCATATCTGCGTCCCAAGGTTAGCACAATATGTTTTGAAAAGGTTACTGGTGAACTGCAAACCGTTGTCAGTGATGATGCGGTTCGGCACTCTGAACCGGCTCACGATGCCCTTGATGAATTTTACCGCAGAACCAGCAGGGATGGTGCGGACGGCCTCGACTTCGGCCCACTTGGTGAACTTGTCCCGGCGGCGTAGAGGTAGCGATAGCCTGGCGCCCGGGAAAAGGGCCGGGATATCCAGCCCCAGACGCGAATGGCCATGTGAGGGGTATGGTTTGCGAACCTCCTGTTGGTGATGGATCTGCTTGGCATGGAATTGGCAGCCTCGCAAGCCTTCACAAGCTCAACAGCGTCATTGAGTGCGATGGGCCAATAGAAACCGCTGCGGAGCGCCTTGCGGCGAGGTCCGTGGCGGCGAATGATGCCCTGATCTCCACCGTGTATGTTTGCGGCAGTTCCTTCCCTTGTTCCCTGGTGATGCAGCGGGGACACATCGTTGAGTCGTTTCGGTAGAGCTCTCCATCCATGATCACGATACTTTGTGGCTTGCCGCGCCACGCTCTGCCTCCTCCTCCTTCTCCGCAAGGTCCCTTGCGTTAAGTAGCTCTGAGCTCGTGATCCGGCACCCCTCACGAGGTTCCATCGTCGGGAAGCAGGCGTGCTCTGAGGCCGAGCCTGAGTGGGGCTCCCGAGGCAGGTGGTGGGAAGCTCCTCCCGAGGCTGTGCTGTGCTCGACAATGGTGGCAGGGCTGAAGGCTTGAAGAATCGTTCCTCGAAGACGCCCGGCTCCTGGGGCAACCTCCTGGAGGCTCGTTTGGCGATGTCGTCGGCCTCTTGATTAGTGCCGCGGGGCACATGCTGTAGCTCCAGCCCCCAGAACTGCTTCTCCATCCTGCGGACCTCGGCAAGGTAGGCCTCCATGTGCTCATCTCTCGGTTCGTATACCTTGTTGGAGAAATTGACAAGGAGCTGCGAATCGCCCCTGATAGTAAGACGCTTCACTCCCAGGGCAGAGGTGGCCTTCAGGCCCGCTATCAGTCCCTCGTACTCTGCTATATTGTTGGAGACCTTCTCGCCTTGCTGGAAACAGAGCTGCGCAGCATAATAGAGCTTGTCCTGAGTGGGAGATATGAGCACTGCCCCAGCCCCAGCGCCCTGCCTGGAGAACGCTCCGTCGAAGTACATGACCCAGCCTTCTGGCGCCTCGCTTCCTGGGGAGAGGGATCGATCCTCGCCGGCCTTGAGGCCCGGTGCCTCTGTCCATTCGGCCACGAAATCTGCCAGCGCGGCCCCCTTGATGACTCTGGTCGTGCTGAATTCAAGCTGGAATGCTTGCAGTTCAATGTTCCACTCGGCGACCCTTCCGGCTGAGTTAGGGCTCCTGAGCACCCTTTCCAAGGGGTATGCTGAGACAACCTTGATTGGATGACCCTGGAAGTAGTGCCGCAGCTTGCGTGAAGCCACCAGCAGCGCGAGGAGGAGTTTCTACGGCATGGGGTACCGTGCCCTCGCATCCCGTAAAACCGTGCTGACGAAGTACACCGGGTGCTCGACGAGGCTTGGGGCGTCGGTACTGGTGGCGTCCTCCGGAAGCCGCGGTGCCTCCTGAGGTGGCGGAGCCTCCAGAAGCTGGTTGCCTGGAGAGAGGGCCTCCAAGGGCTCTTGAGGGCGCGGGGCCACCATCACTGGAGGGCTGGTTAGGTATCTCTTGAGATCTTGGAATGCCTTGTCGGCCTCCTCAGTTCATTCAAAGGGCCCCTTTTTCTTCATCAGCTGGAAGAAAGGCAACACCCGCTCCCCCAATCGGGAGATGAAGCGCCCCAGCGCCGTCACGCGCCCCGTGAGCTTCTACATTTCCCTAAGGGTCTTTGGTGGGCTCATGTCCTCAACTGCCTTGACCTTTTCTGGGTTGGCCTCGATGCCTCGGTGGGATACGAGGAAACCCAAGAGCTTGCCCGAGGGGACCCCAAACACACACTTCTCTGGGTTGAGTCGCAGGCTTACTGCGTTGAGGCTCGCGAAGGTTTCCTCCAGGTCTTGTATCAGGGTCTTGGCCTCGCGAGACTTCACTACAATGTCGTCGACGTAAGCTTCCACGTTCTTCCCGAGCTGCGGGCCCAAGGTGATGTGCATGAGTAGCTGAAAGGTTGCCCCTGCGTTGCGCGGTCCGAATGGCATGCATGTGTAGTAGTACACCCCGCATGGGGTTAGGAAGGCCGTCTTCTCCACATCTTCCACCGCCATCTTGATCTAGTGATACCCGGAGAAGGCATCCAAGAAGCATAACATGTCACACTGAGCGGTGGAATCGACGATCTGGTCGATGCGAGGGAGCGGGAACGGATCTTGCGGGCATGCTTTGTTGAGGTTGGTGAAGTAGACACACATGCGTTCCTTTCCTCCCTTCTTTGGCACAACCACGGGGTTGTGACCAATCCAGTGTCGGACCTCGCGAATAACCCCCGCAGCCTCTAGCTTGCGGGTCTCTTGGATGATGAAGGCCTGCTTTTCAGTGGACTACCTCCTCGCCTTCTGCTTCACGGGACGCACGTTGGGGCACACGTTGAGGTGGTGCTCGATTACGCCCCGTGGGATCCCTGCCAGCTGACCGGGCTCCCAGGCGAACACCTTCTTGTTTGCACGCAGGAACTTGACCAGGGCTTCCTCCTGCTCTGGTTCGAGGTTGGCGCCTATGGTGAAAGTGGCGTCAGTGGACCCGTCCTCGTTGACAGGTACCTACTTGGTTTCCGCCTTGTCTTGGGTGAACAACTGCTTCTTCTTGGTTGGCATAGCCCCCTTGGGCTTGGAGGTTTTCGATGGGCCGCGCCACCGCCGCCGTCTTGAGGGCGAGCTTGAGTACTCGTAGCGCACCTTCGGTGTCCCCGGGCACGGTGAGGACGCCGTTTCTCCCAGGCATCTTCATGAAGTTGTACCCCAGGTGAGTCGCGGCCATGAATTTGGCCAATGCTGGATAGCCGAGAATGGCATTGTAGGGGAGGCCGATGGGGGCGATGTCGATATTGACCGGCTCCGTGCGGAAATTGTCGTAGGTGCCGAAAGTCACCGGAAGTCGGATCTACCCCAAGGAGCTGGCCGACCCGCCTCCGACGCCTGAGAAAGGCCGGCTGGGTTGCAGCCGCTCCCGGGGTATGCAGAGGAGGTTGAAGGCCTCCACTGAGAGCACGTTGAGCCCGCGCCACCGTCGATGAGGGTCCTGGTGACGGCCACCTAGCAGATGGTGGCTGTGCAGAGCATGGGGAGTGTTGGTGTCAAAACCGGCGGATCTCGGGAAGGGGGTCCCGAACTGTGCGTCTAGGCGGATGGTAACAGGAGACAAGGGACACGATGTCTTTACCAGAGTTGGGCCCTCTCGATGGAGGTAAAACCCTACTCCTGCTTGATTGATATTGATGATATGGGTAGTACAAGAGTGGATCTACCACGAGATCCAGGAGGCTAAACCCTAGAAGCTAGCCTATGGTATGATTGTTGTAATGGTCGTTCGTCCTACGGACTAAAACCCTCCGGTTTATATAGACAACGGAGAGGGCTAGGGTTACACAGAGTAAACACAATGGTAGGAGATCTACATATCCGTATCGCCAAGCTTGCCTTCCACGCCAAGGAAAGTCCCATCCGGACACGGGACGAAGTCTTCAATCTTGTATCTTCATAGTCTTGGAGTCCGACCGACGATGATAGTCCGGCTATCCGGACACCCCCTAATCCAGGACTCCCTCAGTAGCCCCTGAACCAGGCTTCAATGACGATGAGTCTGACGCGCATATTGTTCGGCATTGCAAGGCGGGTTCCTCCTCCGAATAATTCATAGAAGATTGTTAACACCAGGATAGTGTCCGGCTCTGCAAAATATATTCAACATACCACCATAGAGAATAATATGTACACAAGTTCAATCTGCTGACGTATTTCGTGGCATGACATCACGCCACTACCAAGCCTTTACTTGAATCGTTTTTATTATACCACCTCAGCGCGTTTAGCAAAGCGGTTTCCTTGGCACGTCTTGTCGGTGCAGAGATCGTGTTCCCCTTATTCTGGGATTCCCATCAATACGGACATGGGTAACCCAACCGCGCCATTGATTATGGCGCTTGGGAGATAAGCGAGTTTTACCAGGCCGGTGGGGATGCATAGTCTTCGTCCGCCCATATATAAGGGGATAAGGATCCACCTTTTTTACCTATGCCTTCTTCCTCCTTTGCTTATCCATCTCCGCGCACTCGAGCTCTAGCGCCCAAGTCCGCACATCTCGTCTCAACCTTCTCCAGCCATGTCCGGAGCAAGAGGCAAGTGGATGGCCTCCTCCGTTACGGAGGGGTACATCGAGAAGCTGTGCGGCGCCGGATACCTATCCAGCGACATCGCGCACCGGCTGCCCGACGAGGGGCAGCTCATCCCCACCCCCAGGCCTCATGAGAGGGTCGTATTTCTTCCCCACTTCCTCCGTGGACTGGGCTTCCAACTTCATCCCTTCGCCCGGGGGCTCATGTACTACTACGGCCTGGACTTCCACGATCTGGCGCCAAACTTCATCCTCAACATCTCGGCGTTTATCGTCGTGTGCGAGGCCTTCCTCTGCATCCAGCCCCACTTCGGCTTGTGGCTAAAAACCTTCAATGTCAAGCCGAAGGTGGCGGAGTGCGGAGGCGCCATGGTGGGCAAAATGCCCAACGTCATCTGGCTCGAGGGTGCCTTTGTGGAGTCCATCAAAGGGTGGCAATCGGGGTGGTTATACATCACCATGCCGCGTGACCCTAAATGGGCAGCGGCCCCTGAGTTCAGATCTGGTATCCCCATGCAGCTCACCTCCTGGAAAGAGAAGGGCTTGCTATGGGGTAGTTCGAAGGAGCTGATAGGACTCCACTCCTGTCTCCAGACCCTGGTGAACAAGAAGCTTAAGCTTGTCAACGTGATCCAGGTCATGCTCGTCCGCCGGATTCTCCTCTGCCAGCAATGGGCCTTCAATTTGTGGGAGTTTGATCCGCACACAGCACGGACCTGGCGGGCTCTTGACACGATGTCTGAAGCTGCACGGAGGTGCTGTTCAAGGGCGGAGAAGCCCCGCATCCATAATGAAGATCGCGGATTCAGCACGAAAGCGCGGCGGCGAGGTAAGCTTTGCTATCCTTTATGGGACACTTATTTCTTTCATAGTTTGACTCTATGTGGGATCTAAAACTCCCAATGCCTTTAACAGGACTGGCAAAAGACGTCCGGACAGGTTAACTGTCCGGCTCCCCTTCCCGAAGACCCATCAGACACCCGTTTGGCGGGGCTACTGGTTCCGGCCCTTTACGTGGTGCCGGAAAAGAAGGCCAAGAAGAAGGCCACAGGAACCCGACGGAGTTCCCGGTGCCAGGTGGTATCGGACTCATCGTCCGATGGCTTCGAGGCGGACTCCTCCCCCGAAGACGAGGAGGAGAAAGAGGACTCTCCCCAGGAGGGGGGAGAGAAGAAGAGGAAGGCCCCAACGAGGGAGGCGAAGGGTCAAGAGGGAAGGACCCTTCCTTCGGACAGCTCCGCCAATGCCGGCAGCGGCGACGAGGGTGGCCCTCAAGGGCCAAGCCCGGCGAGATCGTAAGTATCCGGATTCTAAATGATTTATAATTTCTCTTTTTGCCACATGGTGTCCCTCTAATGCCGCATACAACCTGTAGTCCGCCGAGGGCGATTTTCCGCTTCTTGGCGGGTCCTTGGCTCCGTCGGATGTGGATTCCATTCGACCGCCTCCACCCTCGTGACGCTGAGGACGCCGAGGCGGGATCTGTGAGGGGACCCGCTAGGAGGAGAGGCTCGGAGGTGCCACAGGCAACGCGCGTCGGACGCGCCGGACTCCGCATTGGAACCCGCGGTGGTTCCGGAGTCTGGCAGGCGGCCCCTTCATAAGAAGGGCAAGACCGTGACACCAGCGGCCTCCGTCCAACCGGAGGCGCCGGACAACTTGTTGGAGGCACTCAATGGCACTTCCATCGAGGAAGAACACCGCACTGTCATGAGTGCGGTGATTCAGAAGGTTCAGCTTGCCAAGAGCGGGCTGACCGAAGCCTGTAGCAGCCTTCTAACAGGCTTTGAGGTAAGAAATTTTAAAATATGTAATGTAATACCGCATAGATAGTAGCCCCTGATGCTCGGTTCGGTGTTCGGAAAGAAAAACCGGACTGAGGGTCTAAAAGATATCTGTGAGGAGTTCTAAAATTATGTCAATATGGGTTTGCAGCGCTGCTTGTTCTTGACCTCTGACCGCCTTGACTGGAGGTCGATGCTTTGAAGCAGAACCTTGAGCGGTCCGAGAACGAGCTCGACCTTGCCAAGAAGCAGCTCGAGGACAAAGAAGGTGAGTAACACCGCATTAAATTTGTACCTTACAGAAAAGGATTTTGGTTGCAAGAGAAATAACAAGGATAACTTGGGCACTGCAGGGCCATGAGCGAGGTGGCGACCACTGAAGGAGGCCGTGTCCATGCCGAAGCGTAATGCGGCCATGAAGCAGCGGAGCGAGAGAAGCAGGAGGCGTGGGTGGCGGAGGTGCAGCAAGAGCTCCAGGCTCTCATGAAAAAGCATGAGAGTTTGGGGCGCGACTCGAAGAATCGAGAGTCCGAGCTTGCCTCGGCTCTTGAGAGTGCCAAAGCCGCTAAGGCCGAGGCCCATAAGGCCCTCCAGGAGATTGAGGCGGTGAAGAAAATAGCGGCGGGTAAGGCATTTTTCATGCAAAGCAAGCATGTTAAAGTGACTTACCTGTTACTTACCGGAATTCAGAGCTCTCTAGGAGCCTTTGCAGATCTTCCTAACAGCGTGTCCGATGCTGCCGCATTCTACCGGGCCGAGGAGGGGAGCTCAACGGAGAAGGTCTTCGGTCTCGATATCTTTGAGGCGGACATCAGTGCCCTTAGCGACCAGCTAAAGCAGCTGGTCGAGCTCCACAAGGTAGCCGAGCAGGCCATGAAGTGCCTCATAGTCCGGCTGTGGCCTGAAGAGGCCTTGCCAAGGAGCTACTTCGGCCTGGTGCGGCGGCTGGTGGATCGTTCCCTGGGTGGAAGTCATCAAGCGCTCACTTTGCATTGAAGGTGCCCGTCGGGCCTTGCCCGCAAAAGGTGCCTGGGGCAGGATGGATCTTTGAGAAGCTTCTGACAGACGCGCCGCCGGCGGGCAAGGAGTATCGCACACCCAAAATGTATTATAAGAGTGTCCTGAAGGTGCCCGCAAGATTGCGGATGAGTGCCCCAAAGATGTAATATTTGAGTAGACTCAAAATGTGTTATCCTGTGCGCTGAAAACTTTGTTCATATGCGCTAAGCAACGCTTATTAATTTAAAATATTACCTTCTGTGCGGCCGTTTATCAAATCTGAGAGATGGCAAGTCGTCGGCTTCAACCCCCATGCCACGAGTGCTGGGGTGTTCGGCATAAACTTGAGCGCTCTTGTTCCCATTTTTGGGTCCATCTAGGGAGGCATTCAACACGACGAACAAGGCAACCTGACTTATAATGCTTGAACACTCTCACTTAGCCATAGAATTCTATAATTTTAAATTTCGGCGAAGCCTCTAGTGTTCGGAAGACCGAGTTGGGCGCTATCACGCTGGGCGGACAAAGCCGGTTCCTCGCTCTAAGCGGCATAAGTCTTTAGGGACTCGAAAAGACCTCTCAAATAGCGACCAGCTCTCGCCTTATCATGACGGTCAGTTTTAGCTTTCTCCACTGAGGCGCTCGCCCAGCTCAACCGGGGCGCAATCGCAGTGGTTCTCCCAGTGCTACCTTAGCCGATAGAACGGAACGTAAGTTACCAAAACATGGGAGCCGGGCAAACCCAACTATTGACCCAAGACATGATTCGGAGACAATGCATATAGTGCTATAAGTTCGGGGTGCCGCACTTGTGAAAGTGTTTGGACTTATCACACCATAATGCGGGGAACATAAGCCCCTGGTGTATTCTGCCGTACCTAAGTGTACGGATGCAAGATGTCATAAATGAACATATATGTAAAAAAAGGAATGCAATTATAAGCGAAAAGTGATGCATTGTTTATTCCAGGAATTCTGCCATGAGTGCAGAACGATACAAATAGTGCGGTAAGCAAGGGATTGGACTATTAGACATGTCCCCCTCCAGGGGTAGGCTGCGGAATGGTGTATTAAACAGATTTAATGCTCATAGGAGACCACCTGAGTGTTCATCGTAGCCATTGTCCTTCCCTGGCTGTTGCATCGTGAGTTCGACAGGTCCACTGTCGGACAGGGCCTCTGGTGAACGGAGTCCTGTGGAAAAAAAGAAAAACAAAAAGAGTGACACACTTGGGAGCTCCCGGTGTGGTTAAGCCGCACTCTGGGCCTGTCGTGGTCGTGCCCACCCCCTATGCCCATGGTATCTCCAGAGCGTAATGATGTACGCGAAGGGCTAGTCTTGCAATCATGCAGGGGCTGGGGTTGGGGCCGCATTACTACTGGCGATGCTCGGGCGTGCGCTGTGGTCTTGATGTATGTTACTCGGTAGCGTTTGGCCATGTCCGGTCGTTTAACGACGGACTCAAAATTGCCTTAAGAGGCTGCTCTGCGTACTTCCGCCGCGAGAGCCGCTGTGTGTTCCTCCATTCGGAGGGAGCGTTCAGTGTTTCCGTTGACCGTGATGACTCCACGAGGGCCTGGCATCTTGAGCTTAAGGTATGCATAATGCGGCACCGCATTGAACTTTTGTAAAGCGGTTCGTCCGGAAAGAGCGTGATAGCCATCGCGAGCGGGACTATGTCGAAGATTAACTCCTCGCTTCGGAAATTATTCGGGATCCGAAGACCACTTCGGTGTGGTGAGCTGTACAATTGGCCTCAACACCGGTATGGCGCCTTTGAAGGTCGTCTTTGTAGGTTTAATCCTTGAGGGTCTATGCCCATCTTGCGCGACCGTATCCGATAAAGCAGGTTCAGGCTGCTGCCGTCGTCCATCGGGACTCTAGTGAGGTGAAATCCATCGGCGATTGGGTCTAAAACCAATGCGCGCGAATCCGCCATGGCGGATCTTGGTGGGTGGTCCTTCGATCGAAAGTGATCGGGCAAGAGGACCATGGATTGAACAGGCGGTGGCTCCATCGCATATCGTCCCTAAGTGCACTTCCGCTCCCTCTTGGGTATGTGGGTTGCATATATCATGTTTACCATCCGCACTTGTGGGGAAAACCCATCATCCTCTCTTGTTCGGCGGCCGGGTCTCTTCCTCGTCATCGCTATGCAGCCCCTTGTCATTGTTTTCGGCAATTAACTTGCCTGCCTGCTTGAACACCCAACAATCCCTGTTGGTGTGATTAGCTGGCTTTTCGGGGGTGCCATGTATCTGGCAAGAGCGGTCGAGTATTCGGTCCAAATTGGACGGACCCGGAGTAGTTCTTTTAAATGGCTTTTTCCGCTGACCGGGTTTAGAGCCTCTGAATCCGGCGTTGACTGCCGTATCCTCAGTGTTATCGCCGTTAACGCGACGTTTGTTTTTGTTACGATGCGACCTGCCATTGCGGTCCTTGTTGTCCGGACTACCAGAATTTTTGCTGAGGTTGTTACTGTAGGCTAGCCAGCTGTCCTCCCCCGCATAGAAGCGGGTCATGAGTGATGTGAGGGCTGCCATGGATTTCAGCTTTTCCTGTCCTAGGTGCCGGGCCAGCCACTTGTCGCGGATGTTATGTTTGAAGGCTGCGAGGGCCTCTGCATCCAGACAGTCGACGATTTGATTTTTCTTTGTTAAGAACCATGTCCAGAACTGTCTGGCCGATTCGTCTGGCTGCTGAATTATGTGGCTTAGGTCATCGTTGTATGCGGTGGTCGCACATATGTGCCACGAAGTTGTCGAGAAATGTGGCTTCGAGTGTCCTCCCAACACCCAATTGACTCTGGCGGCAAGCTGTTAAGCCAATGCCGAGCTGGTCCTTTAAGCTTGAGTGGGAGATACTTGATGGCGTGGAGATCGTCACCGCGGGCCATATGGATATGAAGGAGATAATCTTCGATCCAAACCACGGGGTCTGTTGTGCCATCGTAGGATTCAATGTTCACGGGTTTAAACCCTTTAGGGATTTGATGATCCATTACTTCATTTGTGAAGCATAGTGGGTGTGCGGCGCCTCTATACTGGGGAATATCACGACGTAGCTCGAGAGAGCTTTGTCTGCTGTGTTCGGCCCGTCCGGAGTTGCTGTATCTGGCGCGATGGTAGTTGTCCTGGATCGTGGGGCGCCCACGTGATCCGTAGATAGATCTTTATTGTCTTGCCTTGTCCTCCAATATGTCTCGCAAGTCCGGCGCATTCCCGTAACCGGCGCTTTTGTCTTGTGCCGGGTGCGGTTCGTGGAGGCCTAGATGCCTCTCTGTCGCGGCCACGAGGTGGTCGATTACGCCAGAATGCGCTTCGTGATGAAGGTTTATATGCCTCCTCCTCTAATCGGGGGAGCAACTTGCGTTTTGGGTAGCTTTTGGAGGGACGTTCGAGTTCATGCTCTTCGGCCGCGAGGACCTCGGTCCATCTGTCGGCCAGCAGGTCTTGATCACCTCGAAGCTATTGCTGCTTTTTCTTTAGGCTGTTCGCCGTGGCCATTAGCCTGCGTTTAAAACGCTCTTGTTCAACGGGATCCTCGGGCACGACGAACTCGTCGTCGTTGAGGCTTTCCTCGTCTCCGGAGGGAGGCATGTAATTATCATCCTCTACCTCCTCGTTTGCCGCTCTCTCTTGAGGGCTGGCTTCTCCGTCCTCTGTCTTGAATCTTCTTTGGAGGGGTTATCTTCGCACTCTGGGGTGTTATTGTCTCGGTGCGGAATCTCCATTCTTGTTGTGGCGGGATTTGGGCGGGCGCCGACGTCGGCACTTGGAGTGCATTTCTTAGAGGAATCTGCCTCCCTTTGCTTCTTCGCCGTTCCCATCCTTTGGGATGTCCACCATGTATATGTCGTATGACGAGGTGGTCTTCGGTGCCTCGTGGCGCTGGTTCTTAGTAAATCTCCGGCATCGTCGTCCATACCGTCGATGTCTTCGGAGTCGTAGTCTAGCATGTCGGTTAGATCGTCGACAGTGGCTAGAAAGTGGGTGGTGGGTGGGCTTTGAATTTCTTCGTCGTCCGCATCCCAACCATCCTGACCGCAGTCCGGCCAGGGTTCTCCTGATAACGAGATATACTTTAGCAAATTCAGGATGTCGCCAAAGGGTGAGTGCTGAAAGATGTCCGCAGCGGTGAACTCCATGATCGGCGCCCAATCGGATTCGATTGGCAGGGGCGCAGGAGGTTCGGAGTCCGGTGAGGAGTCCGGCACCTCGGAGTCATGAGCTTTGCAAAGGACAAGGTCAGTATTCGGCTCCATTGCCATAGAAGTTGCAGCCCCCGAGGCGGTGTCCAGCCACCTGTCCTTGATCTGCGCGGTCGGCTCCGAACTATGGGCCAGAGGGGACTCATGTGCGGCCTCCAGGGTACTGTCCGGTGGCAGAGCTAAATCATGCCCATCGTGACAGTGCGGCGCGCTCGGCTGTGGCTCGAATCCGTCGAAGATCAAGTCTCCGCGGATGTCAGCCGTGAAGTTTATGCTTCCAAACCTGACCTGATGGCCAGGGGCGTAGCTTTCGATCTGCTCCAGATGGCCAAGTGAATTAGCCCGCAGTGAAAAGCCGCCGAACACGAAGATCTGTCCGGGGAGAAAAGTCTCACCCTGGACTGCATCGTTGTTGATTGAAGAAGCCATCAAGCCTATCGGTGACGACACAGAGGAACTCTCAACGAAAGCACAAATGTCGGTGTCAAAACCGGCAAATCTCGGGTAGGGGGTCCCGAACTTTGCGTCTAGGCAGATGGTAACAGGAGACAAGGGACACGATGTTTTTACCCAGGTTTGGGCCCTCTCGATGGAGGTAAAGCCCTACTCCTGCTTGATTGATATTGATGATATGGGTAGTACAAGAGTGGATCTACCACGAGATCCAGGAGGCTAAACATTAGAAGCTAGCCTATGGTATGATTGTTGTAATGGTCGTTCGTCCTACGGACTAAAACCCTCCGGTTTATATAGACACCGGAGAGGGCTAGGGTTACACAGAGTCGGTTACAATGGTAGGAGATCTACATATCCGTATCGCCAAGCTTGCCTTCCACGCCAAGGAAAGTCCCATCCAGACACGGGACAAAGTCTTCAATCTTGTATGTTCATAGTCTTGTAGTCTGACCGATGATGATAGTCCGGCTATCCGGACACCCCCTAGTCCAGGACTCCCTCAGGGAGCGCACCCGAGCAGGCCGAGTTGGTGGGGTGGTTCTCAGAGTCGAAGGTCAGCCCGGCCGATGGCTCCGTCCGGCCCAAGGGAGCCCCCTGCCGCGTGGAGGCGGCGCCGACCCGGTGGACGAATGTCTTGACGTGGCGGCCAGAGGGCGGCGCCTGCGAGCCGCTCAGGAGGGCCGCGACGACCGAAGGAGCCGGCGTGACGGGGCAGGTGGGGAAGAAGCTGTGCGGCTCCTCCCTAGAGGTCACTAGGGAATGCAGGGACGATGTTTGCTGCCCGTTCCCCGCCGGGCCGGTGGTGGTGTCGACGGCGGGCGACGGGGAACGATGAGGACGCCTGCCGACGGGAGCTTCCCGGACGACGTAGGAAGCGTGGGCGGCTCGGCGCCCAGCGCGAGCCCGACCAGCGTCAGACATGGATGCGGTGGTCGGGGAAGAACGAGACGACAGAAGGCAGATTCCGGCACACGCCTACCTGGCGTGCCAAATGTCGGATTTCAGGTTACGGCAGACCCTTGAGGTTCGAACACTGGGGTGCGCGCGGAGATTCAACCCTCTACCAGTTCGCCCTTCACCGACTCGCTAAGATCTAAACTACTAAACTGAACAGCACAAGGGACACAAGATTTATACTGGTTCAAGCCACCATTGCACTACTAGGGAAAAGCCTATACACAGAATCTTATCAGCAGCGCGCCTCAAAATAACTCGCTGCTGCTAACTAGCGAAGAGCGCGTCGCAACAACCGCGCTTTGGTAAAAATATAGCGAAGAGCGCGTCCAGCGAGAGACGCGCTGCTGCTATAATTCTACGAGGCCGCCATGAGGCTAGTTATAGCAGCAACGCGTTAGCACGACGCAGCGCTACTGCTACTTAGCATAGTAGCAGCGCCTTTCCACGACAAGCGCTCTCGCTAAGTTTCCTACAAAAATTTAGTCCCACCTCGCTCCGTGAAGAGAGTTTATACCACCTTAAATATGTTACTTCCCACACTTTGACAAGCACTTGATCTTCATTGAACTCTATGTGTAGAATTTGTGGCTGCAATATGAGTCTTCACCTGTTCCTAAACGGTGAGGACTCATATTGTCGAATCAGATTGTACACAAAAGATCGTTGATGATCAATGTGTATTTTTGCATCTTGACATATATCGATGAGCGCTTTATCTTGAAAAGCGCTGCTGCTAAATAGCCTAACAAGAGCGCGTTTTTTCAAGAGCGCTCATGCTAAGCCATCTATCTCCTCCCTTGACCGGATCCACTCACACACACAGCCACAACTATCTCTGCGCGCCCGGCCGTCACCCCTCTCCTCAGCGTCTGCGCAAGCGCGCCCGTCGCCGCTCCTCCGTCTCGCGCGCGCCGCCACCTCCTCCTCCTTGCTGGACTCGGTGCCGGCCTCCTCCTCCGTCCTCCTCTCCACTGCCGCTGGCTGGCGGCCCTCCTCGCCTCCGCCTTCCTCCTGATCCGTTCTCCAAGAATCGGCGCGCCGGCCAGCCCTCCGCTCCGCCTTCCTCCTCCATCCTACTCTCTTCTCCCTCCTCGAGTCGCCCTCCTTCTCCCTCCTGCTCATATGCAACATTTGATTTAGTTGATTTAGTTGACTTAGTAGAACATTTTGATTTAGTTGATTTAGTAGGCTAGTTGATTTAGTTGCCTTAGAATATTTTGATTTAGTTGACTTAGTAGGTTAGTTTATTTAGTTGACTTAGAACATTTTGATTTAGTTGATTTAGTTGACTTAGAACATATTGCTTTAGTTTATTTAGTAGGTTAGTTTATTTAGTTGACTTAGAACATTTTGATTTAGTTGATTTAGTAGGCTAGTTGATTTAGTTGACTTAGAACATTTTGATTTAGTTGATTTAGTGGACTTAGAACATATTGCTTTAGTTTACTTAGTAGGTTAGTTTATTTAGTTGACTTAGAACATTTTGATTTAGTTGATTTAGTAGGCTAGTTGATTTAGTTGACTTAGAACATTTTGATTTAGTTGATTTAGTAATCCTTTGCTCATATTGCTTTAGGAAGAATGGCGCCACCACCACCACTATGTCAAGCTGTGCAAGTCAAGATCTTGACAACCAGCCTTGCAACCGGCAAGCTGTTCGGCATCTACTTCGGCCGAGTTTTCTTCATGCGGTGAAGAAATTAGATGAAATGTAATAACTATTTTATTTTTAGTGTTGCCATTACTGCATTGTGTCATTTTGCTTAGTTTACACAGATCGTCCCATGCAATGTGAGGTTGAAATTCAACAAGTGACAGAGACATTGTGACATTTGAGGCTCTGGGGGCCGTACACTATGGAGGTCGAGAAAGGACGCAATATGTTGCAGATTGGAGGAGATGGATGGGCCCGTTTCGTCGCTCGCATGCATCTTACTGGTGGTGAGTTGATCAGCTTCAACTTCCGAGTAGAAAGACCCAAACTAGCTATCATTTATCTCAACCTGGTGGAAGATGATGAAGATGACGAAGATGATGAAGATGATGAAGATGATGAAGATGATGAGGACCCACTTCATGAAGCCATCATAGCTCAAAGAACAAGGCTGAGTGAGGAGGAGGTGTCCAACCTGTGGGACATAATTCCATACGTCTTGACTTTGTCGGGTGCCATTCGTGACCCGCTTGACAAATACCATGGTTGATCGACATGATATGGTATGTTATACTTACAAATGCAAATTAATAGTGTGAATTACTTAGTGTACAGTCCAATGATATGGTATATGTTGTGTGGAATCTAGTCGATGATATATATATTTTAGTGTAGAGTTCGATCACATGCTTATTAATTGATATGTTTTTCTTATTCAGAAATTGGCAAAGAGCATATCATGAGTTATGGTATCGAGCCCGATGAAGAAGGCTCATTTGGACTACGCCTTACTGCAAGGGGCTCACACAACCTGTACTTACAGCGTGGACACGGACGGTCGCACACACTTAAGCTCGGTTGGGTGGAAGAAATTCCTCGATGGCAAGAATCTTCGTGTTGGACAGGCTATCCTAATTACTATCAGAACACCAACCGCCCGAGGCTTGAGGATGATGATTGTCTTCGATATCATCTAGAACTACATGTGTGTGTGGCTATATCATCTAGAACTACATATGTGTGTGTGGCTATATCATCTAGAACTACATATGATGATCGTCGTCGATATCATCTAAAACTACATATGATGATGGCCGTTGATATGACCATGCATGTACCGCTTGAGGATACATTTTGGCTGTGCATGAAATTGTTATCTTAGTACTCCCGTTTCCAAATTACTCGTCGTGGTTTGAACTAAAACCACGATTTAGTAATTTAAACGTTCAAACTCTGACGAGTAATTTGGAGCGAAGAATACTGCCGTACCTAGTAATGGTTTATGAATTTGATGAAAGATAGTACCTAGTTTCTAGCATCGAAGGAGAAATGAAATGGAAAATGATGAAAGAGATAGCGATGGCGTTGGATGAGGAAATCGCCTCGCTAGCTAATAGTAGCGTTCCTAAAAGCGCTGCTGATATCGCTCAACAGTAGTAGCGCTGGTTGGGCGGCGCTACTACTATGAGTTAGCTGTAGCGCCTTATTAGTAGCGCGGCCACCCGCGCTGCTGCTAGCCTGAAAACCCGCGCTGCTGCTAGCCTTTTCCCTAGTAGTGTTGTGGTGTAATACCCTACTCCAGTGTGTGGTGTGGTGGATTGCCTCTTGGGCTTGATGATGAACAATACAAAGAGAGAACAGCCTTGCGAGGGTCTGTTCTTGGCTGGCACGACGAACTGCTAGGGGGAGTTCAGTCGCCTCTCACTCTCTTTGTGTCTTTCTATCCTTGTTCTCTCGATGCCTCTTCCCCCTCTCTACCTTGGGGTGGCTAGTTCTATTTATAGGCAAAGGCCCTGGGCCTCTTCCCAAATATTGAGCGGGAAGGGCTCCAACAATTGGCCATTTTGAAGGGGAACAACGGGTACACTTATCCTGACTAAAGTTGGTCCTCGCCTGCCAAAGGCTATTGTGGTGACGCCGGCTCAGGCTCCACAATGACTTCCTTCTGGCCGTTGGGCTGGTCTTGGTCTTGTTGCACCGAAATGGACGCCTTTGCTTGATGCTCTCGCCCGCACTTGCTCCCTTTGCACCAAAGAGGAAATGAAGACACTGCGCGGGCTGGCGCCCGACTGGCGCCCGTGGTCATCATGGCTTGCGTCATGGGCACCTCGTGAGGTACCCTGCCTTGAACTCTCCGCCTCCTCATGAGCCAGCCTGACGAGGCCGTGCCTGAGGAAGCTCCTTGCCGTCCGCCCCGTGAGGCTTGGCCCCTCGCGAGGGTCTTGAGCTTGCATTGATGAAGATGGGCTATGCTGGGCCTCCTTCGAGCCACGCCACAGGCCGCAGGCAGGCAAGTCTGGGGACCCCCGTTCCCAGAATGTTGACAACGCCTGAGCACACGCCACCCAGCCAGGTCCCTCAGACCTGGCTGTCGCACGCCCCTCCCCGAGCGAAGCCAAGGTACGAAGACCCGTTTGCACGTCAAGGTGGACTCCTGAGCATCGCGACTCAGGTGCCTCACTGGTCATGTAGCCCCTCACTCCTTAGTTCTGAAAGGCTAACGACGGTCGAGGTATGCGCGGGGCCGGGCCCTGCCGACGTAGAACGACAGATCCTCTCTTCCACCCCCTCCATATTTGCTGTTCGCGCGTCAAGGGGGACTCCTGAGCGTGTCGGGGCTAACGGTGGCTGAGGTATGCACGGGGCCGGGCCCTGCCGACGTAGAACACAAGCAAATAGGTAGGAAACCGCAAAATCTAGCAAATCCAGAAGCAAATATTACAGACCATAGATTGTTCTCACAGTACCAGACACAAATTTAAATGCCTCCACGAGGCATGGTGCATGTTGCAGGAACCAAAGCAGGAAAGAGGCCGCGAGAAGATCACCCCTGGGCCGCGCCACCACTCGTGGTGTAGTCACGCTTGTCAGCTCCACCCCCCGAGGCCGCGGAGCCGGCAACGCCTCGCTTAGGCGCGGTGTTGAAGGCACGAAACTTCACCAGCAAGGCCTCCGCTTGACCCTTTACGGCCTCGGCAGCAGTGGCAGAGCGCTTGGCATCCACGGGCTCCAGCAGGTCATCAAGGTTGGCGTCGGGGTTGCGGAGGTAGACGTGGCTGAGAATCCGCGTCAGCGCTGCAGAGGAAAGGACGCGAGCCTCAACTTCGGCCATGGGGCCGATACCGGTCACGACCTCCTCAAGCGCCTCGACAAGGAAGGGAACAAGCTTGGTGGGGCCCTCCTTGGCTCCGGCAAGCGGTTTCTCCAGGCCCTCTTCATAAAGCGTTTTTAGCGCCGTGCGATCCCTCTCCTCATAGCGCATGAAGGCCGCGCGGTCCTCGGCCAAGACCTCCTCCTTGGCATCCAGCTCAACCCTCTCCGTCTTCAGCGCCTGCTCCAGCGTCTTCAGCTGACCGCGGTCGGCTGAGAGTTCGGTGTCACGGTCCTTGACGGCAGCCTCCCGAGCCTTCATCTCCTCCTCCTTCGCCTGGCGGTCACGAATCTCCTTGGCGAGCTCATCACGCAACCCTTGCAACTCGCCCTCCAGCTTCTTGCAGCGACCCTTGACAGTTGAAGCATCCTTTAACGTTGCGTCGCGAGCGTCCATGGCCTGGGAGGTGACTTGCTTCCCCTCCTCAGAGGCCGTCACAGCCTGGCTCAACACCGCTCGGACGGAGGCGTCAGAGCGAACCCAGCCGGAGACCAACTCCAGGCGCCCGGCCACCAGGCGGGGGTCGGCGCCCCGAAGATCCTCCGTAGCCGACTCAGCTCGTCGGCAACATGGTCCAAGGCGACGGAGGAGGCAGAGGAGACGGGAGCCGACGGAGTAGGAGGAGAAGATGGCAGCATGATCACAGCTTGGGAGGCAGGAACCTTCTGAGCTTTGGCAACTTCGGCGATAGCATCAGCCCCAGGCGCCTCCAAAGTCAGCGGGGTGACGGGGGCTGACTGCTCGTCGGAGCGTCCCTGCTGGCCACGCGAGGATGATCGCGCAGGGGAATTACGGGCCCCGCTGCCTCCCTTCCTCGCGAGTGAAGACGCGGCCACGACCGATGAGCCCGTTCCAAGCGGGGTCGCCGCGTCTCCCTTCAGCCTCTTCGCCGCAGGTGGCAACCTACCCAATAAAAGATGTCAGGCCGCGACGGCAAAAGACAGGAGCAAGGCGGAATTCGAGTACTTACTGGTCGGCTGTCGCGGGATCCCACGGACTCCGGCCAAGCTTGAAGCCCGAAAGCCTTTTGCGGGGCTTAGCCTCGGGAGGCCTAGCCGCGGAGGAAGGCGCACCTGAAGGGATAGAGCTGGCTTCAGCCAACGCGAGGGCTGGGGTAGACCCTCAGGAGATCAACCGAGACCTGTACTTCTTCGGGATCGAGGGCGGGTCCTCCCCCCCCTCGCCAGGTGCCGGCCTCGTCATCGTCAGGCATGGAGCGGAGGGCGCTGGACCTGCGCCAGGGGGAAGTCTCCCCGTCCCCTCGAAGGTCGCCTCTCAGTCATGCTCCTCATCCTCTTCTTCGTCTTCCTCCTCTCCCCGGCCGGAGTCATCAGAGGACAAGTCCACCGTCGCTGTCGCCGCCTGGCCCTCAGGGGCCTCCTCTAGCACCAAACCGACCCCGTCGAAGGTGGGCATGGTGTCCACCACCCATTACAAGTCATCGCGAAAGAACAAGGGGACTGGAGCATCCTCCGGGCCTGCCACGTCCTCTCCGACCAAGAAGTGGAGGGCTGCGGTCAGATCCTCGTCATTCAGGGCATCCGAGCTCAGGCGGACGACAACGTCCGCATTCTCGAGCCTGCACAGCGGGCGCGTGTGCGCCTGAAGAGGGGCCACCCGGTGCGACAGGAACTCCCTCAAGAGCGAGTCCCCGGTCAGCTTCGCCGCCCTCAGGTCAGCGTTCATCTTCTCCAGCACCTTCTTCGCTCGCCAGTCGTCGAGCTTCGTGCGGGACCATGCCTCAACGGCCTCGGGCTGCTATGTGGGCAGATCCAGCAGGAGGTCGTTGCACCTGGCGTCCACCATGACCCACTTGCTCTGAAAGCCGTCGGCCCTCTTCCTGGCCTTCGAGATGGCGTTGGCCTTGGAGTACGCGACAAAGCTTGCGCACGCCAAGATATTGGCGCCAGTAACCCGGTTGGAGAAGAAGTGGCGCAGCAAGGCCACGAAGGGCATCACCCTGACGTGCGCCTCACAGTAGTAGGCGAAGATCGACAGGAGGAGAACGGAGTTGGGGTGGATATGCAGAGCACGCAACTGATATTGGCGAAGGATGGCAAGGAAGAACTCAGAGCAAGGGGGCACCAGACCAGCGATGACGACGCTCATGAAGAGGGGGTAGAAGGTGCTCCCCTTTTCCTCTGGCCGGGCGGAACTAGGCCGGAGCACGGTCTCCCCCATCTCGTTGCTCTGCGTTGCCGCCATCTGGCGCGTGAGGGCGAGATTCTTCTCCGTCACGTTGGGAGAATCCAGAGCCGGCGAGTACCAGGCCGATGGAGCCCCGGCCGTGGTCTTGCGGGGCGCCATTACTTGTTGGAGGTGAAAGGCCGCGGCAAATCTGGAGATTTCGGAAGCAGGAGGGCGAAGAGCAAGAAAGGGGATCTGAAGCAAGGCGGATGAGAGTAATGAAAGTAAGGCTAACCACAGGCAAGCCTTTTTGTCAGACGGGCAGTTGCCGAGGCAACGTGGGGAAGCAAAGGCGCCCACTTCCAATCAACTGCCAAGCGGCACCCAAGGCCGCAGGCTGATGGGGCCCGCGGTGCTCCGCACTTGCCACTTCGCTTCTCTACTAAGCCAAGTCCGAGCGTGCCTTGGGCCAGGGGGCTACTGTCGGCGTTCTGGGAACGGGGGTCCCCAGACTGGCCTGCCTGCGGCCTGCGGCGTGGCTCGAGTGGTGGCCTAGTACGGCCCATCTTCACCAGCGCAAACTCAAGACCCTCGCGAGGGGCAAAGCCTCGCGGGGCAGATGATGCAAGGCTTCCTTAGGAGCGGCCTCGCCAGGCAGGCTCGCGAGGATGCGAAGAGATCAAGGCAAGGGTACCTTGCGTGGTGCTCGTGACGCAAGCCGTCACGATCGAGACCAGGTGGGCGCCAGGCGGGTGCCGGCCTGCGCAGTTGTAACGCCCTCGATGCGGCTATATCTCCCATGTGTCGAAGCACGACTTAGAGGCATAACCGCATTGAAAGCAATGTCGAGTGAGGTAATCTTCACACAACCCATGTAATACATAAGGGAAAGAGATACATAGTTGGCTTACAATCGCCACTTCACACAATTACATGAATAAAGCATTACATCATCCAGATACAATCAAGGTCCGACTACGGAACCAAAATAAAAGAAGAACCCCAAATGCGACAAACGGTCCCCGATCGACCCCAACTGGGCTCCCTCTTGATCAACTAGAACGAAACAACACAAAGGGCAAAATCTCCATCGAGCTCCTCCTTGAGCTTGGTTGCGCCACACCTTTCGGTAACATAGGCACCGCAAACTGGTTTTGGAAGTATCACGGTGAGCCACGAGGACTCAAACAATCCCATTACCATGGGTATCAAGACTAGCAAAGCTTAAAGGGTAAGGAAGGGGTAAAGTGGTGAGGTTGCAGCAGCGACTAAGCAAGTATGGTGGCTAACCAACGCAAATAAGAGCGAGAAGAGAACAAAGCGGAGCGGACGTGAAGCTAGCAATGATCAAGAGAAGAGGTGATCACGAACACCTACTTACGCCAAACATAACACGAAACCGTGTTCACTTCCGGACTCCCGAGAAGAGACCATCACGGCTACACACGCGTTGATGCGTTTTAATTCGGATCTGGTGTCAAGTTGTCTACAACCGGACATTAACAAATTCCCATCTGCCACATAACCGCGGCACGGCTCTCGAAAGTTTATACCTGCGGGGTGTCCCAACTTAGCCCATGACAAGCTCTCGCGATCATCGAAGGAATAGACCTTCACCCAGAAGACCCGATCAGTCTCGGAATCCGGTACATCAAGACATTTCGACAATGGTAAAACAAGACCAGCAAAACCTCGGCGTGCCGACATCCCGATAGTAGCCGCAGTATCTCGTCTCAGGCCACGACCGGATGAGCACTACGTACAACTAGAACCAGCCCTCAAGTTTCCCCGAGGTGGCGCTGCAAGTGGCTCTAGTTTGGACCAACACTTAGACAAGCATTGGCCCGGGGGGGCTAAAATAAAGATGACCCTTGGGATGCGCGACTCCCAAGGGAAAAATAGGTGGTGGTGAGGCAAATGGTAAAAGTCAATGTTGGGCCTTCTTTGGACAAGTTTTATTCAAAGCGAACTGTCAGGGGGGTCCCATAAATCACCCGACCGCGTAAGGGACGCAAAATCCGGGAACATAACACCGGTATGACGGAAACTAGGGCGGCAAGAGTGGAACAAAACACCAGGCATAAGGCCGAGCCTTCCACCCTTTACCAAGTATATAGATGCATTAATAATATAAGAGATATTGTGATATCCCAACATAAACCCTGTCCACCATGGAGAAATCTTCAACTTCACCTGCAACTAGCAAAGCTATAAGAGGGGCTGAGCAAAAGCGGTAACATAGCCAAACAACGGTTTGCATAGGAAAGGTGTCAAAGGTTAGAGGTTCATGGCAATATGGGATGGCTTGACAAACAGGTAATAGGTAGCGCAGCATAGCGAAAGAACGAGGCAACTAGCATAGCAATGATAGTAGTGAGATCCAGGGTAGCGGTCATCTTGCCTGAAATCCCGCAAGGAAGAAGAACGATTCCATGAAGAAGATGAAACCACGAAGACGAACGACACGCAGACGAACGCATCCTCACGATCGCAACGAAACGGGAACTATCGAGAAGAAGCACACAACATAGTAAACACACCACACATGAACAAGACATGATGCACAACAAGCATGATGCATGACCAAGCTACATGCAGCTACTCATGGCAAGAGATGATGCAAACAAGAACAACACATCAAGGCAAGTTTAAATGAGGCCGGAAACAACATATAACAATTCCGGTAAGTCCTCATATGCAAATTTCGAAATTGGTCCAGAACTGAATAAACCTTATGTTCAAGTTGTTAAACAGCAAGTTAAGATGCACCAAGATGATCTACACAAAATTCTAGTCAAGTTACATATAAAGTTCATTAGATTCGGAGCTACGGGCTAGAAGATATGAGCAAAACAAGTTAAACATGGCATTGATGCAAAATGCACCCAAACATCAAGCAAACATCTCAAAACAAGGATGCAACATGATAATATGAAGCTACATGCAAAATCAAGCAAGTTTCATATAGAGCACACTCAAAACGGAGCAACGGTGCAACACACACACTATACGTCATAACAACAATCTGTCCATAACAGCAACTAGGCATCTTACAAGCATCAAAACAATATGCTACAGCACCCCAACATAACAAAAGGCATGGGCATGAAGTACATGTAAAGCATAACAAAACATGAACACTAAGCTATCTCCAGAAATCACTAGAACATGCTCAAAATGACATGGAGATATTGCAAATAATAACAGTTTTAGACTTTAGCAGAAATAACATCAGGTTGCAATGTTTAGAGCTATCAAACAACATGTTACAGGAACTTATCATGGCAAACAAAGGCATGGCATGATTCTACTCAAAGCATATATCAATAGTCCCTTACTGACCATAAGCCAAAAAGGACTAGAGGATATGATGGCACCCATGTAAACATAGCAAGTTTTATTACAGATTTAAACATGGTAGGAACAACAATAAGTAGGCATGTTCGTGAGCTCGAACCACTCACTACAGAGCAATACATGGCATGGCAAGGCAACCAACAGTAAGAAGGCATGATTATGAAGCTAATGATGGCAAGAGAAAGGTCATAGCATACACGGATCAACTACAACGACCTCGTGAAAATTGAATCTCATGCAAACAATCTGTCAGGAAACATTTTCAAGCAACTTTGGAGCAAGAAATGAGCATGTTCCAGCAGGCTATAATTGCAAACAAGGGCATTAATGGATAGAGCATGACATGTATATCAAAACATGTTTATAGAGCATCTCCAGATTATGGATAGAATGATTAGTGGAAGCATGTTAACATAGCAACAAATTATAACAGAATCTGCCAGGAAAACAGCAACAGCAACTACCCTACTTTACAAGCTCGATGCACTCAGCACACAACTAACAAAAATACATGGTCAACACCCCTGGAAAGATGGCATGGCATATTTCAACTTTCATGTAGAGCTCATACTCATAGGATGCACACATAAATCATGGAAAAAATGATAAAACAGCAAGTTATAACAGTTTCAGCAGATTAACAATAACATGCACTCTTCCAACAACATTTCGGGCATCAAGATAAGCTCAAATGAAAATGGTGCAATGGAATGAAATGATGTACTCGTCGAGGCGAACAATTTGACATATTACACGCGCAAAACGGAGCTACGGATGCAGAGATGTGATGGCATGAACATGGCATGTTTATGTCGAGTCAGGACTTAGTAGATATTTGAAAAAAAGCGGACGGTAGCAGTTTAACTAGAAGGTGCTCGGGTGGGATTTAGGGGCTGCTCACCTCATGGCTTCGGCCCAGGAAGGAGGAGGAGGCAGGCCGGGGCTGAGGCGCGCCTGGGCCTGGAGATGGGCCAGCGGGGAGGGCGCGGCCCACCTGGCCTGTCAACGGCAGGCAGATAGGGGCTCCTCCCGATCGGCCATGGCAGCGGCCAGCGACGGAGCTCAGCAGAGGTGTCGGAGAAGAGCAGGGCGACGGGAGGGCAGGTCCGGCCAGCTGCCAGGCGGATCTGGCCGGGAGCCCCGGGCGGCGGAGCTGGCGAAGCGGGCGACGCGGGCGATGGGGCGGCGCCGGCGGATCGCTGGGCGAGGCCGAAGGGAGCGTGAGGCGGCGGCCTGGGACGCCTTGTGACGGCAGGGCTGGCGGGAGAGGCGGCGCGCGTGGGTGTGTGTGTGTGCGGCGAAGCGGGCACGGGCGGCGGGGCAGGCGGACGTCGCCGCGAGGGCGTGAAGCCGAGGCGGGCGGGCGAGGACGGCGGCTGGGACAGGATGGGCCCATGGGTCGATCCAGGCCGCAGCAGGGCGGCAGCAGCGCTGCTGTGGCCGGGCCACGTGGCGGCGAGGAGTGGACGCGGACGGCGGCGGAGATGCGTCCGGCGCGGACGGACATGTCCGCGCGCGCAGAGGAGGAGATCTAGGGTTTTCGGGGGGAAAAACATCCGCGAAAATGGAGGGGGAGGACTTATTTATAGGTAGAGGGAGCTAGGAGAGTCCAAATGAGGAGCGGTTTTCGGCCATGCGATCGTGATCGAACGACCGAGAGCATGGAGGGGAGTTTGCTGGGCTTTGGGCCACTTTGGAAGGGGTGTTGGGCTGGAGCAAAAGAGGGGTTTGCGGTTACCCGGTTAACCGTTGGAGTATCAAACGAACTCCAAATGGCACGAAACTTGACAGGCGGTCTACCGGTGCTATACCAAGGCCGCTTGGCAAACCTCGGGCCATTCCGACAAAGTTGAATACCCGCTCACAACAGGAGAGAAGAAGGGGACGCCGGAGGACATAGGAGTGCCGGATTACAAAACGGACAACGGGGAAAATGCTCGGATGCAAGAGACGAACACGTATGCAAATGCGATGCACATGATGACATGATATGAAATGCAGATGATGACATGGCAAAGTGCAACACGCAAGCACATGACATGGCAACAACGACGAATAACTGGCGGACACCTGGCGCATCGGATCCGGGGCGTTACAACACTCCACCACTACGAGAGGATCTCGTCCCGAGATCTAGGATGGCACCGGAGGGAAAAAGAAGAGGAAGAGGAGAGGTAAAACTAAGTTGCTTCTTCGGCAAACGAGTGAACCCACGGACCTTGGGAGGTTGAGCAATTTAAAAGAAAGAGTACAACAGAGATGAACGAGATTGCAAACAATCCGGTAGAAAAGAGGAACAAGGAGTATTACGAGAACTTGAAGGTTGAAAGACATGAATCAAGAGGTTAATGGACAAGATAGAATTCGAAACCACTCCGATTAAAACAAGATGAGAGGGGAAGAATTCGGGCAGCAGTCCGGTTGCACATGGAAGGAATAGAACATGAACTTGACAAGATGAGAGGATACTTGATGAAATGAACAACACATTGCCTCCGGAACTATTGAAAGAATGGCACAATGGGTAAGAAGGATTTCAGACAGCACTAAGGTTGAAAAGAGAGGCAAAACTTGATAAGATGAAAGAACTTGAAAGAGGTGATGAGTGAAAAGAGCAACATCACAATGCCTCCGTAAGAAAGAAGAGAAGTTAGATCGTTTGGATAAAGGAACGGGGAAGAAAATGACAACTTTTGCCGCAAGTGAACTTGGAAATCTTCCTTGCAAAGAAGAATCGAATTGAGTTGTTGGAAAATCAACAACGAGAAGCACAAGCTTGTTGTGGGCTTATGGCAAACATCTCAAAATGATGAGGTGACAACCGGCCACTAACGGAAACAATTGCTTGCTTGAGATTAACGAAGAGATGAAAAAACCTCTTTCACCGAGAAGGATATGGAGAAAGCTTGGATCAATGATAAGCACCACAAATAGCAACATTCCCAATGGAAGGCTTTAGGTGAAATATAACCCAAGATAACTCTAACGAAGAGATTGATGGATTTAAAATACCTCATTCTTGACAACATGTGAATCGCGAAACATGAATGAAAATTGTCAAGAATGATATACCACCTCAAAAGATAAGGTAGAAAGAATCACACTTTGGAATGCAAGACGGAGAACACTTGAGCTCCTCAAAACAAAAACATGTGTTGAGCACCATGTTTATTTTTGAGTATAGCTTGGCGGATCATAACTTCGAGAGAATTCTTGATGAACAATTGAAGAATGAAAAGAATCCTTGACGAAGCACCATGTAGAGTCTCCATGAAGAACTCCAGTAAACAAAAGGAATGAAAAGAAATAGAAATTGAAAACACAAGGTGAATCCTTGCGATGATTTAGATGGATCTCCGTGACAATTACAGCTTGGAACTCCGGGAAAAAGAGAAGATGAAACAAATGAAACCGAGAATTTATTCATCATGAACAAACTCCAAAGGAAACAATTAATCACCTGGATGAAACAAGAATAAGATTTATTGTATGCTTATCCTTCACCAATTAAATTGATGACAATCAACGGATTTGGCATACTACTTATTCCCGTAGAAAGGATTAAAAGAGGTATAGCGCAAAACTTGAGAAGGTATTCAACAAACCACCGGTAGGATTGGAACAACAAATGAATTGATATAATGAACAAGGAAGAGAGATCTTGAAAGAACCACCGTAAGAATTGAAAATGATCGAAGTAGGGGTGCATCACCGGTAAGAATTAAAAGCGAAGAGGTTGAGCCAAAGATGAAAAGTATTTGAAAGATCTTGGAGAAAAGCATTTGACTGATGATAACTCATTCTTACGTCAAACTTGGAGAAGAATTTAGGATAGCTCCAGAATAATTAGAAGAGTCAGGTAAGATCCTGGGAAAAGACCTGTGGGTTAGGGCCCACTCAAAAGAAAACACCGTTGGAAAGATTTAAAAGAGATGTTGCACCGATTGAATTAAATGACTTGAATGAGATACCAATCTCGAAAGAGCTTGAACGAATTAAGAATGGAAACACCAATCTTCGAGATATCTTGAGCACTTTGGAATAACAAATAGCGAGAAGTAGAATGATAATGAGGTGCATCGGTATGAGAAGACATTGAAATGAGGAAAAAGGAATATGATCAACAAAACTTGACTTGAATCCACCGGAGAAGAGAAAAGAATGAGGAATGACGAACTAGAAGAACATCTTCTTGAGAACCACCGGGTAAGAACATTGATTGAAAAGAATGAAGAGACTTCTCATGAATAAATGGATACTTGATCAAAATAAATGAGTCCTTGAAGAAAAAGGGTGGGAGGGCGGGGAAAAAACATAGGCAACTTGGGACGGATGAAACAAGCACCGTTGAGAAAACTTAGAATTTATCTTGCGGATGGAGAGAATGATGGGATCACTTGAAGAGAAGCACACCGGTTGGAAAAGAATTAACATGACAACCTCAATGATCAAAAGGATTAGTATTCACATAGCAATATGAGAACACCGTTTAGGAAAAAGTATGGATTCAACATTTGACATTGAAGCAACTCGAATACCACAAATAAAACAAAACAAAGGATTTGGCTTGCAGAATAAGCCGAACAAACATATGATAGAGATTTCGTCCGAAGTTTTAGTGGTGGGGCCTACGGGCTCAATCGACAGCACCATCATGTACAAGGCAAGTGCACATGACATCGAAGCATCCCAGTCGGCATAGCCAAGGACTCTTTAAGACACAACGAGACCATGTAAAACCAACCGTGAATAGGCGGACCACTAGGCGTCGAACCCCAATTTCATATCATACATCCGTCGGAAAGATATCCTAAGAGCTACTTGAATTCCCACCTATGAAACTCCGAAACTTTCGGTTATGCAATCGGTGTTGGGGATACAGGGAGCAATATATCTCACCCAAACTAACAATCCCTACATCCATTGTATCCATCCGTCAACACATAACCAAGAAACCTTCGAAATCGTCTACCTCAACCTTGAAAAGCATCCGTTATACGAGTCATGGCAATACTCCGTACTCACCTCAAGATCTTTGGGTTAGCGGGGTTATCTCACCAACAACTGCATAAAAGAGATTTTCGATGTCGGCGTACTAAACTCAGGTATTCCAGAACTGCAACGATAAAATTATGACGACAACACCTCAGAGCTCAACTCCCCGGGACACTGCCACAACCCCTAAATGTCAGGAGGCACCAAGACAATGTTGTCATCATAAAACCATCGGAACGATTCTATGATACCCGCGTGATCCTAAAAAATTTTTAGTGAAATTTGAGGAGAGAAGAGTCAAAACTCTACGTCAGGATACCTCACCAGAAGGTCGAAGGGACTGGGGAGTAAAAAGAATTCCTAACTCTCCGATATATATAATCCTAAATGACTCAAAACATTTTTCTAGACACAACTCCGCCGCTAAAAACGATCAAGCAATGGGGCTCCTAAGGTCGGGGAAGGCTCTGATTACCAACTTGTAACGCCCTCGATGCGGCTATATCTCCCACGTGTCGAAGCACGACTTAGAGGCATAACCGCATTGAAAGCAATGTCGCAAGTGAGGTAATCTTCACACAACCCATGTAATACATAAGGGAAAGAGATACATAGTTGGCTTACAATCGCCACTTCACACAATTACATGAATAAAGCATTACATCATCCAGATACAATCAAGGTCCGACTACGGAACCAAAATAAAAGAAGAACCCCAAATCGACAAACGGTCCCGATCGACCCCAACTGGGCTCCTCTATGATCAACTAGAACGAAACAACACAAAGGGCAAAATCTTCATCGAGCTCCTCCTTGAGCTTGGTTGCGTCACCGCTTTCATTAACATAGGCACCTGCAAACTGGTTTTGGAAGTATCTGGTGAGCCACGAGGACTCAGCAATCCCATTACCATGGGTATCAAGACTAGCAAAGCTTAAAGGGTAAGGAAGGGGTAAAGTGGTGAGGTTGCAGCAGCGACTAAGCAAGTATGGTGGCTAACCAACGCAAATAAGAGCGAGAAGAGAACAAGCGGAACGGACGTGAAGCTAGCAATGATCAAGAGGTGATCACGAACACCTACTTACGTCAAACATAACACGAAACCGTGTTCACTTCCGGACTCCGAGAAGAGACCATCACGGCTACACACGGTTGATGCGTTTTAATTCGGATCTGGTGTCAAGTTGTCTACAACGGACATTAACAAATTCCCATCTGCCACATAACCGCGGGCACGGCTCTCGAAAGTTTATACCTGCAGGGTGTCCCAACTTAGCCCATGACAAGCTCTCGCGATCATCGAAGGAATAGACCTTCACCCAGAAGACCCGATCGGTCTCGGAATCCCGGTACATCAAGACATTTCGACAATGGTAAAACAAGACCAGCAAAACCTCCGGCGTGCCGACATCCCGATAGTAGCAGCGTATCTCGTCTCGAGCCACGACCGGATGAGCACTACGTATAACTAGAACCAGCCCTCAAGTTTCCCGAGGTGGCGCCGCAAGTGGCTCTAGTTTGGACCAACACTTAGACAAGCATTGGCCGGGGGCTAAAATAAAGATGACCCTTGGGATGTGCGACTCCCAAGGGAAAAATAGGTGGTGGTGAGGCAAATGGTAAAAGTCAATGTTGGGCCTTCTTTGGACAAGTTTTATTCAAAGCGAACTGTCGGGGGTCCCATAAATCACCCGACCGCGTAAGGGGACGCAAAATCCGGGAACATAACACGGTATGACGGAAACTAGGGCGGCAAGAGTGGAACAAAACACGGGCATAAGGCCGAGCCTTCCACCCTTTACCAAGTATATAGATGCATTAATAATATAAGAGATATTGTGATATCCCAACATAAACCCTGTCCACCATGGAGAAATCTTCAACTTCACCTGCAACTAGCAACGCTATAAGAGGGGCTGAGCAAAAGCGGTAACATAGCCAAACAACGGTTTGCATAGAAAGGTGTCAAAGGTTAGAGGTTCATGGCAATATGGGATGGCTTGACAAACAGGTAATAGGTAGCGCAGCATAGCGAAAGAACGAGGCAACTAGCATAGCAATGATAGTAGTGAGATCCAGGGTAGCGGTCATCTTGCCTGAAATCCTGCAAGGAAGAAGAACGATTTCATGAAGAAGATGAAACCACGAAGACGAACGACACGCAGAGGAACGCATCCTCACGATCGCAACGAAACGGGAACTATCGAGAAGAAGCACACAACATAGTAAACACACCACACATGAACAAGACATGATGCACAACAAGCATGATGCATGACCAAGCTACATGCAGCTACTCATGGCAAGAGATGATGCAAACAAGAACAACACATCAAGGCAAGTTTAAATGAGGCCGGAAACAACATATAACAATTCCGGTAAGTCCTCATATGCAAATTTCGAAATTGGTCCAGAACTGAATAAACCTTATGTTCAAGTTGTTAAACAGCAAGTTAAGATGCATCAAGATGATCTACACGAAATTCTAGTCAAGTTACATATAAAGTTCATTAGATTCGGAGCTACGGGCTAGAAGATATGAGCAAAACAAGTTAAACATGGCATTGATGCAAAATGCACCCAAACATCAAGCAAACATCTCAAAACAAGGATGCAACATGATAATATGAAGCTACATGCAAAATCAAGCAAGTTTCATATAGAGCACACTCAAAACGGAGCAACGGTGCAACACACACACTATACGTCATAACAACAATCTGTCCATAACAGCAACTAGGCATCTTACAAGCATCAAAACAATATGCTACAGCACCCCAACATAACAAAAGGCATGGGCATGAAGTACATGTAAAGCATAACAAAACATGAACACTAAGCTATCTCCAGAAATCACTAGAACATGCTCAAAATGACATGGAGATATTGCAAATAATAACAGTTTGACTTTAGCAGAAATAACATCAGGTTGCAATGTTTAGAGCTATCAAACAACATGTTACAGGAACTTATCATGGCAAACAAAGGCATGGCATGATTCTACTCAAAGCATATATCAATAGTCCCTTACTGACCATAAGCCAAAAAGGACTAGAGGATATGATGGCACCCATGTAAACATAGCAAGTTTTATTACAGATTTAAACATGGCAGGAACAACAATAAGTAGGCATGTTCGTGAGCTCGAACCACTCACTACAGAGCAATACATGGCATGGCAAGGCAACCAACAGTAAGAAGGCATGATTATGAAGCTAAGCATGGCAAGAGCAAGGTCATAGCATACACGGATCAACTACAACGACCTCGTGAAAATTGAATCTCATGCAAACAATCTGTCAGGAAACATTTTCAAGCAACTTTGGAGCAAGAAATGAACATGTTCCAGCAGGCTATAATTGCAAACAAGGGCATGAATAGATAGAGCATGACATATATATCAAAACATGTTTATAGAGCATCTCCAGATTATGGATAGAATGATTAGTGGAAGCATGTTAACATAGCAACAAATTATAACAGAATCTGCCAGGAAAACAGCAACAGCAACTACCCTACTTTACAAGCTCGATGCACTCAGCACACAACTAACAAAAATACATGGTCAACACCCCTGGAAAGATGGCATGGCATATTTCAACATTCATGTAGAGCTCATACTCATAGGATGCACACATAAATCATGGCAAAAATGATAAAACAGCAAGTTATAACAGTTTCAGCAGATTAACAATAACATGCACTCTTCCAACAACATTTCGGGCATCAAGATGAGCTCAAATGAAAATCAAGCAATGGAATGAAATGATGTACTTGTCGAGACGAACAATTTGACATATTACACGCGCAAAACGGAGCTACGGATGCAGAGATGTGATGGCATGAACATGGCATGTTTATGTCAGAATTCTGGGACTTAGTAGATATTTGAAAAAAAAACGGACGGGCGCAGTTTAACTAGAAGGTGCTCGGGTGGGATTTAGGGGCTGCTCACCTCGCGGGCTTCGGCCCAGGAAGGAGGAGGAGGCAGGCCGGCGCTGAGGCGCTGGGCTGGAGATGGGCAGTGAGGAGGCGCGCCCACCGGGCCGCCAACGGCAGTAGATCGGGCTCCCCCCGTCGGCCATGGCCGCAGCCAGCAGCGGAGCTTCGGAGGAGGTGTCGGAGAAGAGCAGGGCGACCGGGAGGGCTGGTCCGGCTGCCAGGCCGGATCTGGCCGGGAGCCACCGGGGCGGAGCTGGCGAAGCGGGGCGCTGGCGGGCGGCGATGGGGCGGCTGAGGCGGGGCTGGCCGAAGAGGCCAGAGGCGGCGGCGGCCTTGTGACGCCGCGCGGCCTGTGCAGCGCGGGCGAGCGGGCTGGCGGGGTGAGGCGCGCGGTGGCGGCGTGTGGCACCGGCGGCGCGGGCAGGACGTCGCCAGGCGAGGTCTTGTGAAGCCGAGGCGGTGCGGCGAGGACGGCGGCGGTGGACAGGATGGGCCCAGGGGTCGATCCAGCCGCTGGGAGCGGGCGGCGGCAGCTGTGGTGGCCGGGGCCACGTGGCGGCTGAGGAGTGGGCGCGACGGCGGCGGAGATCGTCCGCGCAGACGGACATGTCCGCTGCAGAAGGAGAGATCTAGGGTTTTCGGGGGAAAAACATCCGCGAAAATGGAGGGGGAGGACTTATTTATAGGTAGAGGGAGCTAGGAGAGTCCAAATGAGGAGCGGTTTTCAGCCACGCGATCGTGATCGAACGACCGAGAGCATGGAGGGGAGTTTGCTGGGCTTTGGGCCACTTTGGAAGGGGTGTTGGGCTGCAACAAAAGAGGGGTTTGCGGTTACCCGGTTAACCGTTGGAGTATCAAACGAACTCCAAATGGCATGAAACTTGACAGGCGGTCTACCGGTGCTATACCAAGGCCGCTTGGCAAACCTCGGGCCATTCCGACAAAGTTTAATACCCGCTCACAACAGGAGAGAAGAAGGGGACGCCGGAGGACATAGGAGTGCCGGATTGCAAAACGGACAACGGGGAAAATGCTCGGATGCAAGAGACGAACACGTATGCAAATGCGATGCACATGATGACATGATATGAAATGCAGATGATGACATGGCAAAGTGCAACACGCAAGCACATGACATGGCAACAACGACGAATAACTGGCGGACACCTGGCGCATCGGATCCGGGGCATTACAGCAGTGTCCTTGTTTCCTCTTTGGTGCAAAGGGGGCAAGCACCGACGTGGAGTACCGAGGCATCAGGCAAAGGTTACCGTTTCGGTGCAACGAGACCAAGACTAGCAGGGCGGCAGGATTGAGGTCATCGTGGAGCCCAAGACGGCGTCAGCACCAGTGCCTTTGGCAGCCGAAGACCAACTTTAGTCAGGATAACTTGTACTAGATGTTCCCCTTCAAAATGGCCGTTGTTAGCGCCCTTTCCGCTCAATATTTGGGAAGAGAACCAGGGCCTCTATAAAATAGGGCTAGCCACCATAGTAGAAAGGGACCAGGGGACGGAAAAACCGGAACAAGTAGAACACCGCATCAGCTCAAGAACCCCTCTCGTCAGGCTGTTCTTCCTTTGTACTGTTCATCATCTGCGCCTGAGGCAATCCACCACACCACACACTGGAGTAGGGTATACACCACAATGGTGGCCCGAACCAGTATAAATCTTGTGTCCCTTAAGTTGTTCATCGTTTAGTTTAGATTCTCGCGAGGCGATCAAACACGGATAGGTAGGGGAAGATCTTCGCGCGCACCCCAGAGTTCGAACCTTAAGGGTCTGCCGGAACCCAACATCCGACACATTTGCGTTTGGTTCTTGAGAAGCTCACAGAACATCAGTTGTATGCCAAGTTCAGCAAGTGTGAGTTTTGGTTAAAGGAAGTTGGATTTCTCGGACATGTTATATCTGGAGAAGGAATAGCAGTAGACCCTACCAAGGTTGCTTCTGTGACTAAATGGGTGGTACCCACATCAGTTGGAGAGATCAGAAATTTTCTTGGACTCGCAGGATATTATCGGAGGTTCATTGAGAATTTCTCTAGGATTGCAAAGCCCGGGACAGAGTTATTGAAGAAGGACACCAAGTTTAAATGGACTAAGGAGTGTGAAGCCAGTTTTCAGGAGTTAAAGAAACGTTTGGTTACAGCCCCGGTGTCGGTGTCAAAACTGGCGGATCTCGGGTAGGGGGTCCCGAACTGTGCGTCTAGGCGGATGGTAACAGGAGACGAGGGACACGATGTTTTACCTGAGTTGGGCCCTCTCGATGGAGGTAAAACCCTACGTCCTGCTTGATTAATATTGATGATATGGGTAGTACAAGAGTGGATCTACCACGAGATCAAGGAGGCTAAACCCTAGAGGCTAGCCTATGGTATGATTGTTGTAATGTATGTCGTCCTACGGACTAAAGCCCTCCGATTTATATAGACACGAGAGGAGGCTAGGGTTACATGTAGTCGGTTACAATGGTAGGAGATCTACATATCCGTATTGCCAAGCTTGCCTTCCACGCCAAGGAAAGTCCCATCCGGACACGGACGGAGTCTTCAATCTTGTATCTTCGTAGTCTTGGAGTCCGGCGGATAATGATAGTCCGGCTGTCCGGACACCCCTAGTCCAGACTCCTCGGTAGCCCTGAACCAGGCTTCAATGACGATAAGTCCGGTAGCGCATAATGTTTGGCATTGCAAGGAGGGTTCCTCCTTGAATAATCCAGAGAAGATCATGAACACCAGGATAGTGTCCGGCTCTGCAAAAATAATTTCCACATTCCACCGTAGAGAGAATAAAATGTACACTTAGCTTAATCTGCTGACATATTATGCGGCATGACATCACACCGCCACCAAGCCTTTGTTTGAATCGTTTTTTACTATACCACCGCAGCACGTTTAGCGAGGCGGTTTCCTTGGCACGTCTTGTCGAAGCAGAGATCGTGTTCCCCTTATCCCGGGATTCTCACCAATACGTGCGTGGGTAACCCAACCGTTCCCGTCGCCACGCCTCCTCTATCGAAGGGGAATCCCAAACGGTCACGGAGACGGCCCTTGGTATTTCTTCCCCTTTATAAGAGGACCAAGGCTCGCCCTTGTTCTTCAATCTCGCATCGAATCTCTTCCCCGCTCCCAGTTCCAACACCCAGAGCCTCAGATTCGAGCGCTTTAGATCCTTAATCATGTCCGGCTCCGACCTCCAGGGCCGGTGGGTGACGGAGGAGGACATATTGAAGTTATGTGAAGCCAAGTACCTAGCCTACGAGGTTTCGCACAGGTTGCCTGCCCAAGGGCAGGCCGTGCCCGCCCCCGAGCCCGGTGAATACGTCGTCTTCGTATCCCACCTCCGTCGGGGTTTAGGCTTCCCGACGGATCCCTTCGTGAGAGGACTCCTGTTCTACTATGGGCTGGACTTTCACGACTTGGCTCCGGAGTCCATCCTCCACATCTCCGCATTCATTATCATCTGCGAAGGCTTCCTCCGCGTCACTCCTCACTTTGGCCTATGGCTGAAGACCTTCAAGGTGGAGCCGAAGATGATCGGGGGGCGTCAAGCGGAGTGCGGCGGGCCGGCCATAAGAAAAAAAGGCCGATGCCCCGTGGCCCGAGGGTTCCTTCCAAGAGGAACTTGGACTGTGGCAGCAGGAGTGGTTCTATATCACCGCTCCGAAGGGCAGCAGGCAAAAGCCGCCGCCTTTATTCCGCCCGGGACCTCCACGCCAACTGATGTCATGGGTCAACCAAGGGCTCAACTGGGGCCGTCCGAGGACGTGCCCTCACTGCAGGGCCGGATTCGAGACCTCCCAGCGAGGGAGATCGACCTGATCAAGGTGATGCGAGTTATGCTAATCGTGCATCTTCGCCTGCAAGCGCCGTCCTCTCCGTCTATGGGAGTTCAACCGGAGGGACCTCGGATTCTCCAACACTTTATGGGTGCGACACCCGTGGAGATGTACAAGTTGTTCTTGGACTGCGGTGGCGTGTCCGAATTAGCCGAGATGCAGGTCTAAGCCGCAATCGCCGGATACTCGGGTAAATAGCTCGAATCCAGGCACCTGTTTATATGCCCTTCTAGAGTTCGCCTCGACCCATTACTCTTCACAGAATGGGTGGCGCGATCAAGGCTGATAAGGTGTCGGCTCCTCTCCCGAGACCGCCTTTGGAGCTGTCTGGTCGAGAATGTTGGAGGTCGCGCCCACGTAAGGGCGGACGGGAAAATAGAGGAGCTAATATTTCGCCCAAAGGGGCGACTGAAGAGGATGGAACCAAGAACCCCTCCATTCAGGGGGAGAAGAGGACCTCCTCCGAAGATCCGGAGGCCAAAGCCCCTAAGCGTGGGAAGAGATCTTCACCGGGGGGTCCGGCGTCCGGAGAGAATCCGGACGCACAATCATCGCCAAAGGATCGGCCCTCCAGCGAGCCGTGAGTATGAAAGAGGGAGTTAATTAGTAAGGAAATACCTTCATTCGTGTTTCTGTGGGTAAGAGAAATATTTATATTGCAGTTCGGACCTACAGCCTTCTCAAATGAGTTCTTCTTCGGGGGACCTTCTTCCGGAGATGATGGAGAGCGATACGCCTCCGTCTGCAGCACCGCCAGATGAGGCAGGCGAGCCCGAAGTGTCGTCACAGAGGGTATCCCCGAGTCCGGAGGGGCCAGAGAATTCAGCACCCACTAGTATCCGGCCGGGGGAATTGAAGAATCTGCTTGAGAGGGCGTCCGTTTCAGAAGATCACCGTGCGTTGATGCGTATGGTGATTGGAAGGATTTTGTCCGCCGAGAGCGGATTGCGCAATGCCGCCATGAGTTTGCTGGCGGGATTTGAGGTATCTTGAGAATAGCGCACCCTTTTGTCTTTTAACAGTTTCGCACATAAAATCGTCTGTATAGATAGTAGCCTCGAGACTCGATGAGGCTGTCAAAAACGACAGCGTACCGAGGATCGAAATCTGGAGTAATGCATTCCGTCGTTCCTATGCAGGTGGCGGATAGTCCGGGGCTAGCCAGACTAGTGAGTTTGCCGAATTAAATCGGCAACTTGACCTGGCAGATGTGGACATTGCACTTGTAAACAGGCGACTTGACGAGTCGCAAGGTAAAAGAGTTCTCCGCAGTCGCTTTATTAAGGGGGTCGAAGCCCTCCTCTGATAAATTATATCTTTGTTGCAGAGACGGTGCTGCTGCTTTGTGGAGAGCCTTCGGGCCGAACTTGCTCGAGCTAAGGAGCAAGCCCGAAGGAGTGACGCGGCTGCCTCGAGGGCGGCCGAGGAGTTGAAACCGAAAGGGCTGCGCACTGCCTAAGAAGGGCCATGAAAGTAAAGGATGCTCCGACCGCAATGAGGCTCTTGAAAAGGAGCGCTTATCGGAGCGGGAAGACCTGCGGAAGGCCACCGCCGAAGCCAAGGATGCCCGCTCTGCAATGCGGGCTATTAAGGAGGAACTGCGCCAGGCCGAAGATATCGTGGTTGGCAAGCCTTTTCTGCTGCGTCGCCGGTTTATGGATGGAAAGTATGCTCAATTTGAGCGGCTGTGGAGTCCGGAGGATCCGTATATGGACTTGGCTGCAAGTGCGGCCGATGCCGTTAAGCACTTCCGGAGCCAGAAGGATCACGAGACGGAAGAGCTATATTGGTCTCAATTCCACGATCCGGATCGCTCACTTCCATTGTGGATCGGTTGGCGAATGGGCGAGGTAAATAGATTGTCCGGACTTGCCATGATCGACATCGTGGCCCATATCGGCGAGAGAGGTCAAAGCGACGAGCTGCCGTCTTCTTGCAGCAATTCCTTGGGCGGTGCCGCATATAAAGGAGATGAAGCGGTCGGCCTGCATCGAGGGCGCGCGGATGGCTCTTGCCCGTGTGAAGGTGCATTATCCGGAGATGGATGCCACCGCTGTTGCCGCCCCGAGCTCGGATGAAAGCCGGCTCCCCGCCGAGCACTATTTCGGTGAAGTTATGCGTGGCGCTCGTGTAATAGAGTCGCAGTGCTCGAAAAATGTCACGTTCAAATGAATGTATTAGCTTGTAAATCGATGATTATGTTATAACTGCTTTTTATAATTGTGCTTCCCAAGTAGTAAACCTTCTCCTGTGCGGCCGTTTACGTATACTTGTGTATAACTTGAAAGATGGCAGTCTTCGGCTTCAGCCCGCACGCACAAGGTGCGGGGGTGTTCGCAAAAATAGCGCGTTTTCACACTTAATCCAACGTCTCAGTCCTGTTATAAGGAGGTGGTAGCGTAGCGAACGAGGCAATCCGGACTATAATGCTTTATCACTTTCACTTAGCCAGTGGAGCTCGAGGGTGGGACTACGATATAGCCCTGGTGGCATCGCCCTTCTCCAAGTCGGGCGCGTGTGCTCGACCGAAGCGGTCCTTCGTCAAAGCGAAATTCTAAACATTCCGATAGTCGATCGAGTGGTTGACCGATCTCTCGTTGTATCATGATGATCGATTTTGGCTTTCTCTCTTGAGGTGCTCGCCCAGCGAGCGGGCACAATCGCAGAGTTCTCCTGGTGCGCGTTAGCCGATGATCTGGAATGTAAGGCAGCAAAACACAGGAGCCGGGCAAACCCAACATTTGACCAAAGACATGATTCGAGCTGATGCATATAATGCCTAACTCGAGACGCCGAACACTCCCTAAGGTGTTCGGTCTTTATAATAATGGGCGAACGATGCCCTAAGCCCCTAGTCTCCGTGTGCGGGCATGGTCTTCGACGCGCCGATGCCAAAGCGTCGAGCTCGCTTTGGCTATAGGAAGAAACCAAGGAGAATAACAACAAGAGAGCAGTAAAAAAAGGTTTGCGGGTCTTAATCTGAAAAGAATCCTCTAGCAGGTCCCTCACGCGTCTGCGCTTTGTGTCTCCGTTCGCCACTATCTGGACGGGTATGCACGTTGTTCATCTGTAGAAAGAGAGGAGCGTTTAGTTTTAAAAACAATTAAATGCGAAAAAATATGTGTAAAATAAGAAATATAAATAATTAAAGCAGGGTTTGTATGAACCCATTTGTTGTTTATGCGCAGCCCCCTGTGATGGGGTATGCGGCTAGGGAGCCCTAACTTTCTTTGAAGCGGATTCGTCTATCCAAGTCCGGGTCTTTAAGTGACCCTCGCATTGAAATGGCGCCACGCGACCGGGCATCTTGAGTGTAAGAGGCGCGTAATGCGGTATAGCGTTGAAGCGGACAAAAGCCTTTCGTCCCAAGAGTGCTTGATATTCACTTTTAAATGGGACGATGTGAAAAATTAATTTTTCTCGTCGAAAATTGTTTGGCGATCGAACACGACTTCTAGTAATATGGAGCTGTGCACTTGGCGTAAGGGCACGCATCACTCCTTTGAAGGAAGTGCGGCTGTGTCGGATTTTGGCGGGGTTTATCCCCATCCTACGGATTGTTTTTAATACAGCAGGTTTAAGTCGCTGCCTCCGTCCATTAGGACGTCGATAATTGTAATCCGTCTATTATGGGATTCAATATCGGGAGTCCGTCCAGCGTTTGAACGCTTCTAGAATAGTCGGTGGTGAAAGTGATTGGTTTTGATATCCAATCTCTACGGTCCGCTGGATTGGACCGCGCGAAGCTCTTTTTAGAAAGTGCCGCACTATTTTCCGTATCATCACATGAAGTGAGTTTACTGCTTTAACCCCTTGTGGGAAAGTCTTTTGTTTTCCGGTGCTCTGCTGGTGGGGTTTATCGTCTTCGCTGACGCGTCGAGCCCTTGTGTTCGGCGTTTAGTCGGCGGACTGTTTAAAACCCAACAATCTGGTGGGTGTGATTTCTTTGGCCTTAAAGTCTGTGGATTTGACATATCCGACCCAAAATCTTGTGTAAGTTGGACAATTCGTCGCTGTCATCCTTTAGAGGCTGTGTTTTGTTGTTGGGCCGCGAGCTTTTGAATCCGGCGTTGACTGCCGTGCTCTTTGGGCTTTTCTCTTTATTCCGGCGCTGCTCTTTTCTGCGCCATGATTTTCCGTTTCCATCTCTTATCTCGGATGTACTTGGGTCGCTGGTGCCGCATCTTGCTAGCCAGCTATCCTCTCCCGCACAAAAGCGGGTCATGAGGTTTGTTAGTGCGGACATTGTCCTCGGTTTCTCTTGACCGAGGTGCCTGGCGAGCCATTCGTCTCGGACATTGTGTTTGAAAGCTGCTAAGACTTCGGCGTCCGGACAGTCGACTATTTGGTTCTTTTTAGTAAGAAACCTGTTCGAATTTCATGCACCGACTCTCCGGCTGTTGAGTTATATGACTTAGATCATCTGCATCCGGAGGACGGACATAAGTCCCTTGAAAATTTGCTCTAAACGCGTTCTCGAGCTCTTCCCAACTTCCAACAGTGTTTTCTGGGAGGCTTTTAAGCCAATGACGGGCTGGCCCTTTGAGCTTTAGGGGTAGATATTTTATGGCGTGGAGATCGTCTCCTCTGGCCATGTGTATATGTAGTATATAATCTTCTATCCAGACTCCAGGGTCTGTTGTTCCATCGTAGGCCTCTATGTTTATGGGTTTAAATCCTGCTGGGAATTCATGGTCCATCACCTCATCGGTGAAACATAGTGGGTGTGCCGGTGCCCCTGTATTTGTGTGTGCCGCTATCATCGGACACTTGGCGTGTTGCCTTGCTTCTTGGGGCCTTCTCCTTTGGCCCGTAGATGGACCTGGCTGGGCCATCTATCCTTCCAAGTTCGTTGGTTAGTTTATGTGTGGCGCCGCTGTCAGAGTTTGTTCTGTTATCCGGCCGTCTATCCAACCAGGCAGCCCCTTTATTTTTGGACGGTGGAGGCTCTATGGCCTCCTCGTCGAATTCTGGCAGCAGCTTGCCCTTCAGGTAGCTCTTTGATTGGTGGCCATTGCCGTACTTATCTGCGGTTTTGAGCACTTTGCTCCATCTCATTCTGAGTGTGTCTTCCGCTGTTTTGAGCCTCCGTTTTCCTTCTTGAGCTTCTTGCGATCTTGTGAGTCTTTTCGAAGGTTCTTGCTCTCCGTGGCGTGTCCGCATGAGGTCGTCCGGACTGTTGTTTTCGCCGGGCCTGGACTGATTATCTGACTCGTCATGTTCGGACGGTTGCTTATTTGCATGTTCGTCGTCCACTTGCGAGCCCTGCCGTATTGCGGGCTCCTTTGGAGCGTTGTTTAGGGCGGCGTCTGCGCCGCCGTTTTGGTTGTTTATTGGCGGGGTCATCTTCTGCCGCGGCCCGTTGGTCCTCGTTATCGCTCTCCTTTGGGGTGTCCACCATATATATGTCATGTGACGAGGTAGTCCTCCCGTGCCTTATAGGCGCTGGTTCCTGTTCGTCTCCGGCATCGTCGTCCATAGCGTCAATGTCGTCGGAGTCGTAGTCTAGCATGTCGGTTAGATCGTCGACAGTGGCTACAAAGTGGGTGGTGGGTGGGCTCTGAATTTCTCCGTCGTCCGTACCCCAACCATCCTGGCCATAGTCTAACCAGGACTCTCCTGATAACAAGAGATGCTTTAGTGAATTCAGGATATCGCCAAAAGGCGAGTATTGAAAGATGTCCGCGGTGGTGAATTCCATAACCGGCGCCCAATCCGGATCGATTGGTGGGGGCGCGGGAGTTTCGGAATTCGGCAAGGAGTTCGGCGTCTCGGAATCACGAGTTTCGCAGGGGACAAGATCAGTGTTCGGCTCCATCGCCGTGGATGTGGAAGCCCCCAGGGCGGCGTCTATCCACCGGCCCTCGATCTGGGCGATCGGCTCCGGACTAATAGCCGAAGCGGATCCGTGTGCAGCCACCAAGGCACTGTTCGTGGCAGAGCTAAATCATGCCCGTTGTCATAGTGCGGCGCGCTTGGCTGTGGCTCGAGCCCGTCGAAGATCAAGTCTCCGCGGGCATCGGCCGTGAAGTTTAAGCTTCGAATCGACTGACGGCCAGGCGTAGCTTCGATCTGCTCGGATGACCAAGTGAATTGGCTGCGGCAGCTGGCCGCCCGAATCTGAAGATCTGTCCGGAAGAAAAGTCTCACTGGACAGCGTTGTTGGTTGAAGATGCCATCAAGCCTATCGGTGGCGACACGGAGGAACTCTCAATGAAAGCACCAATGTCGGTGTCAAAAGCGACGGATCTCGGGTAGGGGGTCCCGAAGCTGTGCGTCTAGGCGGATGGTAACAGGAGGCGAGGGACACGATGTTTTTACCTGGTTGGGCCCTCTCGATGGAGGTAAAACCCTCGCCCTGCTTGATTAATATTGATGATATGGGTAGTACAAGAGTGGATCTACCACGAGATCAAGGAGGCTAAACCCTAGAGGCTAGCCTATGGTATGATTGTTGTAATGTATGTAGCCCCACGGACTAAAGCCCTCCGGTTTATATAGACACCGGAGGAGGCTAGGGTTACACAGAGTCGGTTACAATGGTAGGAGATCTACATATCCGTATTGCCAAGCTTGCCTTCCACACCAAGGAAAGTCCCATCCGGACACGGGACGGAGTCTTCAATCTTGTATCTTCGTAGTCTTGGAGTCCGGCGGATAATGATAGTCCGGCTGTCCGGACACCCCCTAGTCCAGGACTCCCTCACCCGGTGCTGATTCTTCCAGACCAATGCAAGGATTATCAAGTATATTGTGACGCTTCACATCGAGGACTCGGAGCAGTGATTATGCAGGAAGGAAGAGTTGTTTCATATGCCTCACGACAGCTTAAACCTCATGAGCTGAATTATGCTACGCATGACTTGGAGTAGCAGCCATAGTGCATGCACTGAGACATGGAGGCATTTTCTCATCGGAAACCATTGTGAGGTATACACGGATCATAAGGGTTTGAAATATATCTTCACGCAGAAGGAGTTGAACCTCAGGCAAAGGAGATGGTTGGAGTTGATTATGATATGAAATTGCACTATCATCCTAGAAAGGCCAATGTCATAGCAGATGCGTTGAGCCGCAAGAGTTATGTTAACACGCTCATGACCGGAGGATTACCTAAGGAGTTAGCAGATGATCTCCGAGAGTTATGTTTGGAGATAGTTCCGAGAGGTTATGTTGCAGTATTGGAAATTCAGTCCACTTTGATGGGTAAGATCAGATAATCCCAGAAAACTGACAAGGAGATTGCCGAGATTAAGGAAAGGATGCGTAAGGGAAAGGCTAAAGGATTTCGTGAGGATGAGCACGACACTTTATGGTTTGAGGATCGCGTTTATGTGCCTAATAACCCCGATATCAGGAAGTTGATTCTGCTAGAGGCCCATGATTTGCCGTATTCGATTCACCCTGGAAACACTAAGATGTATCTGGATTTGAAGGAAAGTTTCTGGTGGACAGGAATGAAGAAGGATATAGCTGGGTATGTAGCAGTATGTGATGTATGTCACAGAGTTAAGGCAGATAATCAGAAGCCAGCTGGATTGCTACATCCATTGTCGATACCCGAATGGAAGTGGGATAAACTTGGCATGGATTTTATCACTGGATTGCCCAGGACTCGTTCATGCTATGACTCTATCTGGGTTGTTGTCGATCGGTTGACGAAAGTAGCTCATTTCATCCCGGTGAAGTCCACTTATACGAGTGCTAAGTTGGCAAAGATATACATGACCAGGATCGTATGTCTGCATGGATTTCCGAGGACCATTGTATCAGATAGAGGAACCCAGTTTACTTTAAAGTTTTGGAATCAGTTGCATGAAACCTTGGGTACCAGGCTAGAGTTTAGTACAACCTTTCATCCACAGACAGATGGACAGACCGAGAGAGTCAATTAGATTCTGGAGGACATGTTGAGAGCTTGTGCGCTAGATTATGAATCAAGTTGGGATGACAGTTTTTCGTATGTAGAGTTCTCTTATAACAACAGTTATCAAGCCAGCCTGAAGATGGCCCCTTTCGGAGGTGCAGGACACCGTTATCATGGGATGAAGTTGGAGATCGACAATTGTTCGGACCAGATTTAATCAAAGACTCTGAAGAGAAGGTTAAGTTGATTCGCGACAGACTCAAGGTAGCCTAGTCCAGGCAGAAGAGTTATGTGGATTCTAAACGCAAGGAGACAGTTTACAAAGTCGGAGACAGAGTATATCTTTGTGTGTCCCCACTTCGAGGAGTTAAGCGTTTTGGAGTCAAGGGAAAGCTAACACCATGTTTTGTGGGACCATACAGAGTTTTGGAACGCATGGAAGAAGTTGCATACAAGCTGGAATTGCCAGAAGGATTGTCAGGAGTTCACGACGTGTTTCACGTTTCCCAGTTGAAGAAGTACCACATAGAGATGGCCGATATTCCTTTGAGAGATACGGTGCCACTGGAAGCAATTCAGTTAGACAGTGATTTGACCTATGAAGAGAAGCCAGTCAAAATTCTCGAGTTTTCCAGTCGAGTTACTCGCAGCAAGGTTATCAAGTTTTGCAAAGTTCAGTGGAGCCACCATACCAAGGAGGAAGCCACCTAGGAGCGAGAGGAAGATCTTCGCAGAGACCACCCAAACCTTTTTGCTGACCAACCCGAATCTCGAGGGTGAGATTCACAATTTTCAATTTGGATGTTATACATAGATCATCATATGCATATCATATTTATTCTTGCATTTTGGTTGGGATCCTAGAAATCTTAAGCAACTCAAGGACCCAAGGAGAGAGTTGGAGGTTTTCACAAAAATCATATTTGAATTTAATTCAAATTTGAAGAAAGGATCATTTTGGTTTTATTATTTTTCCCTCCGATAATTTCCAATATAAAAAAAATAAATGAGAGAAGATAATATGACTTCTTCAAATTAAGAGAAATATTAGAGAAAGAATTTTAAAATCAAATTATAATTTTTTTGGTATTTTATTTGAATTAGAAAAATATGCATTTTTGAAAATTGCATTTTTACGGCAGAAAAATGCTCACTTTGTTCTAAATATTTTATTTAGATGGTGAAATTGTTTTTGGCATTTTTAGATTTTTTTATATTTTATTAGGAATTTTACTTCGGCAAAATTATTTTAAAAAAAGTTTCCCACCCTACTGGGCCAAAGGCCCGGTAAAGCAAGTGACCCATGCAGCGCCTGCCCCGCCCGTCGCCTCGCGCCAAGACGGCCTAGCCTTGCCATCGGGCTGGAGAGTCCGAGCTGGACTCCTCTCGCCCTACCCTTCTCCAAGCCGCCGCGCCCCTTTATAAGTCATGAGCCGGCCCCTGGACCCCAAGCCGCCCGCCACCACCATGCCCCGCCGCCGCCGCCGCTTAGCCGCCGCCATACCGCCATGCTTGCCATTGCCGCCTGCCGCTTGCCGCCGCCGCCGCCGCGCCACCGCCTTGCCGCCGAATCGGCCTTGAACCCGAGCCGCCGCCGTTTGATAGGTCGGTTTTTTTCGGTTAACCCCCGGTTTTTTAGTTTTCGCGGTTTATTATTTTAGATCGGTTTTTCGTTGGGTTAAGTTAATTAGCGGACGTTCGTCCGTTCATTCGTTTTAACGAACGCTTTTCGTCAGATTAGTTCAGATAGCGAACGTTCGTTAGTCTTTTTCTTTTTAGTTTATTTTCGGCCAGGGACTTATCTGCGATTATTTTTATCGCGATTTAGCCCCTGATCTTTAAACTAGTATAAGTTTTTACTCGTTTATCCAAATTAGATGAAACCAACGCCAAAATCTTCGCATCGTTCTGTTCTTTCCAGTTAACTAAATTGAACATGATTGTGGTACTGTAAAATTTGACTTTAGTCCAGATTAGTAAACGATCTTGTTTTGTTCGTATTTTGAGTTCCGTTGCTCCGTTTGAGTTGAATCTTTTTGCAAATCACATGTACCTACTGTTAAGATCTAATTCATATGATAATACTATTGTTAGGTTTTGACTCTTATTAGTTTAAGCCGTTTGCTTGTTTCGTTTTTGATTTGGATCTTTTCTTGGGTTTTCTCGTGTTTCATTTGAGTGATTGCTTATGTATGCTATTGTTTGTCTATGCTAGATTACCCAGAGTGCGAAGCTTGTTACTACGAGTATCTAGAGTTTGCAGATCGTCAGCAAGGCAAGTTACACTTTGGTCATACTCTTTTATACCCAGTTTTTACTATGCATTAGTATTGCCCCACAAATATTTGCATTAGTAGGATTGGGCTCATGTGGTTTTGGTTGTAGTGCTTGAGGTAGGAACCTAATACCTTTTGATCACCCTGGGAATATATGTTATGCTTATCATTGCTTAGCCATGCTCGTAGATGGGGATTGGATCGTGATTCACACATGGAAGTTTGAGAGTTATTTAATCATGGATAACATTAAGGTGGCAACTTTAATATACATCTGGGTGGATTGGTTGAGGCACCTGGGGAATCTAGTGTTTTCTATTTTTGGAAATCCAGGGGTACCCGTGTGATTATCCTATGGAATGCCACCCAGGATCAAAGGGATCATAAGATTATTCATGCTAGAAACTTCCGTGTGCAGCCACAAGCCATTATGGGCTCTGGCATAGTTAAGTTGCGTGAGCTCTTGAAGAGGTAGACTAGTAGATGTAGAGGTTTGTAGGTGGTACTGTCTACCTGGAGTAGAGAGTTAATGCTTTAGAAGGCTATGTCTCGATCATCCGATCATGGATGCGGTTGAGTCTTGTGGGGAAAAGTGCGCAAACCTGTGCAGAGTGTATAAACTAATCATGGTTAGACGTGTCCCCGGTTATGGACATCTTGAGTATCTAGTACTTGAATCTATTGATCTCATTATGTTACTTTAATTAATTATGATGTTGCGTTAATGATGATACTTCTAATTAGTATTTGAGTTGGGGTTACCTTCTCAAATAATGGGCAACATGGGAGTAGTTAAATAAATTTATGCCTTTGTTGTAGGTTAAAACTAGCTATATGCAAAACCATGAAATTTACAGCCTCCACCAGCTAGATATTGCATGTAGATATAGTTCTTGCATTCCATTGCTTTACAGTGTAACTATGCCATCATATTCTATGTGCTGACCCATTTCGGGCTTCAACGACTTATGTTACAGACTACTCAGACGACGAATAAGCTGCAATAGGTCGTTGTTTTGTACTCAGGTTTGTCGTTGGAATTGATGGACTCATTTACCTTCGAAGCTTCCAAAGTTATCTAGTTTAGATGGCCTTCAGCCATTATATTTTTTTTGTAATCATACTCTTTATGAGGACTCGATGTAATAAGTGTGTGATTGAAACTCTGTTATAATTCCTCGAGTACTGTGCATGTCAGCATTACCGATCCAGGGATGACACTGATGCACAGAGACTTGACCGTTTGAGGTCTGGTCGCTACATTAGCAGTCTGCATGGATGCGGTAGCTGCATGCGTATTACTCCGTGGAGTCCGAGCGTCCGAGTTGCGTGGCAGTTGAAGATGGAGAAAGAAATGGACGCAATTAGTTGTGGCATGCACCGGGTCAGCTGAAACTTGGAAGTGACTCAAGTTGTACATGTGTTTGCTGTTAATGTTGAGTATTAATCGGATCAGCCGGTGTGTGGCTTGACCATTGTGTTCCATGCAGAGTGTATGTGTTTGTGCATGATAGGTACGGGTTAGTGGGTGCGTGCTAGCCAAGGTTAGTCTCGCTACTTAAGCTTTGTAATCCCAGTGCATTGAGCCAAGAGAATAGAGAAATCGAAAAGGCACAAGTTGTGCGGTGCCACAAAGTTTATGTGTACTATTCTTCTACCTCTAGCCCTTGCATGTTTTCTTGAGAGAATCCTTAAGCTGAGAGAGTTGCAAGGTAGAGAAGAAGAGTGGCGCGAGGAGAGGCGGCGACGACACTGGTCCCTAGGACCAGACAGTCCATTGCTTCCAAAAGGTTTTTCCCAAAGCATTTATGCTGGACAGACTGGTAGTGCAAATTCTGCAGAGCTTCTTTTCCACTTCTTGTCTCTACTCTTTGCTCGAGTCTTAGGGCTGATCTTATGTCTCCATTTCGAGGAAAAAAAACAGCCGTAGTGTCTACTAGCTAGTACTACTAGAGCACTAGTACATGGCAACAATACATTAACATGTGTGTATGTGTGTGGAAGCACCCGAAGTTAAAGACAATCATGGACAGGAATCAGCTGCCCATGGGGACGACTCACGTCCTACGCGTGCTTACAAGAAATCATGCGTGGCAGGCCTGAACATGTGATTTGTTACGTAGGCGACTCAGCGTCATTCTCAAATCAGCCGGGTGAGGACAATTGTTTTCCAAACTTATATGAGAGGTTCCAAATAGAGCACGTCTAGGTTTTATCTTATGAACAAGCCTAGAATGTTAGCATTAATTTGTCATATGGTAATTTGGTGCTGCATGCATGAGGTGATGCAATGCATGCAGATAAATGTGCACTAGCTTGTATTTCAGCTTACTTTCTACAGCAAGAAAGAAGGCAAGGCATCTCTAATATGATGGTAGGAACAGTCAAAATCCTTTTGACTGCTTGTTATCTTGATAAGGAAGTAGAAAAGGTAATGGCAAGCTCAATATATGCATGCACCTAAGCTGGACAATGCATTGGCTGAAGGACATGAGTTGTATGAGCTATAGGTTGGTTTGTAAAGTCATATATAAGGAAATGTATCCATCTATGTAAGATAAGTTTGTGGCAGGATGTAGCCCCTCAAGCATGAATGAATGTAAGTGCATATGTGTGTCATATGTGCATTTGTTATGAGAGAAAAACAGTGAGTGGATCCTTGTGAGAGAACCTAGTAGTTCTAACATATAAGCTAGTTTAGTTTACATTCTTCGCTCGCGATAAAACACCCTAATATGTTCTAGCACAAATTATCACATTGCAAACATTTTTTGAACTGCAAATTTCTTGATTAATGGAATGGACAAATGTACTGCTGGAAACTAAAACTCCTAAGAACAAGCAATTTACTACCTTTGAAGCAGTAAATTTTGTATTGTATTATCTTGGCATGGGTGGAACATTTGGACGTTTAGTCTTTAGAACAATGCCTCACACCATTTACTGCTCTATCACGCCCTCTTGTTTGTAATTTTATGTCTATACTCCAAAAGTCCAAATAGAACTCAAGTCTTGGACAATTTAGTCGAATGTTTTCTCAACATGACTGTGACACTATAGCCAACATCAATTTCCCTTCATCTGGTTGTTAGTAAATCTTCAAACTACAACTTTAAAACACAATCTAGTCAACAAACACTAAGAAAACTGTATATTCTTACTATTAGCTCTCGTCATAAAATGACAGGATCTAGGATACAGAGATTACTGAAATAGAAGGTACATAATTTTGTCTTTGCAAGCACTTAATTCTTCTATTTCTCATGTAAATAAAGTAACAAGGATACTTATGCTACCTCATATTTTCAAGTTTAAACTTGCCATTTTGATCTCGACAAACACACCACAAAAGAATATTACATCGGATAAAACTACAAGAACATCGAGGAGAACATGGTATTAATGATCATAGAGAGACAAGAAGCCATCTAGCTACTAGCTATGGACCCATAGGTCTATGGTAAACTACTCATGCTTCATCGGAAGGGCAATAATGTTGATATAGATGCCCTCCGTGATTGAATCCCCCTCCGACAGGGTGCTGGAAAAGTCCACAAGATGGGATCTCATGGGAATAGAGGCTCGCAGCAGGGGAAAAGTGTTTTGGTGGACGCTTCTGTTGGTTTGGGAATATTTTGGAATTTATAGAGCAAGAATTAGGGTTGGGGGACTCCCAAGGTGTTGACAAGCCAGGGAGGCGCCCCCCTAGGGTGCGGCCTGAGGGCTTGTGGGCCCCTCGGGACTCCTTTGACCCCCTCTCCAAGTCCTACATGTGTCTTCTTGTCCAAGAAAAAACATCGGAAGTTTTATTTTGTTTGGACTCCATCTGATATTCCTTTTCTGTAAAACTAAAAAACAAGGAAACAACAGAAACTGGCACTGGGCTCTAGGATAATACGTTAGTCCCAAAAATAATATAAAGTAGCATATTAATTCGAATAAAACATCCAAATTAGATAATATAATAGCATGGAACAATAAGAAAAATATAGATACATTGGAGACATATCAGAGAGATGTTCTTAGGGCCATCTCGATGTGACGACATCCATCATTGTCTGGACAGACATAGGTGACTATGTCACAGGGATGCCAGAACATGACAACGAGAAAGAAGAACAAAACCAATGACGAGAAGAACACCATAGTGACCATGTGTATGACTCAAGAGGATACCAATATACCTCACCACGGCTTGCATAAAGTATCGTGAAGCAAATGGAATAGCACATGATAACCAAAGGTTCACTCAAATGTCATTCATGCACTCGTAGGCATCGATATGGACGTCTACGTTTTCGTTATCGATCATTGAACAAAGGGGTTTTATTCATTTCTATGTTTTACCGAACCTACAGGGTCACAAGCTTAAAGTAATCACGATCTTCTAAGTGTTAGTATGATAGGAGTAGTGAGAATCCTTTTTTTTTAATTTTTTCATTAATATCCTAAATAGGTTCAAGAGGAACTGGAAGCGTTTCGGGTTCAACGAATGGGTTTCGTAGTTTATCGGGCAACATCGGGTATTGCCGATAAATAATATATAGGTGGAAAATGTTTCCAAAGATGTTAAATTGATAATAAAAGGCTCTAATAATAGTAAGGAGGCCCCTATATTTAATTTAATATCAACATGCCTTAAAAGGTCAAGAAGTGGAAGGAGAATCGGGCCACAAGGGCCCAATAGGGGGAGATGCCCTGATGCACAACATCCCTCAGTCATCCCCATGTACACTACACCGACCCATCAAGCACCAGTTTTCCTATGACAAGAGCTCGCGCACGTGCCCTCAAAACCGAGGTGAACTCACTCCTCTATGAGATTGATATGGATATGGATGGAACTTGGATGCTACCACACTAAAGAGTGCTATGTGTCATTAGGTACTAAGATGGCCTCCACCAAGCAGCTAGGTGCATCCCCAAGGCCTAGGAGAAGGACCCGAGGCGAACGGGAAGATGGAGGCATGATAACCCACAAGTATATGGGTTCGTTTGTAGCCTTTTTGGATAAATAAGAGTGTCGAACCCAACAAGGAGCTAAAGGCAGAACAAATATTCCCTCAAGTTCTATTGACCACCAATACAACTCTACACACACTTAAAGTTTGCTTTACGTAGAACAAGAATAAAACTAGAGGTACTTTGTTGGTGTGGGTAGGTTCGCAAGATAATAAAGAACATAAAAATAAAAGTTACGTGTTTTTTAAATCAAGAAACAATTAAGTTTAGTAAAACGAATGTGGATTAGTGCTGATAGGATTTGCGGAATTGTCCCTTAGCAATTGACTATGTTGTTAGATCGATAACAAGTTTTTATGTGGGAGAGGCCACTGCTACCATGCCGCACCTTACTTGGAATTCTATGCACTTATGATTAGAACTATTAGCAAGTGTCCGCAACTACTAACGTTCATTAATGTAAAACCCAACCATGATATATATTCCCCCCCTCAATCTCATACGTATCATTTTCTATGTTTAGGCTAAAGTTGTTGTCACCCTTCCCTCCAATGCATAGTCCTATCAACGTACAACTAACCTGGTGTGATCCACACGCGCGCTCATATGATGGGCACCAAAGGACAACAACATAACCACAAGCAAATTAAACCAACCATAGCAATTCACCAATTACCGAAAGGACAACAAAAATCTACTCAAACATCATAGGATGGCAACATATCATTGGATAATAGTGTGAAGCATAAGACACCATGTTCAAGTACAGGGTACAGCGGGTTGCGGGATAGTGGACCACTGAATATAGATGGGGAAGGTGATGAAGATGACGGAGTTGTTGGAGTAGATCGCCGTAACACGATGATTGCCCCAGTAGCGTTCTGGTGCCATCGTGAGAGATCCCCCCTCCTTCTTCTTCTTCCTTGGCCTCCCCCCTATATGGGAGGAGGGTTCCCCCTCTGGTCCATGTCCTCCATGGTGGCCGACGGGTGAGAGACCCTTCAAGATTGGATCTGTCTCTTTGTTCTCTTCTGTTTCACGTTCATGTTTTCTGGCCGAAAACCGTTTCTTATATTCCCGGAGATCTGTAACTCCGATTGCACTGAGATTTTAACACACTTTTCTCCGTATATAAGCTTCCTTACCGCTGAAGTAGAGATCCAACCAACTTACAAGGAGGCCACAACCCACCACTACGCGCCTGGGCTGCCTAGCTTGCCCAGGTGTCTTGTGGTGGCTGTGGGGGCCCGTTTGCGTTGATTCCACCTCCCAAAAATCACAAATATTCCAAAATAATTCTTTGTAAATTTTTATCGCGTTTGGACTTCATTTGTTATGGATATTCTGCGAAACAAAAAACATGCAACAAACAGGAACTTGCACTGGGCACTCGATCAATAGGTTAGTCCAATAAATCGTATAAAATGTTGCCAAAAGTATGTGAAAGTTGTATAGTATTGGCATGAAACAATCATAAATTATTTATACAACAGCGATGTATCATTATCCGCAAGCTTAATTCCTTCTCGTCCTCGAGTAGGCAAATGATAAAAAAGATATTTTTTTGATGTGGAATGCTACCTACCATAATCCTGATCATATATGTAATCATGGCATGAATATTAAGACATAAGTGATTGAAAGCAATAGTTTATAATTTGACATAAATACATCAATACTCAGTCATCCCAACATACAATTGTGTCGTACAAAATATCAACACTAAAGAAAGCTATCCCTACAACATCCTATAATCTTGTCATGCTCTGTCTTCTTAACACAAAGTATTTATCATGCACAACCCCGATGACAAGACGAGCAATTGGTTCATACTTTTTTACGCGCTCCAGCTTTTTCAACCCTCATGCAATACATGAGCCGAGCCATGGATATAGCACTATGGGTGGAATAGATTATGATGATATGGGTAAATATAGAGAAGACAAAAAAGAAAGAAAAGTCGCACATCGACACGACTAACCAACGGGCTATGGAGATGCCCATCAATTGATATTAATGCGAGGAGTAGGGATTGTGATGCAACAGATGTACTAAGAGCTATAAGTGTATGAAAGCTCATCATGAAAACTAAGTGGGTGTGCATCTAATCCTATAATGAAAAATTCCCACTAGTAGATGAAAGTGACAACATATGAGACTCTCTATATGGAAAACATGGTGCTACTCTGAAGCACAAGAGTGGTATTTGCATGCCCTTTCTCTCTTTTCTCTCATTTTTTTTTTCTTTTTTTCCTTTTTTTCCTGGGCTCTTTTTGGCCTCACTTTTTTCATTTCTTTCCTTTTTATTTATTTGCCCAGAGCCTCATCCCAACTTTTGGGGGAATCATAGTATCCATCATCCTTTCCTCACTGGGACATGCTCTAATAATGAATAATGATGATCACCACAATTCTATTTACATATAACTCAAAAGAAATAAAAATTACAACTCGATACCTAGAACAAAATAGGACTCTATATGAATGCCTCTGGCAGTGTACCAGGATGTGCAATGATCTAGCATAGTGGAGATATCAAGTAACAGACAAACCATGAAAATATCATGCTAGCTATCTTACGATCATGCAAAGCAATATGAAAATGAATGCTCAAGTCATCAAAACAGAACCGGTGGAGTTGCATGGCAATATATCTCTGAATGGCTATGGAAAGGCCATAATAGGCAGGTATGTGGCTGTTTCGAGGAAGATATAATAAGGCTTATGTGCGATAGAGCGTATCATATCACGGGGTTTGGATGCACCGACGAAGTTTGCACTGACTCTCAAGGTGAGAAAGCGCAATGCACGGTACCGTAGAGGCTAGCAAACTGCGGAAAGGTAAGAGTGCGTATAATCGATGAACTCACATTAGTCATAAAGAACTCATATACTTATTGCAAAAGTTTATTAGCCCTCGAAGCAAAGTACTACTACGCATGCCCCTGGGAGGATAGATTGGTAGAAAAAGACCATCGCTCGTCCCCAACCACCACTCATAAGGAAGACAATCGATAATAAATCATGCCCCAACTTCATAGCATAACGAGAGACTATACGTGCATGCTTCGGGAATGACAAACCTTAACACCAATATTCCAACTAACCACAACCGTTTGCTAGTACTTCCCAGATATTCCATCCCTATATCGCAAAAATATTGCAAGGAATCAAGCACATCATATTCAGTGATCCATAAGTCTTATGTAGGATTTTATGACTAACCATGCAAATGACCAATTCTTGTTGACTCTCTAAATAGATATAAATGAAACATGATAGTTTAATTCTTTCTACAAAATACCATGCTCTAATACATATAAGTAAATCAAAAGATCATTCTACGAATAATGGTTTTCCATGTGAAGACAAACATGAAATCCAACTTTAAAAGATATAAGTGAAGCACATCAAGCATTCATTAAACCATACTCAAAATATATAAGTGAAGAGCAATGAGAATTATAAAAATCAACCATGGACTATCTCATACCATCATGGTGCATAAAATAAAATTGAAAACTAAGCACAAAAGGCGCTCCAAGATTTACACATATCACATGAACGAAACAAAAATGGAAACAATACCGATACTTGTTGACGAAAGATGGGATGCCTTCCAGGGCATCCCCAAGCTTAGACGCTTGAGTCTCCTTGGATATTTACTTGGGGTGCCTTGGGCATCCCCAAGCTTGAACTCTTGCCTCTCCTCCTTCTCCTTATATCGAGACCTCTTCGATCTTTTAACACTTCATCCACACAAAACTTAATAGAAAACTGGTGAGATCCATTAGCATAATAAAGCAAATCACTACTTTAAGTACTATTGCAAACCAATTCATATTTTTTTTGCATTGTAGCTACTTTATTAGAACTTCTCCATGGCTTATACCACCGATAGAATCGATAGTTTCATCAAAACAAGCAAAACAATGCATCAAAAATAGAATTTGTCAAAAAAGGTCAGTCTTTAGTAATCTAAACACTGACCATAATTCTGTAATTCTAGAAATTCTGAAAAAATAGAAAAAAATAAACAATTTGCATAGCAATACTATGTAAAAATTCAGAAACTTTCGACTTTCCAGTAAAAAATGTAAAATCACGCACTACAGCCAAAGTTTCTGTTTTACACCGCACATACCAACAAGTAATCTAATCATCCTAAAGGAAAATCTTGGCACATTATTTTTACAATACAATGGATTTGTACAAGGGGATAATAAATTTTGTTGAAAAGTTTCTGTAATTGAGATTCACAAAGTTTCCATGGGCATGAACAAAGTTCAAGGACGCCCCCCACTTCAACAGTGTTTGTCTTTCTCACTTCCACTTTTCCTTTTGTAAAGTTTTAAGTTTCCCTCTATATTTTTTTGTTTTTAAACTTTATAAAAGCACTCAACAGAAAAAAATGACTCTCTAAAACTTCCGGGTTGTCTCCCTGTCCTCTCTTTCTTTAAAGCTATTAAGCTAGGCATAAAGTGCTCAAGTAATCGACCCACCCGGATCCCAAGGTATATCAAAGCCAATTTTAATTAGCAATGATTTATAATTTAGTAGTGAGCACAAAGCAACATATATCATGCAATGAAGAAGTCTAACTCTCTTCCTATGCATCGGCATGTCATAAAAGAACAATTCATGCACATCAAGTAAAGGCCAATACGCAGCATAAGCAGTTTCGTGCAATTTTATCGTGTTGAAACATAGAGAGGCGGAGATGTAGTTCCTTTCTCATAATAATTGCAAGTAAGAGCAGCAACAACATGCATATTATATTCATCAAAATTATCATGTGCAATGGTAAAAGGCAACCCGTCAATGTAATCCTTAATACGTGCAAACTTCCCCGATATAGTGTGATGAGGACATCAATACCATTGTTACACCCACAGCCCCTGCTGCTATACATACTGGACCAATTATTAGAGCTCGCGCACGCCAACTAAATTACCAGGTACTTTCGTTTCTTGGTAATGATTCTAATGTTCATGAGAATATGATGCTGCCTAAATTGGATACATTTGTTTTGCTTACAAATGAAGGGCCTAGCTTGGAGAAGGATGAACATTGGAGCAAGAACAAGCATGGAGATGATGGCAGGTGCAAGGGGGACAAGAACGGAGTTACAAGTGATGATTTCAGGACTTTGAAGCCACCATAATGAGTGCATGAAGCCTTGGACGAAATATACAAGATGCCACTTCATAAATTTCGTCCAGAGGCTATTCTAGGTGCTGCGTCACCTTATTATTGGGCCAGGCCCATGTAATTTCGAAATACATAAGTATAGGCTATTTTTAGAGTCCGTATGTGTGGGGAAACAAGAGATAGGGTTAGTTTTGGACCCCTCCACCAAGGGCCACAAAATTCACCCCCTCTTCCTCCATATATACAGCCCTTAGGGCACCGTTTAGACTTTGGGTTTTGTTTAGATTAAAGTTCGCCATAGCTGCAACCCGCGTGCCGTTTGTGTTCAACGACCGGACAAAGGCGTCTCGAACCCCACCTTGATCAATAAAGCTTTCATCTTATATTCGCAATATCCAGTTGCAATCTCGGTTTCTTGCTTGTTCTTCGTTTGTTCGCGAAGCAGACCCTCGTGGTCGAGTTGATCGTGCTCGGTGTGGTCAATAACCTCTCGGAGTTGGTTTAGCGATTGCTAAGGCGCGACGTCCTCGCACGTTCGTAGTCGGATCGTCAAAGTTGACTTCCACCAAAGCGATATCCATCATCTCATCGAAAGACGGGACACCTTTGCCTCTATCAAGTGGTATCAGTTTTCAGGTTTCTCGGTGAGATTTTACAGTTTTTCATAGTTTAGATCGCATCTGTCATTCATACCTATAGTCCATGAAAAAGCCACAAAAAAAAGTTAGACCTGTTCATCCTTTATCCAAGCCAGTCTGAGCCGTTGCAATTTTCTATTCGTTGCTTGCATAGTTGAATTATCGGTTGCATCGTCGTGTCAGTTGCTGGTCTTAGTGTCTAGTTCCTTTAGAGTTTCGAGTTCTGTTCACATTAGTCACGCCGCTGCATCATTATCCTTCGCTGTCCACCATCCCATCTATTAATTTCCACCACGTGCTCTGCGATGTTCATTGTCATAATCATAGTTGAGGTCATTCACATCTTCGCCTGATCCAATCTGCATCTTATCTAGTTTGTCTTGGAAAGAGGGAGAAAAAAAAGAGAGAAAAAAAAGAGAGAAAAAAAGGAAAGAAAAAAAAAAAAAGAGAGAAAAAAAAAAAAAAAAAGCGTGAGGAAAAAAAGAGAGAAAAAAATCGGATCTATCTAGAATCAATTTCGTACCTGAATTCGGATTAGAATCTGTTTTGCGCACTATTCAGTAAAACAGGTGTATCTTCCTCATACGAAGTCCGTTTTGGCTCTCTGAGTACTCAAATTGAAGCTAGCGACGAGCCGCATGTAAATAGTTGCAGAAGCTAGTTCAATATTTGACACCTCAAAATCGTCTTCTAAATAGGTCTTTTTGCCCTCCGAAGTTCGTGAACACAGCTGTTCCAATTTTTCAGGCCAGTTTTAGAATTCTTTGACTCCTCATATCAACTCGGAATTGAGTGATTCTTTTTGCATTGGAAATCTTGAGTTAGTAGCATTCTTTGAAAATTTATTAGAAAATTGGCTCAAACTTTTCAAGAGGATAGTTGGAAAGAGAGTTGTTGTATATCCTGCTTGGCAGTTGTTTTCCATCATTATCTTTACTGCCGTTGTGATCTTCACTTATATCTTGCTGTCCAGAGCTACTTAATATCCTTCATTGATGCTAGTTGTGCTATGCCGTGACCTCATTAGTGTTCTAGGCTCGCGTCTCTAGTCGGTCTAGCCTTTGACCAGCCACAGTACCGTCGTTGGCGTTTATTCAACATTGCATCTTTGAATTGATTATTGCTAAATATTTTGCTACCATATATAGCCAACCCAGCTCCACATATTTCTACACCGTGTATACATCGTTCCCCGGCAATTGCTTTACACAATCTTGAGTTACTTGACACGCTGGTTGCTGTCACCACCGCCGCATGGTAAAAACTTGTAAGATATTGATATTTGCTTTCTTGTGAGCACTTTACAACCACATCCTAGTATTTTATAGGAACATTATTCTCGAATTTTGTTTCTTGTTTCTACTAATCATGACAGGTTTGGAGATAGAAGTTCTTGGACGACGAACACATCTTCACCATCATGAGAGTTGGGACAACACACACAAGCACATGGCGAGTTAGCTCTTTACCATCATTTGAGGTAGATTTAATCCTGCTATTTATCTAGCTTGGGAGCTTGAAGTAGAACAAGTTTTTAGTCACCATGTTTTTTCGAACTTGGCGAGTACGAGCTGCCACTAGAGCATTCTGGTTTTGCTTCATTTGGTGGAGTGTGCATTGTAAGAAAAACATTGATAACCAACCCACAACTTGGAAAGATTTGAAAGATGTAATGAGAAAACAGTTTTTCCCTCCTTACTATAAATCGTGAATTGCTTCATAAATTTGAACAATTAAAACAAGGCAATAACACTGTTCATGCTTACTACCAAGAGTTCAAATCTTATATGCATCATTGTGACATAGAAGAATCGAGGATGATACAATGAATAGATTTTTGGTGGTTTGAACCATGATATTGAGCAAGATTTGATATATTCCTCGTTGCATTCTTGGTATGTATGTTCGTGCTTGTACCTTTGAGAGCGATTCTGAGGAGGATGCATTGGGTGACTACAACAACTACTATTCCAGTTCATGCTCACCACCGCGGTTGGTTCCTCCACCGTTGCACCTACTAGAGCAGCCCCACCTCGGATTGTGAGCGACATCATCTCAAGAGTATGGTGCATTGTCTACGTCTGTACCTACATCAGCTCGCCTTTGCGACAAGGTAACGATAAAGGTATTGATGATATAACTTCACATGAGAATAATGCATCCCTAGTTAACTTGAATGCATCATGTGTTGAGTTACACAGTGATTTGAGCACAACACCTATTTTAGAGAGTCTTGATCTTGTCATGAATCGTCATGTGATCAAACAACTGAAATACCAACAATTTTGAGTGCACCCATTGAATTAACTGTTGATGCAAAAGAATCAATGTTTAATCATTTTGATATGACCTATAATCTTGGTGATGATTCTGTGTTGAATGACTTATTGCATGTTTGCTTATTTAAGCATGTTGTAGCATGTAAATTTGATGCAAGTAAGGTTTATCCACCAATGTTGGGATGGTTTAATGATGAACATTGTCAATCTTTTGAAATGAATAAGAGCTTCACTTATATGTGCAAACTGAGTTGCAATATTTTCATGCCTTCTAGTTCTTGTGCTAATTTGTTGGCTTTAGATTTTATGAACTATGCAAGTTACTCATCTATTCATGTGTCATATATGCAAAAATCAAGGGAAGTAAAAATGGATGACGCATACATATACAACATGTACACCTTGTCTCTTTTGTTAGCCACATTTCAGATTAAGCACGCCGAGGGGCGGCTTTGTTTTCAAGAAGGGAGGATGATGAGGACATGACTCGTTGGGTAAGACCAAAATATTGCATACATGCATATTTGTCGGTGATTTCTAGTGCAAACTATTCAATAATATATTTATGTTATCGAACAAAATACTTCACATACTTTTGTGTTTTGTCTAATTGCAGGTGTATGGGACATTTGTACAATCCACATATGAAGATAAGGAAAAGGAGAAGTTTAGGTGCTGTTCAAAAGTCTTCTCACGTCACTTTTGGGCCAAGAGAAGATAGAGTCCAAGTCTCTCACGTTACGGATTGATTCGGACTGCAGACATACGACTCAAAACGCCAACAACTTTTTCATACGGACTCGAATTGGGTGATTCTTTTTTTCACTTTTTTTTGCACTTTTTTCCTCTTTTTTTGCTCATAACAATTTTTTCGAAAAAAGTCTACAAATGGTCTAAAACTGCCTAGCGAATTTTTCGGACTTAGTTTTTTTGAAGCTGGAACTATTTTTCTTCTGCAGATGGCTCGGAAGTTCGAGTCCTTCTCTGTCACGACTCGGAGTGTCGCGTGATATGGAAATCGAGAACAATGCAACAATTCTTGGACTCGGAGTAGGACTGGTGGCGGAGATGAAACCGATGGGGCCGCGGACTGGTGGCGGAGATGAATCTGGTGGAACTTCGGTTGGTGGCGGAGATGAATCTGGTGGAACTTCGGATTGAGGCGGAGATGAATCTGGTGGAACTCGGACTGGTGGCGGATATATGTTGCAGGTGGACTCGGATGGGCGTGATGGCGGCGGATTTGTGGTGGCGTATATGGATTCGGATTGGCGGTGAATATGTGGTGGTGGTATATGGCAGCGGCGACATGACAACCTGTGAACCTGTTGCATACTTTTCTGAAAAATTGAGTGGGCCTAGTCTGAATTATTCTACTTATGATAAAGAATTATATGCTCTTGTTCGGACTTTAGAAACATGGCAACATTATTTATGGCCCAAAGAATTTGTTATACATTCTAATCATGAATCTTTGAAACATACTAAAAGTCAAGCTAAACTGAATCGTAGACATGCTAAATGGATTGAATTCATTGAGACTTTCCCTTATGTCATTAAACACAAGAAGGGTAAAGAAAATGTTATTGCTGATGCATTGTCTCGTCGCTATACTATGCTTTCACAACTTGACTTCAAAATATTTGGTTTGGAGACCATCAAAGATCAATATGTGCATGATGCTGATTTTAAAGATGTATTGCAGAATTGTAATGAAGGAAGAACATGGAACAAGTTTGTCGTTAATGATGGATTTGTGTTCCGTGCTAACAAGCTATGCATTCTAGCTAGCTCCGTTTGTCTTTTGTTGTTGCAGGAGGCGCATGGAGGAGGACTAATGGGACACTTTGGCGTGAAGAAGAGGCAGAGGGCGTACTTGCTACACATTTCTTTTGGCCAAAGATGAGGCGGGATGTTGGCGTTTTATTGCTCATTGCACTACATGTCAAAAAGCTAAGTCACGACTCAATCCTCATGGTTTATATATGCCTTTGCACTGTACCTAGTGTTCCTTGGGAGGATATATCTATGGACTTTGTTTTAGGTTTACCTTGAACAAAGAAGGGAGGATAGCATATTTGTTGTCGTGGATAGATTCTCGAAAATGGCACACTTTATACCATGTCATAAAAGCGATGATCTTTGTTAATGTTGCTGATTTGTTCTTTCGTGAAATTATTAAGCTTGCATGGTGTGCCAAATACTATTGTTTCAGATCGTGATACTAAATTTCTTAGCCACTTTTGGAGATGTTTATGGGCTAAGTTGGGGACTAAACTGCTTTTTAGTACTACTTGTCACCCCCAAACTGATGGACAAACTGAAGTAGTCAATAGAACATTGTCTACTATGCTTAGGGCTGTTCTAAAGAATAATAAGAAAATGTGGGAGGAATGGTTGCCTCATATTGAATTTGCCTATATGCGTTCATTGCATTCTACTACTAAGATGTGCCCTTTTGAAGTTGTGTATGGTTTCCTACCTCGTGCACCTATTGATTTGTTGCCTCTTCCATCTTCGGAGAAGGTTAATTTTGATGCTAAAGAACATGCTGAATTGATTTTAAAAATGCATGAGTTAACTAAGGAAAACATTGAGCGTATGAATGCTAAATATAAACTTCTTTGGAGATAAGGGTAGAAAACATGTTGTGTTTGCACTGGAGATCTTGTTTGGTTACATTTGCGTAAGGATAGATTTCTGATTTGCGCAAATCAAAGCTAATGCCACGTCTGCTGGTCCCTTTAAGGTGTTGGAGAAAGTAAATGATAATGCATATAAACTTGAGCTGCTGCAGATTTTGGGGTTAGTCCACTTTTAACATTGCAGATTTGAAGCCATATTTGGGTGAGGAAGATGAACTTCCGTCGAGGGCGACTTCATTTCAAGAAGGGAGGATGATGAGGACATCAATACCATTGTTACACCCACAGCCCTGCTGCTATACATCTTGGACCAATTACTAGAGCTCGCGACGCCAACTAAATTACCAAGTACTTTCGTTTCTTGGTAATGATTCTAATGTTCATGAGAATATGATCTGCCTAAATTGGATACATTTGTTTTGCTTACAAATGAAGGGCCTAGCTTGGAGAAGGATGAACATTGGAGCAAGAACAAGCATGGAGATGATGGCGGCGCAAGGGGACAAACGGAGTTACAAGTGATGATTTCAGGACTTTGAAGCCACCATAATGAGTGCATGAAGCCTTGGACAAAATATACAAGATGCCACTTCATAAATTTCGTCCAGAGGCTATTCTAGGTCATGCGTCACCTTATTATTGGGCCAGGCCCATGTAATTTCGAAATACATAAGTATAGGCTATTTTTAGAGTCCGTATGTGTGGGGAAACAAGAGATAGGGTTAGTTTCGGACCCCTCCACCAAGGGCCACGAAATTCACCCCCTCTTCCTCCATATATACAGCCCTTAGGGCAACGTTTAGACTTTGGGTTTTGTTTAGATTAAAGTTCGCCATAGCTGCAACCGGCGTGCCGTTTGTGTTCAGCGACCGGACAAAGGCGTCTCGAACCCCACCTTGATCAATAAAGCTTTCATCTTATATTCGCAATATCCAGATTGCAATCTCAGTTTCTTGCTTGTTCTTCGTTTGTTCGCAGGAAGCAGACCCTCGTGGTCAGGTTGATCGTGCTCCAGCGTGGTCAATAACCTCTCGGAGTTGGTTTAGCGATTGCTAAGGCGCGACGTCCTCGCACGTTCGTAGTCGGATCGTCAAAGTCGACTTCCACCAAAGCGATATCCATCATCTCATCGAAAGACGGGACACCTTTGCCTCTATCATTGTGTAGTTTGGAGAGTTCAAAAAGATAATAGGACTATCGTGCGTGGGTGCAATAGCAACAATTTCATTCTTAACATAAGGAACTATAGCGAGTTCATCTCCTAGGCCTAATTCATATTGGCATCTTGGCCACAAGCATAGGAAGCATCAAGTTCATCAAAAAGGGATATTTCAAATGAATCAACGGGATCACGGCAATTATAATAGCATTCATCCTTCGGTAAGAGCAAAGGGACATGAAAGAATGTATGAGTTGAAGAGTTACTCTCATTAGAAGGTGGGCACGGGTGATCAATCCGCTCTTCCTCCTTTTGTTCTTCACTCTCCTCATCATCTTTTTCATCCAATGGGCTCACAATTTCATGAATTTCTCCCTCCTAGATTTGACCAGTTCATTGAGGCCCCCTCAAGAGGGGCCTCGGGTGACTTGCTAATTGCTTGGAGATCTGATTGTTTCGCTGGTCCCTTGGTTGAGGTTAAACCCTATTCCATTGTGGTTAATTTCACCTCAATACATAACAATGATTGCTAGACTTTGGTGAATGTTTATGGCCCCAGTGAAGGGGAAATGACAGATGAATTTGTGCAGTGGCTATATAATCTGAGTATTGACCCTCAAACAAACTGGATGATCTTGGGGGATTTCAATTTTATAAGGTCACATGACAACAGAAACTTGCCAGGGGGGATGTCAATGACATGTTTATATTTAATGAAATAATAGGACATCTTGGTCTGCTTGAGCTGCCCCTAAAAGTTAGAAAATACAGTTGGTCAAACATGCAAGATTCACCACTGTTGGAACAGTTAGATTGGATCTTCACCTCTGCAAATTGGATTGATTCTTATCCAATGACACATGTTGTTCCTCTTGCCAGAACTACATCAAATCATGCACCATGCTTATTTTCTATCTCCACCTACATTCCAAAAGCTCACATTTTCAGGTTTGAGAACTAATGGACTGAGCAGCCTGGTTTTTTGGACTGTGTGCTGCAGTCCTGGTCTCAACCGTCCTCAAAGCAACACATCACTGCTATAGTTTCAGATAAATTAAAGTCTCTGAGAAAGGCTTTAAAGGCTGGGCAAAAAGGTATTTCACATATCAATAACCTGATTGAGAAATGTAATTGGGTTATCTGTTGGATTGACAGTCTAGAGGACTCTAGGCCTTTATTCAGGCAGGAATTCAATTTTAGGAAGCTGGTGAAATTGCATCATCCACATTTGGTGCACTTACAGTGTGTTTACTGGAAGAAGAGATGCACAATAGAATATATCAAGGTTGTGGAAGAAAATTCAAAATTTTTCCAAGCTATGGCCTCTGAGAGACACAGAAGAAGCTGTCAGGAGCCCGACTCAATACCACACCGATTTAGCATGTAACACCTCATATCACTTTGCGGCCTCACGCACGGTATTCCCACCGGTGTCGCCTTACCAGGCCCGGGACCGTTTGAGCCTTTTGGCACACGTATATGATAGTGTCGCTAGCATCCATATGACAAAGACCCCGGGCTGACATGGCTAGTCGTGAACCCAAAGTGACACTAACTTACAGGGACATGCATACATGACCCAACAACTAACGTGTCGGTCATCAGTGAGTGAATCCGGGCTGTAGCAACTGGGCTAGCAGGACACCGATAAACCGGGCTGTAGCAGGCTAACAGGACTCCGGTAGACATCGCGTGACATTTCCCCGAAGGGACAGACACAGGAACGAAGAACGACACATGCCGGCCAACCTAAGTGTTCCAGAGCAGTAGCAAGCCACTAAGGCTCGGTGGAAGCACTAGGAGACATTTCCCGGTAAGAGAGGCTACCAAGGATAAACAACTAGATAGCCAGATCCCACACATACCAAGCATTTCAATAGCATGCACACAATATACTCGATATGTGGAAATATAACATGGCATCACAACATGACGCTACAACTCAAGTATTTCATTCACTAGGCTCTGAGGAGCAAGATATTACAAACATGGGTCTCATGACCCAGCATTCAAAGCATACAAGTCAAACCACATGCGAAAGCTTATCCTGTCTGGGTACAAACATCTATAAATGAAAAATGCTGAGAAGCCTGACTATCTACAAGATCCTGCTAAGGGCACAAGATCGTAGCTGAGGTAACAAGCTAAATGTCGAAGTCCACGCAGAACTACTAGTGAGACTGAAGTCTCTCTACAAAAACATAAAATAGGGAAACGTGAGTACAAATGTACCCAACAAGACTTACATCAGAACTAACTACTTATGCATCATTATCAACAAAGGGGGTGGTGGGGTTTAACCGCAACAAGCCAGCTTTGACTCGGTGGCTATCCTGAACTGCGACTGCAAGTAACTCTTTTGAGGTGGCGCACACGAGTCCACATATTCACCATAACAAGACACCACTATCGATCCGCTCCCGTCTCCCTACGAGAACACCATCCATAGCACTCACGCTTATGTTGCGTATTTTAGAGTATCCACGTTCACTTCTCTATGAACTGTATAGGCAACCCAGAAGTCCTTTACCGCGGACACGGCTATTCGAATAGATGATGTTAACCCTGCAGGGCTGCACTTCTTCACACACACGCTCTCACCACTTACCGTCGTTTACACGACATGTACTCGACAACCTAAACACTCAAGTCACTAGTCAAGGTTATCGCCTATTCAAGTTCCATCCGCAGGGAGTCCGGCCGAGGTTTCCACATACGGCCCCGAACGATGTGTACATGGCTCCGCGACACCAAACGGGCGCCCGACATACCCGGCCACGTGCCTACCGCATCACAGCCCACCCCTAGGGTCAGCACTACACATGGCCTCCAGCATACTACAAACACCAGAAACTACTTGCAACTCCTGGACAGAGGACAAGCGTGGTTAAGAAGTTGAGAGGGGCACTTAAGCATTCCAATGCGTGGTAGTAACTGGTCATGGACCACAAACACAGAACTCAGTTCCTGAGGACAGTTTCAATGAGACAACCCACCATGTAATCCTACATGGCCTCTCACCGCTACCTTTACCAAATCGTGTTCACGCACTTAGCTCACACATAGTAGGACATGTTCATCACCATTCTGATTCATCCCCAACGAATCAGACCTGACTCAACTCTAAGCAGTAGCAGGCATGACAAACAAGCATGAATGAGTAGGCACATCAGGGCTCAAACAACTCCTACTCATGCTAGTGGGTTTCATCTATTTACTTGTGGCAATGACCGTCATGCAGAGGATAAGGGGTTCAACTACCGCAGCAAGTAACAGATGTATCGTAGTTGTCCTAATGCAGTAAAAGAGAGCAGGAGTGAGAGAGTGGGATTGTATCGAAATGAACAAGGGGTTTTTGCTTGCCTGGCACTTCTGAAGATAATACAGTTCTTCATCGGTGTCATCAAACTCATCGTCGAAACCACGTCTATCGAGAGGGGACAAATACCTGCAAACAAGGAAGAACTCAATCAATGCAATGCACAATATGATGCATGATCATGACATGTTAATATGATGTGATTTGGGCTAATGCAACTAGCAACAGGTTAAATGAAGCTGGTTTGAATCTAAGATTCTAATTCAAACTCCATATGTGGATATTCAAATGCCATTCATATGATATGTACTAAGCAACAGCTATAAGTTGTTCTAACATGCATGAAAATGGTACAAATGGATAGATTGGATTTTTCTAATCATTTTTCATATATAACTTATGTCATTCTGAGTTATAGATTAATTTCTATGAATTTTAGAAGTTTTGGACATTTTTGAAATTTATAAATCATTTTGATTTATTTCAAATTCCAGAAAATATTATTGCGTCAACATGACAACAACATTACGTCAGCAGGTCGGCCGTGGCTGACCAGGTCAAACTGACGATGGGACCCACCGGTCGATGACCCGATCTCGATTAGTGACACGCACAGGTGGGCGGTCGGCGGCCACGTCGCCGAGTCAGCGTCGACGCGTGGGGCCACTGTGATTAACTTAAACTAAACAGGAGTTAACCCATGGTTAGTTAAGGGCGTGGGGCCCATATGTCAGTGAGAGAGGGCGTAATTAGTAGGATCATTAGCCCCTAATGACGGTGCCACATCAGCATGTCGGAGACCAGCCGGCAGCAACCACAGAACATGGCTTCAGCATGCCGGACTTGCGCTAGAAGCGTTGGTTTAGCGCGCTGAGGGCACCAGGGCATAGCCCTTGCTCTTGCGCATCCAGAGAGCCAAGTGGGAGGGGCTGGGGTGGAACGAGCTCACTGGAGTCGAGCTCGTTGCGGCGGCCGGCGTTCGGGAGCGGTCAAGTACGGTGCTAGAGGGCATGGGAGGGGGAGCTACTGGTGGCTGCAGGTTCGTGGAGGCGCACCGAGCACGCTGGTGTGCTCGGATACGGGATGCAGTGCCCATGGCGTCGTCTGCACCATCGCTGGCCGCAAGGAGCTCACGACTTCGGTGGAAACGATGGTTGGAAGATGAATTAGGTGACGGGGTATGGTGGAAATGGTGCAGAGGCTCACCGCGGTTCTTCTGGTGCTGCTGGAAAGGCAGGGGAGACACGGGGTCTGGCGAAACATCGGCGGGGATCTACGGCACATGAGGACGGAGACGGCAGCGCTGGCGGGGCTCCGGAGCGTTCGGTGTTGCGTAGCTCAGCAAGGAGGTCGAGGACTACGTAGCGGAGCTCCTGGACTGGCCAGGGAAGCAAGGGGGAGGCGGTGGGCACGGCAACGCCGAGCGGCAGCGATAGCAGCGCTCGGGCGTGTTCGGGAGAGGGAGCAGAGAGGAGGAGAGAGGCCAGGGAGCGAGGGAGAGGGGGTTCATGGCATCGCCAGAAGCGAGGGGAAAGCAGGAGGCAGCAAGCAGGAGGTGGCGCAGCTCCACTGTGCGCTCTCCACGCAGCTGCCTCGCCTTTTGGCCGAAGGTTGAAGAAGCCGCTACGCTGGCTGGGCTGCACATTGTTGGGCCGGCTAGAGCGCTAGGCAAGTCGGACCAGGTAACTCTCTCTCTCTCTCTCTCTACCTTTTTCTCTATTTTGTTCTGTTTTCTATTTTTTCTCATCTGTTTGGTTTAAAATAAATACTAAACCACTTCATAAAATCCTGGAAAAAATTATGGATGCTTTCTGGATTATTCCAGTGACCCTTAATAGTTTCCAGCATTTGTGGAGCATTTAAAATATATATAGCAGTTAAGTTGCTCCAATTCAAATATGTATTGGATTAATTCAAAAATCCAGAAATGACCTAGAAATATGTTCATCATTTTTGGCAGAGGTTTTCACCTTTATAAACATCATGAACATTTTCAAAGGCATTTTTGGTTTGTTGAAAATTATTTTATTTGAACCTACTGAGTTCTTTCTGGTGCTAGGGTTTGATCAATCCCCATTTCAAGATTAAATGCAAATTAAACATGACGAGCTAGTCCAGAGCAGACCAGAACTAGGGATGTGACAACTCACCCCCACTAAAATTGAAAGCTAAAAGTCTAGGAACTACATTTTCTCTAACCCTTTTGACCTCACAAAAATTTCCACAGCAAGACCTTAGTACCTACACCCAATTTCTTCAAAAATATTCAGGTCCATAGTCCAAATAATTCAAATTTCATTTGAATGAAATTTGGAACAAATTCAGGTCCGTAGTCAAAATATTTTTTTATAGCTAAGTGTTTGTTGTTTATACCCTCTGTTAATTTAAATCTAAATGCTACTATTATTTATATACCCTCTATTATTTTAAAGCTCAATGGAATTACTGTTTAGGAATTTTCATAAAAATTGCCCTAGCTAATTTCCTAAAAAAATTGCTAATCATTTTACCTAAATGCTATAAAATGCCTACTGCCCTAAAAAAATCTAGGGTTCATATGAACACCTAGGGTTCATATGAACACCAATATAGTATCAACATATATATAATTGCCCTAGCAGAGAGAGAGAGGAGGGTAGGGGACAGGAGAGGCGAAGCCTTACAGTCGACGGCGAGGGCAGGCTCTGGCTCGGGCAACGGCGGTGAGGTCGAGGGCGGCGGTGGTGAGCTCGAGGGAGGCGACAGTGAGGTCGACGACGGCCTCGGTGGCTGTGAGGTCGAGGGGCGGCCTCGGGCAGCGTGTGTGGTCGAGGCGGAGGGGCGATGTGGTGTGGTCGAGCGGCCTCGGGCGGTGGCGATGTGATCGCGGCTGACAGGCGGCGATGGGCGATTGGGGGACGGGGGAGTAGAGAGGGGGGGAGGACTTAGCGAAATTTTGAGCCCGAGCTGCCGGGATTTGAGTCAAACTAGCAGTAGCGCATTTTGCCGAAACACGCTATAGCTAAGATAGCTATAGCGTGTTCAGAAAGCGCTTCTGCTATCCTTCATTTTCTTTTCTTTTTCTTTTGTTTTCTTTACATTTTCTTTTTTCATTTCTCCTTTTCTATTTCTTTCCTTTTCATTTACTTTTCTACTTATTTTCTATTTATTTTATTTTACATAGCAGTAGCGCTCTACAAAAAAGCGCTGCTACAATGTTTTTAGCGATGGCGTGTACGGGAGAACGCTACTACTATTCCTAGCCTCTAGGCACTAGTGAGGAATTTTAGTAGTAGCGCTTTTACGTGAAGGCAGCTCTTGCTAAAACAATGGTTGTAGCGTGGTTTTGCAACAAGCGCTACTACTAAGTAGCGCTAGCGCCGAGTTTTGACCAACGCTACTGCTATACCTCTGTGTATAGCGTTTTCCCTAGTAGTGTAAACAAAGCTTAATGGGAAAGGAAGGGGTAAAGTGGTGAGGTTGTAGCAGCGACTAAGCATATATGGTGGCTAACATACGCAAATGAGAGCGAGAAGAGAAACAAAGGAACGGTCGTGAAGCTAGCAATGATCAAGAGGTGATCTGAACTCCTACTTCGTCGAGACATAACCCGAAACCGTGTTCACTTCCGGACTCCGCGAAAAGAGACCATCACGGCTACACGCGGTTGATGCGTTTTAATTGGATCAAGTGTCAAGTTATCTACAAGCTGGACATGAACAAATTCCCATCTGCCACATAACCGCGGACACGGCTCTCGAAAGTTTATACCTGTAGGGTGTCCCAACAGCCCATGATAAGCTCTCGCGATCAGCGAAGGATATACCTTCTCCCGGAAGACCCGATCGGTCTCGGAATCCGGTTTACAAGACATTTCGACAATGGTAAAACAAGACCATCAAAGCGCCCGATGCACCGACAGCCCGATAGGAGCTGCACATATCTCGTTCTCGTGGCAACACGGATAAGTCAAGCTACGAGTAAAACCAGGACCTCGAGTTTCCACGAGGGCCCCTGAGATCTTTCGGTTCGGACCAGCACTTAGAAAGCACGGCCCATGGGGGCTAAAATAAAGATGACCCTCGAGAGCGACTCCCAAGGGAAAAGTAGGTGGTGGTGAGGCAAATGGTAAAACCAAGGTTGGGCCTTCTTTGGAGGAGTTTTATTCAAAGCGAACTGTCGGGGGTCCCATAAATCACCCGACCAGCGTAAGGAGCATAAAATCCGGGAACATAACACGGTATGCCGGAAACTAGAGGCGGCAAGAGTGGAGCAAAACACCGGGCATAAGGCGAGCCTTCCACCCTTTACCAAATATATAGATGCATTAATAATATAAGAGATATTGTGATATCCCAACAAAATCCTATCCACCATGGAGCAATCTTCAACTTCACCTGCAACTAACAACGCTATAAGAGGGGCTGAGCAAAGCGGTAACATAGCCAAACAACGGTTTTCTAGGAAGGGTGTCAAAGGTTAGAGGTTCATGGCAATTTAGGAGGCTTGAAGAGCAAATGATAGGTAGCGCAGCATAGCGATAGAACGAAGCAACTAGCATAGCAATGATAGTAATGAGATCCAGGGTGACGGTCATCTTGCCTGAAATCCCACAAGGAAGAAGAACGAGTCCATGAAGAATACGAACGGGAGTAGTCGAACGAATCCTCACAATCGCAACATTACCGGAACTAGGAAGCAACACCAGAAAGAAACAAACAACATGGTAAACACACAAACATAATCATGGCATGATGCACAATCAAGTATGATGCATGTCCGGTTTAATGAGGCATGGCGTGGCAAAGTGCAACAAACAATACTACAACTTAAGTGGAGCTCGATATGCAACGAGTTGCATATTAACGAAACACCACATTCGAGTTAGTTAGTTCAATCTCGTTTAAGCTACCAAGCAATGTTAAATGTTGTTAAACATGGCAAGAGGTGAAGCATAATAAAACTACCTATCTAGGCAAGTTTAAATGAGGCCGGAAGAACAAACAACAATTCCGGAAAATCCCCATAAGCAATATTCAAATTTGGTACTGTTCTGACCTAAACCATATTTTATTGTTGTTAAACAGGAAAATAAAGTGCACCATGTTAAACTAGGCATTTTTCCACCCCATTTACATATAAAGAACATTTAAATCCGAGCTACGGTTATTTAGTTATGAAATAAATCCTTTTAACATGGCATTTAAACAAATTTAAACAAACATCATTTTAAACAGTTTAAACATGGATGAAAGTGAGATATTATTAATCTACACAAAATTCTAAGCATTTTACATGTTAGAATCATTTAATCGGATGCACGGTTAATGAGTTATCATATGCATGAAGCTCGGGGTCCAAACTGTAAATATGCAGTTTTACGGATAAATCACGAAAATCTGACATCGGAAAAAAAATACAGCGGGCTGGCCCGGCTGGGCTCGGGCGCTCACCATGGGTTGAGGCCAGTCGATCAGTGGTGGTGGCTGGGCAGATCTGGAGTAGGCGGATCTGGAGGGAAGTGGGCCTTGGAGTTGGTGGATCTGGTCACGTTAGCCTTGGAGCAGGTCAGCGCAGAGGTGCTCGTCTTTCGTTCTCTTTCGGAGGAGGGCGAGGCATAAGCGAGGCGGTCGGGCGGTCGGGCGGTCGGAGAAGCGGATCGAGCAGCGAGTAGCAGCAGTGGCCAGGCAAGCAGGCGGGGGGCAGGCTGCAGCGATCTCGGCGGCAGGCGAGACTTAGCATGGCGGCTCTAAGCGATGGGAATCGGCGGATCGAGGCAGGCGGCGGTGGAGCTCCGTTCGAGGTAGCCAGGCGGAGGCAGGCGAGGTCTGGTTGAGAGAGATGTGAGAGGAGGGACTGGAAAGCAGGGGAGGGGAAGGAAGGAGCGACGCGGGGGCTCATCTGCTGGTTTGGTCGGACGGCGACGAGGCGGACAAGGAGGGCGGCTGGCGCCCTCAGGGTCCTCGTTGGAGGAGGAGCTTGGGTCGGCTGGGATCCCGGGCACAAGCGTTCCCGCTCGGGAGGAGCTGATGTGGTCGTGGACGAAGGCGGCTGCGCTGCTGCGGCTTGGGTGGAGGGGCGCGGGGCTCGGGGAAGGAGCACGGCGCAGGGAGGAGCGGCAGAGGAGGAGCTCCTCCGGTTGGCCGGGTGGATCGAGGGGAGGAGCCTGACTGCGAGGGGATTTGGCAGGCTGTAGGTGACGAGCGATGGTTGGGGAGGGATGGATCCCGAGGGGGATTTGGAGAGAGTGGCGGCGGGCAGGAGGATGGATGGGACATCTTCCCTAGGATCTAGGGTTGGACCTTATATTTATAACAGATGAAAACAGTTTAGGGCGGTTAGGTCCCTCCGATCGTAATTGGACGGTCACGAATAAAATAGCTAGGGAGTCCAAAAGAGAAACCGATGATGATTTAGAGATGTTTGGGGATGATCCAGACTCATCGGTCATGACAGCTCGGTTTGGGTTCGGGACAGCTGTTGGGCCTTACGAGAGGGTCTATACCTTTGCGCAAAGAGGGGTTAGGCGGCCAGACAAGAGGGACTCGAAAGACCCGGTTGGTCTCAGAACGGTCAAAGAAGGCAAGGGGGGACGCGGCAACTACGAACGGGTGCAAGTTTTATGAAAAACATGCAGATGCAATGCGCATGATGCTATGAGATGAGATGCAATACATTTACAACATGCAAAACAAAAGACAAAACCCAACCACGGAGGAAAATAATATATCGCAACTCCGGAAAAGGCAGAGTTGGAGTTACGAATATGGAAAGTTGCATCCGGGGTGTTACAACGGACCACAAGAGTAATGGCATCGATGAACGAATGCACACATACTCTTGACTATCAATTGATAGACGAAGGTCAGGAGAGAATTAAAGAGGGAAAACTCAAGGAACATACGATTTTCTGAGTCATGGATGCATAGATTAGTATGTCGAACCAAGTTCAACAGGTTTCTTCCGGATAACCCATGCAGAAGGTAGAACTGGCAGAGTAACAACATAGAATCAAGAACTTCGTCAAGAGCACTCTGTTTGTGATCTTTTGGTTCAACAAGGAACTTCTGCCATAAGTAGTTCATGGTATTTGGAAGAAAGAAATACCACGGACCTCGAGGACTATCGCAAAGGTTACTAATATCCTGAAGGAACTAGCAAACACTATCAACACGAGGTAAGTAAGGTGAATCTCGGGTTCCAAAACCCAGGAATAGAATTCCTACTAACTAAATTGCATCACGGGATGCTTTCGAGAATGATGGCCAGAATGATGACACTTGGGAACACAAAACATGGCTAGATTACTAAGTGATACTCTAGACACCTAGGGTCATAATAATAGTTCCAACATATACGTCGAGGCAATAGAGTACCTCAACACACTTGTTAGTGTGGTTGATCTGCAAAAAGAACTTTGGAACGGTAAGAAGGGATTTGCAAATGCATCAGACTGTTTAGAAACCTGGTATGACTCGGACAGCATGACGGATGTAAATGCTCGAAAAGATTCAAAACATACTGCAAAAATGGTGGCATAACCACTCAGAATCACAATATCAAGGTAGCGAGACCAAGTACGAACATACAGAAGATAGTAGGAAATGAACTGAAGCTTAGAACCATCAATCCTATAGGTCTATAGATTAGTAACACGTGATCCTAATAGAAATAAAGGAAAGCCTAGTTCCTTAACCCTGTAGGAAAGATAAGATGACTCAGATCAGAAGGGCATAAGGTATAAGGAGTAAAAAGAGCCTTACGTTCCCAAACACAATCAATGCCCATATATATATAAAGAATTTCTAGACTCAACTTCGACCAGTTTGGCTTGGTAATCCTGCAGACAGTCAGGCTCTGATACCAAAGCTGTCAGCACCCCGACTCAATACCACACATATCTAGCATGTAATACCTCATATCACTTTGTGGCCTCACGCACGGTATTCCCACGGTGTCGCCTTACCAGGCCCAGGAACGTTTGCGCCTTTTGGAACACGTATATGATAGTGTCGCTAGCATCCATATGACAAAGAGCTCGGGCTGACATGGATACTCGTAAACCCAAAGTGACACTAACTTACGGGGACATGCATACATGACCTAGCAACGAACGTGCCGGTCATCAGCGAGTGAATCCGGGCTGTAGCAACTGGGCTAGCAGGACTCCGGTAAACCGGGTTGTAGCAGGCTAACTGGACTCCGGTAGACATCGCGTGACATTTCCCCAAAGGGACAGACACAAGAACGAAGAAGGACACATGCCGGCCAACCTAAGTGTTCCGGAGCAGTAGCAAGCTACAAGGCTTAGTGGAAGCACTAGGAGACATTTCCCGGTAAGAGAGGCTACCAAGGATAAACAATTAGATAGTGAGATCCCACACATACCAATCATTTCAATAGCATACACACAATATGCTTGATATGTGCAAATACAACATGGCATCACAACATGACTCTACAAACTCAAGTATTTTATTCACTAGGCTCCAAGGAGCGAGATATTACAAACATGGGTCTCATGACCCAGCATTCAGAGCATACAAGTCAAAGCACATGCGAAAGCTTATCATGTCTGGGACAGACATCTATAAATGAAAAAGGCTGAGAAGCCTGACTATCTACAAGATCCTGCCAAGGGCACAAGATCGTAGCTGAGGTAACAAGCTAAACGTCAAAGTCTACGTGGAACTACTAGTGAGACTGAAGTCTCTCTGCAAAAACATAAAATAGGCAAACATGAGTACAAATGTACCCAGCAAGACTTACATCAGAACTAACTACTTATGCATCATTATCAACAAAGGGGGTGGTGGGGTTTAACTGCAGCAAGCCAGCTTTGACTCGGTGGCCATCCTGAACTACGAATGCAAGTAACTCTTTTGAGGTGGCGCACACGAGTCCACATATTCACCATAACAATACACCACTATGGATCTGCTCCCATCTCCCTACGAGAATGCCATCCATAGCACTCACTCTTATCTTGCGTATTTTAGAGTATCCACTTTCACTTGTCTATGAGCTGTATAGGCAACCCAGAGGTCCTTTACCATGGATGCGGCTATTCGAATAGATGATGTTCACCCTGCAGGGGTGTACTTCTTCACTGTCGGAGTAATGGGCCATGGGTAGGCTGACCCGGGACCCTAGATCTTTCAAGACATCGGGGCAGGCCACGCCCCTTCAGCCGAGTCCCAGCTGGCGATCTCCAGAGAAGCCGAGTCCCAGATGGCGACTCCAAGGCAAGCCGACTCCAAGCTGGCGACCTCCAGGGAAGCCGACTATGGGAGTCGGCCCATGACACATCACGAAGCCCGATCACGAGAGTGCAGTCGCGGCGTGGCCGTCCCTCCCCTGCCTCGAGGTGGCATGGCTCTGATGGGCAGAATCGCGAAAGATCTCCGAGGCGCGACATGCTTGTTGCCATGGCTGCCGACCTCAGCCACAGGATCTTGTGACAGGTGTGCCTGACGTCGGCTGTATGGCCCGAAGACAGCGGGGCCGCGCTGTCGATGGGTGGGTGAAGGCGGCGGCGCCCAAGGCGGCCTGTGGGAGTCGGCCTCCCGGTCGGCCGTCTCCCTCGAGGCCCCAAGCCATTAACAGATTGGATGGGGAATGGCGGCGGTGATCGCTGATAGGCGGTGGCCTTGTTGCCCGACCGTGACCAAGCTGCGTCATCGGGAGTGCCGCCTGATGTCGGGCCTGTCATGAGGCCCCCGGTCGGCGGGCCCGAAGCCGTGGGAAAACGGCGGTGTGAGAGCAGACGGTGGGGCCCGCACCAGCCGGATTACCAATGTACCCCGGGAGTAGGCCTATATAAACCCCGGGCACCCATGCAAAAGGTTCGGACCTTGATAGAGTTAGACCGGGGAGGAGAGAACTAGCCTTGCTCTCTCACGCCTCCCGATCTGACTCGGGAGCACCATTGTAGTCACCTTGCTTTAGTGACCATGCGGAGACCCATGAGCAGCGATGAGGGTGTTATCTCCCGGAGAGCCCAGCTGGGTAAGATTCACCGGCGTGCATGTCTACGCCTTATCCCATTTCCAGGCACCGACGACGTTCTGCTCGCCCCCACCATGATAAGCCATCCTTTGGCATATGTCGCACCCAACCCCCGACATTCACACACGCTCTCACCACTTACCGTCGTTTACACGACATGTACTCGGCAACCTTCAAGCGGAAGCCCAACGAGGGTGTCGGCCACAGCCAACCTAAACACTCAAGTCTCTAGACCTGGTTATCGCCTATTCAGGTTCCATCCGCAGGGAGTCCGGCCGAGGTTTCCACATACGGCCTCGATCGATGTGAGGGCTCCGCGACACCAAACGGGCGCCCGGCATGCCCGGCCACGTGCCTACCGCATCATAGCCCACCCCTCGGGTCAGCACTACGCACGACCTCCAGCATACTACAAACACCAGAAACTACTTGCAACTCTTGGACAGAGGACAAGGGTGGTTAAGAAGTCGGGAGGGGCACTTAAGCATTCCAATTCATGGTACTAACTGGTCATGGATCACAAACACAGAACTCAGTTCCTCAAGACGGTTTCAATGAGACAACCCACCATGTACTCCTACATGGCCTCTCACCGCTACCTTTACCAAATCGTGTTCACGCACTTAGATCACACACAGTAGGATATGTTCATCACCATTCTGATTCATCCCCAATGAATCGGACTGACTCAAC